>VXBL01002516.1:266051-284154 GCA_013400195.1 Aramus guarauna | reverse complement strand
GACATGGAGCTGTTGGAGCGAGTCCAGAGAAGGCCACAAAGCTGATCAGAGGGCTGGAGCACCTCTCCTATGAGGACAGGCTGAGAGAGTTGGGATTGTTCAGCCTGGAGAAGAGAAGGCTCCAGGGAGACCTAATTGTTGCTTTCCAGTATCTGAAGGGGGGCCTGCAGGAAAGATGGGGAGGGACTGTTTATCAAGGAGTGTAGTGACAGGACAAGGGGTAATGGGTTTAAGCTGAAGGAGGGTAGATTTAGATTACATGTTGGAAAGAAATTCTTCACTGTTAGAGTGGTGAGGCACTGGAACAGGTTGCCTAACGGGGTTGTGGAGGCCCCATCCCTAGAAGTGTTTAAGGCCAGGCTGGATGAGGCTTTGGGCAACGTGGTCTAGTGGAGGGTGTCCCTGCCCATGGCAGGGGGGTTGGAACTAGATGATCTTTGAGGTCCCTTCCAACCCAAACCATTCTATGATTCTATGATTTGGGCAGCGTTGTACAGCATAAATCAGAAGACAGGCAGAATAAAGAGCTAGGATTAATATTCACCCTTAGAAATAGCTGGTGGTAGCACCAAGTAGATAAATTTAGGTAGATAAGGAGAAACATGTGGCTTGGAAGAAAAGTTCTCATTTTGCTTAAGACTACGCTGGGGTTATGCTGCTTGAACTGACAGAAGCAGCAGTAGGGACAAGTAAACAGACGGGAGGGACAGAGCTCTGCAGTAACTTGCAGAAGCTCAGAGAGTCGGTGGGGTGGCAGAGCTGAGAGCAGACGTCATGCTTCCAGTCTCTTCCCCAGTACTTTCCCAATCCTTCATTTCCTGGGCTCTTCTGTGAAGCCTGGGAGTCTCGCTTTCCAAGGCAGCACACAGGAACCCAGGAGCCATCACTCTCGTAACACCACCCGTTGCTGGGCTTCAGCTGCTGCCTGCTGGCTCTGCTGGGGACTCACCTGCTCTGCTCACCAGCCACCTGCCTGCCCGCCACAGAGAAAACCAGGCAAAGAAGAAAAATAACTATAAAAGGAAAGGGGAGATGGAGGGGAGGACTATGATATTTTTTCTGTCTGGTGTAAGATAGCTATTCTTTTGAAAATGTTCTTTATAAACTATGAAAAATATAAAGTGACATGTAAGATGCAAACGATTTCTAAAGCTACATGGTGAGAAAGTACAACTAATTCATGCTGTGTCAATTGGAATTGGAGTCTAGTCCTTCGCTTGAGCTATGAAAGCAAGAAAACCCAACCCCTAATTACTACATGCTGTTTCTGCTGCAAGAAATACCATGTATTTTTAAAAAAATAATTGATAGTTTTGTCATTCATGTAACTTAAAACTTCATCCAGTCGATGAACCAATTGTTCAATTAAGTTGTCTCTTGACTTCCAAGCTTGTCAGTTGAGCAAAAACATGCTTGGCTTCCTCCTCGTTCACAACGGGGGCTTAAACTTATTTTTGTTTCAGTATCAGTACATTTCCAATGCCTGAAGATACATGTTGTAGGAAGAAGGCTATACTTTGCAGTTCACTTACTCCAGTGGAATGTGATGCCATCACATGAATCAGAGAACTGGAAATCATTGATGAACTGAGAGTATTAAATCAGCATGCTAACAAGCACATTTCTGTGTGAAAAAAATAAGCCAGTGCTCTCCACTTAGACTTAAAATATAGGAGAAAATGTCTTCCTGAGAATTTAACACTATAAATTCAAGGAAAAAAACAACTAAATTTAAGCAGAGAGTTGCACTGAGTATTTAGAAGAACACTCCTGAACACTACCACTATTTTCCAAAGTAAGCACTGTAATTTAGCAGTTATTAGACAGTGTGGCTCATGCACCACTGATCATCTCAGTCCAGCCGTAAGCCTGACCGGTGCAACATGCATGGCAAGCTCACAGCAGGGCAGAAAACTGAGACCTGGCAGTGAGGGGTTGGAGCTGGTTTTGGACATCACCTTGTGCACAGGTCCTACCCCTGCCCTCCGACCCCAGCAGGGCCAGTGCCCAGCACATGTGTCCACCAGAGCAGGCACCGAGCCCCTGGCCAGGCCATTGGCTTGATCGCCTTGCAAGAGCCAGGTGACCAGTGGGGATCCCCATGACGTCACTCCCTAATGTTTGATGCCCCTAGTTCACATGGGCTGATACCAAGATGAATGGGTGGGCAGGGGACACCTCGGCGGTCAGAAGCCATCTCTCCTTCGCCTCACGCACAGTCTCTGCCAATTCTGTCATGGCAGAGGTGAGAATGAACCAACTGTTTTTATTTATGGTAGGATATTTCTAAGAGCTGATTGCTGAGGACAAGATGGAAGAGCTCAGCTGATGTATATGTGCTGACTAATACCAGCCCGGGATCTATCTCAAAGCATCTTGTCTAACATTTTCTGTCAACCGGGAAGGAAGGAGCTTTTTGTACTCATCGCTTTGTGGCACCAGGAGCAGTGATGTTGTTTAAGCCAGTGCTGGTGTGCTCCTAGGCGCTGGAGACCCCAATAGCAGGAGGAGCACTCCTTGTAGCAGTACAGCTGGGAGAAAGTCCGGCTCTCGCTACCGCCAGGGTGACAGAGATTCTTGATTATTTTGTGGAATTTCTTTTATGTCCTGTGTTGAAGAAGCAGTAAGCAGTCTACAGGAGGGCCCGTGACCTGGCACTAAAATACAATCTCTACCACGTCTGAAGGCAACAGTATTAACAGTTTGCAAATGAAATTCGGAGGGAGATCTTAAACAATTTCACAAAGGTACAACAGAAGCTATTGCCTTATATAGCACAAACAAACACGGTGCCCAGTTTCTGTCCTCCCTCTGTATTCATGGACCATACTCCATGCAAATTAGGAATAAAGAACAAAGAATTTATTCAAATTCAGTGTTTGTGCATCAAAGTGACTCTATTCTAAGTTTTTCCCAAATATCAAAAGATGTCCATATGGCACAAAAACAACCTAAAAATGGTACAGAAAAATGAGAATCTTATTCATTGCAGCAAAATAATGGTAACGGTTCAGAAACTAACAGATGTCTGTGGCTCACTATTTTAGAATTTGTTATTTTGTCACAGTGACATTTACAGTATGGTAACAATAACTCTATAATTTGATCAACTTGAATTACTTTTATTTTTAGCATTTGTAATGTATACAGTCTTACCAAAACACTTTTGATAAATTACTGGTAAGTACTTATTTACCAAAATACCAAACCATAAATCTTAAAAAAAAAAAAATTAAAAAAAAAAAAATCAGTGCATATGATTCAAAAATAAGTGGCAAAGCTTTTCTTGAAATAAAATATGGGAAACAAGTGATTCATCACAGACATGATGGGTCTGCCATAATAGTAGTACCATGGCAGCATTGCAAGATCTTCTCTTCATCTGAAGCTCTAAATTTTAGGTTCTCTCTCTTTCTTTTTTCTTTTTCTTTTCTTTTTCTTTTTTTTTTTTTTGCCTAAGACACTAACTTTTCCACCAACAATTTCAGATGTGTGTTTCTGAAAAACAGTGCTTCTCTCTGCAGTCATTTACCAAAGAAAGATTTTAAAGATGCTTATGTAAAATAGCTATTGCTATTCCTGTATTTTAAACACTAATCAGTTTTACATACCTTTTTCTAGCTCAAATTTTTTACTCTACAATCTTTTTCCAGTCATCTATGAAGTCCTGCTTTCAATGTTGTCACTAATTTAGCAAATTAATTTAAAACAAAGTCAAGCATTAGCTAGCCCTGTCCAGTAATTGTAATTGATTATTTTTCTAAGATCTCTGAAGAAGTTGTCTTTTTACATAGGCAAATCAGTCTAACTTAGGTTATTCCATCTGCACATTTATCTCCTAGACTAGTTATCCCCTCACCACATATTATTATTCCATTATTCTGTGATTTCAGGCTTTCCGAATGATCAACTCAGCTTCTCTTGCAGTGATGAAGGCCCATGGGGCTTGGGGTTGCTCACTTCAAGCAAAACAACAGAGAATTCTGAACAGCAAAGATAGTCAGGAAGACAGGAAAGGATGTAAATCATCAATATTCACTGAACTTACTTTTTATTATATCCTTACAGATCTATTTCCAAAACCAGTGATTACCTCTCTCTTCCATTGATTTTACCAACACTCATCAGAAAACTTTTTAAAAACCTAGACTATATTTTGAAGGAATTGGGGATATGAAAAGATGCTAGTTTGATTTATTGGAGAGTTCATTTATTATTTTTATATAAAATTTTCCAAACAGCCACCATTTTCTCTGCAGATTTAATTTATATTGGCTTCTTAGCGGCATTTAAATAAATGCATTTGGATGACTAAATTCAAACCCCTCGATGTAAGAGTCATTTCAGCGGGGCCATTCAGGCCATTTCAGCATGGCCTGAGCTCCCAGACCGCTTCGTTCGCAGGTGCTTGTCTCCTTGCACAGAAATAGCAGTAGCAAGCGCAAAGCAGCAGAGACCCGGGTCCTCTTGCAGAGCGGCAGTAGGTTGGTTCCCATCTCTCCCACTTCTCCGATGCTCCTTTTCACAGGCGGCTCCCAATGGTCGCCGAGCCCCAGGCAGTGCCAGCTGCCCCAGTTGTGCCAGGACATCGCATTTTCCATCTGGCCATGGGATCTACCTGGCAATAACCCACTTACCTTTCCTCATTTTTCTGCTTTGCCACACGATGGGAAAAGCATTTGAACCACGTGATTCCTCTCTTTGTGCAAGGACTTGCTGTCCATCGTGCTGAGGTTTTAACTGGAGGTGAGTTTCCTATTATGGCTCCCTAAAGGTTTTCTCTCTGTAACTGCAGGTTTATTACCAATTTGTGATAGAAACACAGCAGTAATATTTCACTACCCTATAGCTTCCCCACTCTGCTGAAAGCCCACACTGTGTACCATGTTTTTATTAACTGTTCTTATTCATAATTACTCCTCCAAAGCCTAATTAAAAGGAGTTGAAAATGTTCTCTGCAGCTTCCTCCCCTCCCTCCTCAACCTCACACATCTGCCTTTTCTCTAAATTGTGCTAGCGGTCTCCTGAAGAGTCAGCTTCACATTGCCATCAAAGCATCTCACCGCAGAAGGGCGCCTGAGGTCACCCCGGCCCTCGAGGAACACCGCCGGCTTCCTGGATACTCGCAGCAGGAACAGCATCACCCACAATGATGTCTTACTATTATTATCATCGTCTTGCCATCATCATTTGCAGTTTAAACTGTGAGCCTGACTGGGGCTCTGGGCATGTAAAACTGTGGTGGGTTGACCCTGGCTGGAGGCCAGGTGCCCACCAGAGCCGCTCTGTCACTGCCCTCCTCAGCTGCTCAGGGGAGAGAAAGTATAACGAAAGGCTCATGGGTCGAGATAAGGACGGGGAGAGATCCCTCACTTATTATCGTCACGAGCAAAACAGACTGAACTTAGAGAGGAAATTCATCGAATTTATTGCCAAACAGAACACAGTAGCGGAATGAGAAATAAAATCAAATCTTAAAACACCTCCCCCCACCCCTCCCATCTTCCCAGGCTCAACTTCACTCCCAGTTTCAACCTCCTCCCCCCACAGTGGCACAGGGGGACGGGGAATGGGGGTTACGGTCAGTTCATCACACGTTGTCTCTGCTGCTCCTTCATCCTCAGGGGGAGGACTCCTCTCATTCTTCCTCTGCTCCAGCATGGAGTCCCTCTCATGGGAGACAGTCCTTCACAAACTTCTCCAACCTGNCCTTCTTAAATATGTTATCACAGAGGCGCTGATTGGCTTGTCCCTGGCCAGCAGTGGATCCATCTTGGAGCCAGCTGGCATTGGCTCTGTCAGACACAGGGGAAGCTTCTGGCAGCTTCTCACAGCAGCCACCCCTGTAGTCCTCCCGCCCTGCCCCCCCGCTACCAAAACCTTGCCACACAAACCCAGTACAAAAAACAAGGCAGATGATTATCACTGCTGCCCAAACTTGGACAATCCTGCTTCCCATCACCCCCACACGACCGCCAATTGTATGTTTTTTTGTGGTGCCTGAGCAAGGATCTTTCTTCTTAGGACAGCATAATCACATCTGACATTTGACAACCAGAGAAGGAGAGGCAGGCTGGTGAAAAAGCAAAGGAAAATCTCCATCTTATCTTCCCAGTTGGGAACATCAGGACAGCGTTCAAAAAAAGCAGGACAAGGGCCCTGAAAACGGCGTTGTTAATTCAGAAGAAGGTAATAGATTCGGTAGTGGTTTATTTGTGGCATTGTAAGTTCTTTCTGAGGACCAATGTAAAAAGAAAAAAAAAAATCTATTAGAAGGGACATCAAGGGCCGGTCACAGGAAAAGCTAGGGAAATAAGGGAGATGGTGACAAATAAATAACTATCTTAAAAAATATGACACATGCACCAAAAGGGAAATTTGCCCTTTTTCAGCCCCTTCTAGGAAGCAGTGTCACTGAAAGCCCCCTGTACAACCTAAAACAAAAGCCTTTTATGTCTGTATATTTGTTTGTAATTTAGCCGCCTTAAATTCCAAAAGAAGAGAAAAAAACACCCCCAAAGATTCCTTTCAACCCTGATCTACGCCTTTGAAATACCCAGGGACGCTAATACAGAATTTTTCCGCGCTCATTAACGCCAGCACACATTTGCTCTTCCAGAGAGGAAATATTAACAGCCCCTCCTGAGCCAGGCTGCTTTCCGCAGGCTCCCTGAAACAACAGGAGGCGAAGGGCCCCCGGGCGCTGCCGTCCCCTTGCAAGGACTATCAGTTTGCATTAGTCACAGCAAACCTCCTCCCATCGCCCAGCTTTTCCAGGGTCCTTTGCTTGGGAACAGTTGCTGGGCTGAGGCTGCTCTGCTCTTATCTCCTTGGGTTGCCAACAAAAGAAATTATAGGTGACTGACAGGCAGGACCACACTCGGTAGGGTTTGGGTGGTTTGGGGGTTTTTGTTTGTAAAAGAGACTTTGTTTGTCCTCTGGAACTGCACTCATCAAGCTTTAGCCTTGATCTAAGCCTTTAGTTTCTAAATCTGAAAGGCAAGCATAAAAGCTTGATTATGAGAAGTGGATATTTTTATTAATTTCATGACTTTGAAAGCTATCTCTTAGGAGACTACAGGGACTACAGCTTAAAACTTCATGCCTGATACTTTAAAATTGACATTTCTAAAAAAAAGTGCTTTTTCTTTCTTGTTTTCATCAAAAAAGAGAAGGGAAGAGAGCAGTGAGGACAAGATCCATGCATATTTTCTAAGTGCCTTTTCCAAAAGTAAATTTTGCAGCTTTTATGTTTAAAAGCCCTCAGCTGGGCCATTTTGGAGCTTCCCAGAACACAGAGCTCCTAAAGCGGGTCCCTGAGCTCGCTGCCTTTCCCCACCTTGCTCAGGCCTGTGCTTCTTATTTAGTTTCCATTTGGAAGCCTGTTATTTCAAACAGCACAACCTTTTCACTGGGGTGGATGTGGTCACGCTGGGAAGGCTAGTCATGCTGTAGCAGGTGTTAATTAACACCCGTTACTGTAACTTCTAAGTTAGACCAGACACTAACATTTGTTCTTAATCTTATTTAAATTTAAGATAAGGAAAATTGTGCTACCTTATAAATCAGGATTTATTGCAGCACTAATCCTAAACAGTAAAATTAAAACATATTACTAACAGTGGTTTCAGAATAAGTACAGAGTGGCAACAAAGACAAAATGTAAGGTTTGTTTCTGGTGGGAGTTTCTTTTGTTTTTAATCGAGTAACGAGATCTAGGAAGATGATGTCTCCTCTTTCAAATCAGTAGCTCTGTTTCGGTCTATTCTATGAGAATATCAACGCCAAAGTGTATATATTTGTGTATATGTGTCAAAGGAAATACTTTAAAATCCATATATAGAGTATTCTGAGATTGATGCAAGGCACTTAAATTTTGCCAGGTTTACATCCTGCCATAGATTTGGAGGAAGTGTGGACAACTAAGTTAACAGCCAGAAAAAAAAACAGGCAACAGCAGCAGAGCGCCCACAAACAGCACTCGGCAAGGAGGAGGGAAAAAAGGAGGGGTAACTCCCCCAAAATTTATAGTAATTTCTGTTGTATAGAACCACAGAATGGTTTGGGTTGGAAGGAACCTCAAAGGTCATCTAGTTCCAACCCCCCTGCCATGGGCAGGGACACCCTCCACTAGACCAGGTTGCCCAAAGCCCCATCCAACCTGGCCTTGAACACTTCCAGGGATGGGGCATCCACAGCTTCTCTGGGCAACCTGTGCCAGTGCCTCACCAGCCTCACAATGAAGAATTTCTTCCTCATAGCTCATCTAAATCTACTCTCCTTCAGTTTAAAACCGTTACCCCTCATCCTATCACTATGCCCCCTGATAAAGAGTCCCTCCCCTTCTTTCCTATAGATGCCCTTTAAGTCCTGGAAGGCTGCTATAAGGTCACCCCAGAAAATATATTAATAAAGTATAGGATTCTATATATATGTATAATTTATATATTATAAAAAGTATATATTTTAATATATATACTTTATAAAGTATATATTTATAAAGTAATTACTTTCACATAGCTAGCCAAGCCAGGAAAAGTCATTGAGCAAATTACAGAGAAAAGGGAGGAGGAAGTACATTAAAAAAAAAAGTCTGCAGGTCTAGGCTCCATTTCAAGACATTTGCAGCTTCAAGCAAGTGAGCGTGATGTACAGATAGCACAGGAGGACAAAATCTGAGCAGCAGTGTCTTGGCTGCATCAAAACACAGCTGGCATCTGTGCTTGAGGCTCCTTCTTGTACCTACCTGAGCGGTTATTCAGACTCGCAGCAGCAATGCTCAAGCTGTTTTGATTTGCAAGATGCTAATATGTGCCCAGTGGTTTGGTCATGGTTTCCAGTCTCACAAATTTAAACCTACCCACAATAGCCTCACTTCTGACAGTTGCCTTTGGCTGACTTCTTGAAGGAAGACTAGCCATGGACCACAGGCTGAGGCTGCCTGCCGTGGGGTAAGTCTCCAGACACAGAGAAGGGTAGTATGGGCAGCCAAGACAGCCATTAAGTAGTAGCAAAACCACATTAATTTACACATAAAGAGGATAAATCACTCATCACTACCATGTGGATGTTTAGGCATATATCCTGCATTGCTTTTAGTGGAGGAAGGCAACAATTCCTATAGCACTAACATTTCTAGACAACTGTGATTTTACCCAGTAATCATATATATTCCTAAAACTCCTTGTCCCAACAAAGGGATTGCCAGGACAAGGATGTGCCTATGGGCCGTCTCTCTCCAGGCCACAGCCCCTCACACAATTAATGAACCGTTGCTGTCCATCCGACTCATGGCACAGAAGCATCACATGAGCTGAGATTGTTGTTTGGTCCTTGTTACTCCTCGAGGAGCATAGGACTGCAACAACACTATGCCACCGAACCCGGTGGGATAGTGTTGTTGCAATTTCTGTAACAGATTTTGTTTTTTTACATGATTGGGTTGTTAGCCCAAAACAAAACCCCCAACCTGGAGGGCCAGGGTGCAACATTTTAGTCCGGCCTGACAGGGCACGCAAGCCACCACACCACGACAAGGTAAGTTGCACCAACTAGTGGTGGATGAGCTGAGATTAATAAGATCTATTTTAACTTATTTCCTACCTCTGTCATGTTACGTTATGCTTGCTGTATTACATTTTTTTACATTTTAATGGTGATAAATTAAATGAATCGGGGCTACTACACTGACACCTCCTGTGGAAATACAGGATGGTTTTATTCGAGTGGATGGTTAGCTGCTGGTTTAAATGTCATCCAAACTCTCCATTTTTCACTCACTGGATAGGGACACTAAGAACACAATGTAGGGAAAATCACTGATACACTCAGACCATGGTGTGTGAAGCTGCCCATCACTGATTCCGACCTTCTTCATCCTCCTCCACCTGTCTGCCCGTTCCCTCATCCTCCAGACAGGGTGCAACTCCCCTCCTGCCTGGTGTACAGCTCCTAGCACAGCCCAGTCCTGCCCCACAGCTGCAGCTCCTGGTCACGAGCAGAAGCAATACATTTGCCCCCACAACGTGTCAAGAAGTAAGGTCCTGTTTACTTTGTATAAAAATAACTTCTTCTGAATTTCTGTAAGCAAACAAACCAGCTGCCTGCGGAGGGAGAGCCAGAAAGCCTTGACACGCTCGTCCAGCACCCCTCTCTTGCGCGCAGGAGCCCTGGCACCCTCGGGATGCTCAGTGATACCCAGCCCGGCTTTTGAAACTCCTCAACCAAACCTCCACATGCTTTGAGGAGTTGCAGTATCATAATACTGACAGCATGAAAAACTGTGAGCTTGCAATTTGAAAGCTCATCTTACCGATACTTTATCCCCTCTGTAAAGCTAAGGGGGACGAATTTGCAGCACTCCTCATGAAGGCTCTCTTCCACCATCCCCAGCTGCAGAGTCATAACCAGCATCTCTGTTCCAAGAAAGCTGGACAAATAACCAAAAATGCGCTTCCTTTCCATGCCTTACCAAAGTCTATGAGCGTGTCTAAGACCTCACTAAATCATATTGCCCAGGGCTTCCGCATGAAACTTTCTCTACCTGTAGCTCAGTAGCAATGCTGCAAATGATCTGCTGCTGGTCTTGAAAATAAGTATAAAAACAATTGCCTGCCTTCCCTGCAAAGCCATTTCTCTAACTAAAGTTTGAGTTTTTCACGTGGTTATCAGGTCCATTTTTAACTCCTGAAAAAGGACACATTAAAGTGACAGGTACCTAAAGAGTTTATTTACAAAGACTGGCAAATTTTCACTCATCTAATCAGGACAAAAGGACTGCTGGCGCTCACTCCTGCACTGGGCTTCTGTTTCGGTCACAAAGCACCACTCATTGCAGTCTGGCTTGGGTAGTAATAGTCATGGTAATAACTGGATTTCAAAAAAAAACCATGCAAAATACTGAAAGACTGCAAAAGGCTGTTTCCCACTGATTCTGCCCTCAACTGGCCAGATTAAATTTACCTTAAGAGGAAGGAGACCCCAGTAATCTGAGTCTCTCACGCGATGAGCGCTTCTGTGTAGTTTCTCACATAAATCTTGTGTGACTCCCTGTGAGCCAGGTGAGTCTCTGGATGTGTCTGTGTGGAAGGTGAGGACAGACGGACATGCTGGTGCTGGGGGAAGGGGTTGCCTGCTCAGTTGGAAAGAGCATCTTGGTAAGACAATCACTTATTTCAGCAAGGAAAATGAGAGTTACAGACGACTAAAGGACTACAGGGGATAGCACCACAGAGAGTCATATCAAGCAGCACGAAACTTGTTTCAGCATGCTGACCTCTCTAGCTAAGCCCATTTTGTCAGGCCCGGACAGTGCATTTTGCTATCCCGTAGTGGTTTCCACATGACAAAGCCTGTCCTTGAGATATCCTGTCCCTGAATCAATAACCTCTGGCACCAGCTTGCTCTGGCTTCTCTGAAGCTGCTTTGCAGGCATCCATGCCGGATGCAATAGCACATATTGCTGCCTTCATTACCTTCTCCCACCACATAAATCTGTGTTACTTTAATTGCCTTCATCTGTGACCTGATATTAAGGGACGCACAGGGGGCCACCGAATTCCCCGGGCTCAGCAGCATCAGAGGAAGCAGGGCTTTCAACCTCTCGAGGTATCAAGCCCTTTGCATGTCTGACAACATTACAAAGAAAATGGAAGACTGAGTTTGCTTTCCAGGCAGGTTTTTAAAAGCTGTCTTTTCTCTGTTACACATCAAAGTCTCTTTTTCCTTTTTCTTTTCCCATCAAAGACAAACATCCCGTCTCCCTTGAGTCACTTGTTATTGCACTGTTTGCCCACTTCTAGCTTATACTATTGATATTCCTCAAACAAACACTATGCCAAGGCTTTCCTAGTTCACTTGTCACTGAATTTAAGCCTTTGCTCTTCTATATACTTTGGGGATATTTTTCAAGCAAAAATCTAGCACTAAGTACCTTGATTCTGTGATGTGTTTGAAAAACATAATTTTTAAACATTTTTATTTTTCCCCAGAATCACAACAATCACTTATGAGGCTATTTTTACCCTTTATTAAGTTAAATCTTTATTTCTTTGAATGTTTCTCTGCATGTTCACATTATTAGTTTTTATCCTTATTGAAATAATTTTTTCACTTTCAGATTTTTTCCAGTGCATAAGGCCTATAGTCAGATATTTATAATTTTTATATAAATATATTTATATTCACATTCATGTGATCATTTCATACTCAGCTTAATCCTTTTCATATATGCTTAAATTCTTTGTTAACTTGAGACCAAAAAAGGAGGAGCTTTCTATGCCTTGTCTGGATTATGAAGACTAAGAACAATCTCTTCCTAACTATTGTATTTTTCCACATCTTTGCAGAAATTTTGAGATATTTCAAAGATTTTGTTACCTGATTACAATTTTTTAGTATTTTTTAAAAGATTCTTAACAATTATTGGAATTTTAGAAATTATAAGACTAACTCTGAAATAGTGAAAAGCACTGATAATTTAACTGTTCACTTAAATTACTTCAAGTATATATCATCAAATTTAACATCTGTTAATTAAAAATACTCTTTTTAAAGTTAAAAGATATAGTGGTAATATCTTTTATTGTTCCTGCGAATAAATTCCTTTTTTCATACAGCCAGAGTTCATCTCTAAACGTACTGCTGGCAAAATATTAATATTGCCTCTATGTTTTCTGTTGTATCTACTGCAGTTCATCCACAGCAAGATGAATTTCATATACCCAGACAGTATTAAGTTATCTCCAGGTCAATTATTTCATGCACTTACATTCTCAGAGTCTTAGGTCAAATTCTGCTTTACCATTGGGTTTTATTTCTCTGGTTATGCATAAGAAAACCTAGAAATTTATCACCAGCCTTAACAGTTTCTCAGGTTTAATAATCCTATTAATAAAGCATTAAAGACCTAAAGATTAAAGACACTANAGAAAGAAAGAAAGAAAAACAAGAAGTAAGGAAAAATAAAATAATTTCAAAGATCAAAAAAGGTAAGTTATTTCTTTAGAACTGGAGACAATCACCGACTCTAGAAGGTATCAAAAGTTCTGAGACTTTTCAATACTGGCTGAAAATACACCGTGCAAACACTCATTTGTACAATACCGATGCTAGGACAGATGGAAAATGCAGTGCCTGTGCTCCCCTCCTCCCACGGGGTCCAGAAAAGGCTTCCCTGGATTCCATCCCAAAGGGCAAGATGTGATACGCAGGTGGGGAGAAGAGTTCTGTGCCAAAAAAACCATGTCAGGAAAATTCCCCCTGGCTGGCGGAGAGGGGTGGGCACGGAGGCCCCTGTGCTCTCCTGTCCTGCGCTCGGTCAGCATTTTGGAGGTCTGCCAGGGAGGTGGTGGCAGAACCTGAGCATCACAGATAGGCACACCTCAGGACGGGTTACCCACCTGCACCACCTCTGCCCCCAGGAAGATCCTGCAGCTGAGGCACAGGGGGAAGTTCTGCGACTGCAGAACTGCTTATTTTTGCTTGTAAGCGTCCGGGCACAGAGACCCTCTGAGCTTTGCTCACCTGGATGCCAAGGGGTTCCTCAAGCCAACCCTCGTGTTTCAGTCGCTTCTCCAGAGGCAATTCTGCCCTCACCTGACCGAGTTCCCCTGCTTTGGTTGTATTATATGATTGGATTTTTTGGATTGACATTTTAAAAGCTATCACTGCGTTTTCCTGCATAAAATAAACTCCTGATGAAGGTGTCTAGATATGATGGGTAACTGCGACTAAAGGCACTTTTCCTTTTCCGGTTCACTCAGCGTGAGACTAGAAGGGATCTCTTCAGTCCCAGGATATCACAGATGACCACATCACATAATCCGTTTCATCAGCTGAGGGAACTCCATGCTAACATTCCTATTTCTATCCCTAAACTCTGTTTGGGAGACTATTCCAGAACCTCACTTCTCCAACATATTTCAAGCCTACAGGTTTGGCACACAGATTTTTTTTTTTTTATTTATTATTTATAAAAAAATGAAGGAATCTATCTTTAAATCTTGGAATAATTCCAAAACAACCAAAGACAAAATAAGAGCATAACCTTGTACCACCATATGATGCAAAGGCATCCTCAAGATCCATGCCCTGAATTAATAAACAGGCCTGATTATTTAAGTCTGGTGCTATGGGAACTGTTTGTGGGTAGGAAGACAGACCTGTCATAAGGTACTTTACTGAACTCTGTCACTTTGTAACAAAGGTGTTTGTCATTGCTGGGTTAAGAATGGCAAAAGATTGCTGGAAAAATTTAGTCTTACACAATGCTGCATTATTGGCAGGTAGGGAAGTTCAGTCACTTAGATGACAAATTTTCATGGCTGTGAAGTTTCCCAGTTAGTTACTTTATAACAGCAAATGTGGAGATACCAAAGGACTGAAAAAGTCCAACATGCATCAAATGGTTCATACAGGAGTTGTTGGAGATCCATAATGCTTCGGTGATAAGTACTGCTTGCTGTGGATTACACAGAGAAACGTTGGTCAGTCTGATGCCAATCCAATGCTTTTCCTTCCATACTCAGCATAAATGAGGTGAATGTTATTGCCCACCATGTCCCACAGAAGAAGAAAATCCAGATAACCTGGAAACTGTGGAAATGCTGGTGTTCTTGCTCTCTCAAATTCCTTGGAGGATCAGGGCAAGACAGTGTCTGGTCTGGGTGCCTGGGAGACGTTGACACAGAGTACCCATCACCCTGAATGCGAGCAACGTGGAGATATTGAAAACATACACATAGATAGCTGGATTTAGTTTTGGCCCCTAACTTGAACAGGGCAAAATCAAACAGTCTGAGGAAGAGCAAGAGGATAGGAAAAGATAACATGCATTCCCTACCTCATAAGCATTACTGTGTTTCATTAATTATTGCAAAGACCTTTGAAGAGGCTACCACTACCTTGGGAGTGACCAAGGTAGGTGGCCAGGCTGGGAGTAACTGCAGCGGCAATCGGTGGTCCCCCGGGAGGAGAAAGGAGAAGGAAGACACGCAGCAGAGCGGTGTGCTGCTTCTGGCCGGGGGCAGAGGTAGCAGCTCTGCTTTCATAATAAAGCCTGTGTGGAAAGATGAAGGTTTAAATGAGAAGAAGTACAATTATAAGCTTCCCTTTGCTGTGATTCAGGTGAGTTTGAGCCACTCCCAGCACCTTCAAAAATCCCCAGGGAAAGAAGATTTCTAGGTGCGAAGCCACACTGTGCCTGTTGCAATACCACAGCTAGAAAATCACAACGGAGCCAACCAGTTGGTTGGTCTTACTGGATGGATTATGAACTTCCACCAGAGAGGTGGAACAGAGACGTCACCCAAGTGATGCACTTAGAGATGACCAAAAGGGCTGTAAAATGTAGTTCTCCCTGTAAGAGAAAGAGTCTCTCTTACTTCCAACGCCATGAATCAGCCTGTGCAGCCCAGATGGTGCAGTGTGGAGGGCTGCAATGCCTGAGAACAAATGAGAAAGGGAAGGAGATATTTATCAGAAAGGAAGAAACCACAGCCTAGCAGATCCAAGGCTTGTTCTCAATAAAAGAGCCGTCCAACTCACTGGCTAATGAGAACAGTCTTTCCCACTTCCTGGGAAGGTGCAGTTATTTTGGATTCTTAACGGAACAAAACAAAACCATAGATCCACAAAATATTGTGAACAGAAATGTCTCTTCTACATCAGGGCTTACTGCTTTTTTATATTCTTACTAACTTAGTAATTCATCAGCTAAAAAAATTAGATAGGGTCAAAACAAAGAAAACTCTTTCTTCCTTTCCCAATATAAGATCTTTGGCTGATGATGTAATAGCTCATCTGCATGTGTTATTACTGCTAACAGCAAGATAAATGAGCAGCTATGATGTGCAAGAGACAAGCTGCAACAGCAGGAGTCTTACTAAGAGCACCTATGTTCATTCTTCTTTAACCTGGTAGAAAACACATGAGAAACACAGATGACCCCTGGCAAGAAAAAAAGTGGCGTAAAAGGAATGGAAAAACAGCGCTACTAAAGGCTTTTTCATTCTGCCCATTTTTTTCAAGCTTGCCTGTAGTGAAACGTTTGTTTTTTTTTCAAAGTTTCCTAACACAAAATCCTGCAAAGCGTGCCTGCTTTGCGCTCTGTCTGCACGGCACGGTCCTAGCCCCTAACAAACTCCTACTCTCACAGCATGCTACCGTAAACCCGCGCCTCAGACACTCACCAGTTAAGGTACTGGCCTTTGGAAGTCACGCCATACTCGAGCTATCACAGAGCACATTTTACTGTAGAGCTTTACAATCACTTGAAGGTCTTAGGAAAGAATAAAATAATAAAATAAAGCAGCTGGCCTATTTCTGGGTCAGCACATTCCTTGCTCCACCTTTCACCTGAACATCCTGTGCCCCTTCTAGATGTTCCTTAATTAACCCTTACTTTATCTTACAACTATCAAATGTAAATTAATAGTCATGTGGGGTCATCTTTCCAAGGTTATGCTGCATGGCATCCACCTGCCCCTGCCTGTCAGAATTAAATCTGGAGAGTGCTGAGTTGCTCCATAATCTACGTCATTTGGAGACACAGCTTTTCACCTATACAGCAAAGTGCAATCTTAATTTGGGTTTTATGATGTGAGCACCAAAGTCCCAGGAAGGAAAAACCCTCTTGACAAAACAGGTTTTTTTTCCCCCGAGGGGTGAATATCCATTTTGAGATTTTATAGCCTTGCTTAGAACTCTTTTTTTTTTTTTTTTTATGCATGGTGGTTTTATTTTAAAACAGCTTTCATTAATAAGGAACAGAATTCCCTTAAGTGACCTTAGGCATACGCAGCCTCCCAGGTGGGAAGGAAGGGTACTTTAGGCTAAATAAGCAAGTGATGTATGGGGCATAAAATGAGGAGAATTCTTCTCCTGTGCTCAGGCAGCACAGCTGGTAGCATACAGCGAGTGACCAGCACGGCAGCTCTGGGAAAGAAGTTTTATTCCCCCTGAGTCAAAGCAAATGGCAAACACAGCCATTCAGATGTAAAGCACTTTCAAATGCATTAGTATTAGACTGTTGATTCCCTCAGAACAGATACACCCTCTGCTTGGTAAAACTGTGAGGCCTAAATTTGCTATTTGAAAACAGTAAAATTTGAGGCAGCTGCATGTTTTTATTAGTGACTTCTTAGCTAGGATCTGTGAAACAGATTGAGTGTTGCTGCACGGCAGTTGATGGAGAAAACTGTATTTATGCAGTCACCCCTCCAGTAATCGTGAGTTAACAACTGAGGCAAATAAATATTTTAGAGCTAATAATTTTAGTAAATATGACATTTCCCAGTACAAATATTTACCCTTTGGTCCTGGAAAATAGTGTAAAAATTGACATGAAATTGCTATATATGTTCTCTTTATTCACATTTTTAAACTTCTTTTTTTACTATCAAATATAAGAGACAAGGAAAAGGAAAAGCAGTGAACAAGCCTTAAAAGAAATTCTGTCATTTCAAAGAGCTTATAATTGGATTTATTAGTTTGCTTTTCACTTCCAGATGAACTTTTCTGGAAAACAAACAAACAAACAAACAAAACAAAACAAAAAAACCCATGCACACAATACCTTGTAAGCATTGTCTGGCACCTAAATGTAACAGATTTATAAGCTGAAACACTAACATAGATTTCTTAAAAGACTTCAGGAATCATCTAGTAAATCTGTGCAAGTGGACTACATAAAGGAATCTTCCCCAAAGCCTTTGATAATTGATAATGTCATCTACCTTGTACAAGTTCATGTTAATATCTAAATTAATCAGAATAATAATTATTCATCCTAAATTGTTAAATTATCTATGTACCTGTAAGTTCATGTAAGTTCATAGTATTGTCATGGTTTAGCCCAAGCTGGCAGCTAAGCCCAATGCAGCCACTTGCTCACTGCCCCCATGGTGGGATGGGGGAGAGAATTGGAAGAGTGAAAGTGAGAAAATTCATGGGTTAAGATAAAGACAGTTTAATAAGTAAAGCAAAGCTGTGCACAAAGCAAGACAAGGAATTCGTTCCCCACTTCTCATGGGCAGGCAGGTGTTCAGCCATCTCCAGGAAAGCAGGGCTCCATCACGCATAATGGTTACTTGGGAAGACAAAC
>VXBL01002516.1:234730-265432 GCA_013400195.1 Aramus guarauna | reverse complement strand
GCAGCTTCTCACAGCAGCCACCCCTGTAGCCCATCCCGCACCACACCCCCCACTACCAAAACCTTGCCATGCAAACCCAACACAGTCCCCTCCCAACTCTTTGTGCACCCCCAGCCTCCTTGCTGGTGGGGTGAGAAGCAGAAAAGGCCTTGGCTCTGTGTAAGCACTGCTCAGCAATAACTAAAACATCTCTGTGTTAACAACACTGTTTTCAGCACAAATCCAAAACACAGCCCTGATGTACTAGCTACTACAAAGAAAATTAACTCTATCCCAGCCAAAACCAGCACAATAATATCCAAAATCAAAAGTATTTCCATTACTTCTCCTAGGCAGCATTCTTCATAAAGGTAAAGTTGCTTAAACTTTTTCTATCAAAATAAAAATGTAAGAAGACTATATTTAGGAGACTACTTGTAAGAAGTACCTCAATTCATAACTCATGTCGGCCAAACCTCAAAACATTCCAAAACAGAGCCATTTCTGCACCACAATAACTTCCCTTTTCCTTCCAACACACAACAACGTAGTGTGCATGCCCTCCTTCAGCCACATCAACAACCCTACCTCTGACCCCAGGAAAACTGAGAAATATTGAAACAGGCATTTGTTTCTGCTATTCCCTACTAGCTCCTGGTTGGAAGTGAAGGCTATGTCTTTAGTAGGTAGATTAGCATACTTGTTGGCCAGAAATGGAGAATTCAGTGAATCCATTGAGCCAAAAGTCATCTGAGTGTATGGTCTTTCTAACTTTCCATCATTTTCTCAAGCCTGCTGATCTGGCTGAATTCATCTACTGATATGTCATTTATGTAATTAATTACTAGTACATACTTTGTAAATTAGACAAAATTGTTAAAAAGGCTAGTATGCACACACACTCACATTCAGGTGCATACACAAAAATAAAGGATAATACACATTTATGCTTTGGGTTACACCAGCACCATGTGTAACAGGATCTGGAGAAGATAAACTTCCTTAATCAGGGTACAACAAGAGTTATTTTAAGAAAGACAGGATGTCTGGAGGGGTCTGGCCTTGTACATGACAAAAAGATCCTTTCTGCTTGTTTTCTTAGTGAAGCGGAGACAAGTGGGTTAAAAACTATTACAATGTTGAAAACCCAAAGATGGCTAATATCTCATGCCTCAGTTTCCAGCGAGATACTACTGACAACACTTCTGTGAGGCTAGGTGTGCTGGGTGTCTCCACCATTGCCCTTTACTGGGCAGAATCACATCCAGTATGCTCCATGTGCTGGGCCTTACACTGCTAACAGCTAACAGAAGTTCCCAGCTGGTTAGGTGGGTGTAGCTCTGTCAGCTCAATGGAGATGTGTCCAGTTACATCACTTGTTGATGTAATTAGGCACTGCATTCAAGTGTTTGGAACATGAATGTCACTCCTGTCCCCATTCTCACCATGAAGTTCCAGTGGATCGTAGTGTTGGGAACAGCACTCTTCCTAGACCTCTCTGTGACCATCCGGGTGGTATTTCAGCAGCAAAACAAGCCATGAACTGGCAGGGCAGTTATTGCAATAGAACCATGATGAAATCATGTTTGATATTTCGTGACTAAATCTTTATTCTGTGCAGCTTAGTCTGCTTTTTAATCATTGCAGCAATTTGCCCATGTCTGTCAAACACTGCTAGTGAAGAGGAAGGGGTGGATTTTTGGTCCTACTACTCCGAATAGAAGATCCAAATCCTCATTTCTCTCTTAGGAACTTCTTTCTGCTCTATACATGCATTTCTTACAATGTCAGCATTGCTCTTTAGTTTAAGTAGTTCCTTCCCTCCTTGGCCTTTGTACCCTTGAGGCATTCCTAGAAAGCAATTCATTTTGCTGGGCAAAGTAACATGGTTTTAGTATGGTATGGTATGGTAATATTGTTTTCTGCAAGTATGATAATGTGAGTTCATAATACTTATGTGTGACCAAGGCAACACTTAGTCTGCAGGAGAGGTCTCACCTTGCCTTGCAGAAGGATGTATATAGCGGAATTTATCCCTGTGGAGCTAATCCCTATGGATATCTCCAGTGGAAGTGAAACATTTTATATATTTCAGTATCTTAAGTGATTTTTTCTCCATTATTACTGTAGATGCTTCTGACTTTTTTTTTCTCTGTAATTTTCAACACATGAACTCCTGTCATATTGCAAGAAACTGCTGTTATTCTTCCCTAAACACGAGCCTGCACTTTGTAGTGTTAAATCTAATCTTATTTCTATTACTTATTTATTTATCATGGTCATTCCCTTTTTTCTTATAGGAATCCTCTCTGTCCTAAACCCATGTCATCAGCAAATTCCGTTAGCAAACAAGTAGTCTCCATGACAAGGTCATTAGCGAACACATAAAGCAGGACCAGAGCCAAAGCTACAACCATGACCTCTTCCCAGTCTGACAGGGACCTTTCCATCACAACCCACAGCTGTCTCCCTCTAGATGGTCCTTCAGCCCTTTTCTCCAACTGAAATGACTTCCCCTGTGGTCCTGTATCAAAGGCAGCAGTGCAGGCAAGAGGGGCTAGGTACTGCCTTGTGTAACAGAGATTATCAAAGGCAGGTATCTAGCTAAGTTTGTCTACGTCTCTCACACTTAATTTCATCCCTTTAGAATTTATTTTCATCCCTTTATTTAAATACTTCTTCAAAACATCCTTTGAATCCCTGCATACCCTGAAGTCAGAGTAGCACACTTGTAGTAATCTAGGTGAGGGCAAGTGTGAGGTTTAGGAAAGAAAGGGAGTAGAGCTCCCACCAGAGTGGGGCTGCAGCCCCTTTGCAGCCCCACTTCAAAGAGACGTCCAGTCTCTCCTAAGAGTAAGGGCTTCAGCTGTTTTCCAGTGACTTGGTAGAAAACTTGCCTGGACTGATTCATCAAACCAGCCTGATGGCTGCAAACTACCATTTCTGTCACACTGTGACTGGAAAAGGCACTTCTGCCTGCACTGAGGGCAGGGAGCTCATCAGGGGCTTGTGGCCTTTCTTCCTACCCTTCAGAAGGGCTAACGTGACATGGGTCCTCCCAAAGATTTTCTCAAGACAGTTATTGATGTAATGAAATTCCTAATCTCCTCCATGCTGAAGTCTTTGAGTTCCTTTCCCCAGTTGATATCAAGGCTTGTTGGTTTAGCAAAAAGAGCTTCTCTGTCACGTCCTCGCTGCTGACCAAAAGCAAACACAGAAATGGCATTCCCTTTTGTCGGATCAAAGTTGTATTGGTGAATAACTCTATTATTCGGTAATAACTAAGCTATGTCATTGCTACTAATGTGTTCTCTCGTTCAGAGGTCAGGAGTTGAAGCTTTTACTCATAATTCCCAGAAGACTGTATCTGCTATCCTATTACACAGCTCCTTGTATACTGTAAGGTCAGAGTAGTGGCTCTGTAGTTACCTAGACCACTTTTTCATCTTGTAACCCCTACCACTAAGAGAGCTTTCTTCAATGTGCCTTTGGTTGCTAGGCAGCAATGACTTTGTCCTTTTTCCTTCTGATTTTATATCCCTTTTTGTAATAGGCTCATATGTTTTTCTTTTTATTTCCTACCTTAATACTCAGTTGTCTTTGAAGAGATTCATCAGTGATATTACTTCATTGCCATCTTCTCTGTGAATGGTTTTCACAAATACTATCACAAACTGATTGAGGATAAAAGTGTTGTGGTTTTTTTGTTTGTTTGTTTGGGGTTTTTTTTGGGTGGTTTTTTGTTTTTGTTTTTTTTAGAAAAGGCACATGAGAACAAGTTTCCCACAACATCTTGCATGAGTAATTATTATTGTTAGATACATCACTATAATTTGCAATAGCATCAGACCTGGACCGGGACCCAGCTGCACAGGGTGCTATATAAATGCAAAAAATGAACCTTGAAACAAGGATTTTAAAGATAAGAAACATCAAATATGTACAGAAAGCTGGAGAATGCAAGGTGCTGTAAACTGCCAGCAGTAACAGCATCTTAGATAAACGATAATGGAACCTCTTTAAAAACTGAGCTAGTTTTCATCATTCATGTCATTTGCTTCCTTTTCGTGTTTCACTCAACTTGAAGGGTGACGGTTTCATTTGTACTTCAGTCAGTTCAGTTGTCAGGCAGCAACCTACGTTGCAGTTCTTGTGTTGTAAATACTTAAAGGAGCATTTTGAAATAAACTATTTAAACATAATTGGGAAGAAAATCTTGAAAACTCTTTATCTCTAGGATTTTACAGGCTAAATGTATAAACTTTGGCCCAAAACTGACACGATGCAGCTTCCCCTGGGTATTTAACAGATCTATAACGCATGGACACCTTTCCGCCTTTGTGCAAAATGCAAGCACGCAAGTAAGTTAACTCTTCCTTTTTTATTCATATTCCACCCTACACACCACCGTAGATTATAAAAATAAAAGCTGCGAAAGGTTATTTGTTTGGAGAACAGCTACATTTTATTTTCTTCACAAACCTGGAAGATTTAATGCGGAGAGTAGCACAAGCTGTTAACCCCCACATTTTTGCTGTGCTGCTGCTCCACATTGAATACAACAGCCAGAAAATAAGATCCATTGTGTTCCAAAGTTCAGTATAATCACACATTGACTTCAGTGATAAATTTGATGTTTCTGCCACTCCAAGCTTTAACATCCCAAAAACCATCTTTGAAGAAAGCAAGCATTCCCACAGAATTGTAAGTCATCTTATTCATGATCCAAAACAAAATATGGAGGTGAAATATCTCTATCCTTTTAAACTAATGACTTCTTGAAATATCTCAGGATTCAGAAATTTAGCTGTAATAGTCCAGAGTCTCTGTGCTTAAAAAGAAAAAAAAGAACGAGGTATAATTTAACCCTTTAAAGTTGATCAGAAAAGACATAAGAAACCTTATTGCCTCTGCAGCAGTGTTAGTGTCTACCCTGAAATCTGGAAAGAAAACGACATTGGTGCAGGAAATATTCACCCCAGGACGCGAAGGGACATCAGGACAGAGAGGAAAGCAGAAAGTTGACACACAGCTCTGCTCCTTGTCCACTGACAGAGCAGAGCTGGTAGATTGTTCGGGGGACATTAGGAAAGGGGGAAAATATCCTGGTCTCCAAAACACCCACTCAAACTATTTCTTCTAGTACAATAGAAGAGCCATATGAGAGTTTTTGCCTCAGGTAAATATCTCATGTTATTTCCCTTGAATAAAGTTAGAAGAAGTAAAGACAAGGAAGTAGTTAGAGTTCCTGAAGTCTTTGATGAGGAAAAGTCTACAGCTGCAGGGCAGCTGCTTCAGGATAACAAATAACGTTATCGAACCCCTGACTACCAGGGAAGGGCACTCCATTGCCTCTCAGTGACCTCTTTGTACATCCCCTGCACTGAGATTATGGAAATGGTAATACAAGAGCATGGCATTGTGCTCCCTGGGAATTAAGCATGGTATTAATTATGTAGAACAGAGATAGGTCCAAAACGTACGATTCAGATTCAAAATCTAAGTCCCTCACAGTTTAGAGGAATTTAAATTTATAAATCTGAACTTCTAGATCTCTGTAGAATTACAGAAATAATTGCTGCATAATGTTGCCAAGGAAGTTAAAAAACATTTGAGTATTGGATCAAAATACACATCACTTAACTTTAATGTAAATCTTCTTTTTACCATGCCATATAATCAGACTGTACAAACTGTAATGGAGCAAGTTTTTCCCTGAACCTGTCCTCACCTTCAGCCAAGCTTTAGAACAACTTCCTCCCAAAGCTGTAGCTTTGGAGCAGCGTGCTTTGTATGGCTCAAGAATCAAGTTGCTGGTGCAAGTTCTTGTTATTATCAAATCCAGTCTCCATACGGTAGGGTAGTCAACAAAATGAGTTTGAACTTTTTTCTGACGATTCAAGAATGTCTACCTAAGTGAATATTTCTCCTTTCAAATATGAAGAATGTACCCAAATATTACAACAATATTGAAGATGAGGGAGCACAAAAGGGAACCCAACCTGGACAATAGAAATACTTTAAATAATTCCAACAAACCTTCATGAAGATTACTTGTGCTACTCCCTTTAAACTTCATTTAAATCCCAGTTTAAAAACTGACAACAAAATTATTGCAGTAATAAAACTGACTTCATCTTTGTGACCAACCCAGGGATTTTTTTCCAAGATTGGCTGTGATCTACTCTAAAAAGAGATATTCATCATCAACCCCAGAATGGACACTTGATTCCTACGAAAAGCTGGGGAAGTATAATCACAGTAGCTTTGCTAGGCATAGGTGGGCGATGCCACACATCAGATGTTTATGCTGTTAATCTGCAGTGTGAAACTAAAAAGACAAGGAGGAAGAGAGAGAGGCTGTGACACAGTATTGTCAGCTCTTGGCTCTACAGTCCCTTCCCTCAGAGCTTCATGTCATGTCTACATGCAGAAGTCACATCAGCTTTACTGAAACTGATATACTTAAGCCAACAACTTGCATGTGTGCAAGCATATTTTGAATTTATTACTGACAATCTGAAGTGGTATAAATCAGTCTTAAACCCCACAAAAATATCTTCCCATTTTAATTGGCACTAGATTACAGCATTATTTAAACAACAAAAATATTGCAAGACCTCAGTCTGTCTCTGAGACACAGGGAAGGTAGGCTTTGCTCTGGTTGGGCTCGTTGCTCTGGTCAGGCAGTGCAAATCCAAAGGCAAAAAGCATGGGTAGGAGGGTTCAGAGAAGTTGGATGAACTCAGCCCGTGAACCTGTTACAGCAGACATTTATTTATAGCACAGTAGTAGTGCACATGCATTCCCTGAAATACAAATCCAGCTTGCATGGAGCAGGCATGTTTCCAAAGGTGTTTGGAAGGAAGGCAGGACAAGAAATACAGTTGGATTTAGCTACTGATTAGCTATTTTTCCTTTTCCTTAAGAGATTTCCTAGCTTCTTATTTATTTTTTCTTAATAACTAGATTCCTACTTATTTGAGCTTGAAGAAGGAAGGGACCTGGGGAAACAAGGGTTTTCCTGGTGACTAGAAGTTGGTGCAGAAGAACACAACCATGTTCCTTAGCTGGTGAAAATCACTGTCTGGCATGAACTGGCACAGAGATACTAGCATGGAAGCTGCTTTCCTTAATTAAGCATGCAGGAAGGTAGATAAAATTTAGATTGGGGTGGGGTGCCTTCAGACAGCCTGGCTCTGGGGTTATCAGTGGCAGCTGCCGTCCCCGGGCTGGGAGCAGCCTGCGTATTGCCGGCGGCAGGAGGCTGCAGCCCCTGCTGCACCCCTAGCTGCTTTGCTGCTTATCTGTCTTCCTCACAGGCCTTTTGTCCACACGTTCAGACATTTCTGTACTTAATGATGCTGACTATGTCAGAGATTGGACCACGAGAAACGGTGTGAATGCCTTGCAAAACTGCAGGCAGACTGTGGGTAGGTGCCAGCCAAGGGGGGAGGATGAGGAGGGTACAAATTCCCGATGATTAGCTGCGTTGCTTGGCCACACAGGGAACTGGCTGCAGGTCCCACAGACAAAAGTTCATGTCCTAATTTGCCACCTGCCTTTTGTCCTTCATCTGGACTATTTACGCAATCGGGGCAGCAGGGCACCCTACACCCCCAGCTTTCCCACGCCGTCCCACAAACAAAGTTCTCAGAAAGACGTACGTGGTCTTGCCAAAAGCCTTTAAGCAGAGAATGGTGTAGATTGACCCTGGAGATGTATACAGACCAGCGAGTGCCTAAAGAGACACAGCGCTGGCTGCAATCAATAGTGACGAGGGTAGCATGCATTTCCCTGCCGCCGCATCCTGCCAACCGCAGACAAGGTGGTGGAAAGTAACTCATAGAAAATCCATGCAACATCTCCTTTCCTCACCTTTTAGGAAGGAGAGAGTGGTCTCACAGGACACCATCTGACTAAATAATTTGTCAATTAATTCTTAGGCACCTTTCAGATGCAAAATAATGAATGGAAAAGATCAATGGGTGAATTATTGATCCTGTCAAAACTCTTTATAGATAATTATAGCACTGAATGCCAACTGAAGTGGCAATTGGCTACCTACCACTCATAATAAGGTCACTAGCATGTTTAAAAAAAAAAAAAATTAAAAAATCCCAATTCTAAAATTTGCACTGTTATAGTATTTCACCTCATCTATTCCAAAGGCAATTTATGGCACTTGGATTGTTTGGGGCGAGGCAGTGTTTTAAATACAAACTCAGTTGTCACTGCCATCTAAAGTTGGGCACATTTCCAGCAGCAGGAAGCATCGCCAGCATTTGTGTGCACCTCCAGCTAAGTGGGATCTTGCTGCAAGGTTTAGTGTGTGTTAGACATAGTATGTATCCCCACCTTGGAAAATAAAAAAGTTTGAAATTGTTTCAGAGTATCTCCTATACTTTGTCAGTGTCATTCCTGCTGCATTCATGAAGGCTTTCAGAGAAATAATTCAGCAATTGAGTTTGCTGCAGCAAGGAAAATAACAGTGCAAACTGTATTTCACCTAGAACTGAATCTGTCTCGACCACATCATCATTTTTCATTAAAACAACCAGACTTTTTAAAGGTGATTTGTTCATATACGTCAAAGTTAAAACTCCACTGCTCCTCCCTCTCGTATTAACAAGCATGAGGCACTTTTAAATTTGTTCGCCTCTTTCCTGAGGTCTCCTGGGCAGGAACAGTTTTCTCTTTCATATTTTTAGAGGAAACATTTGTTCTCATTTCAGACCCAAAGGATGCTGACGCTTCTCAAAGGTTTCTGAAAAACGCAAGACATTTTTCTTCCCTTTTCCTTACTCATTAGAGTAGCTGACAGTGGATACTTCATGTGTGGGAGAGAGAAGTTCCACCTCCAAATCTAACTAGAGTACTCCCAGGACATGAACCGAAGTTATTCCTAGTAGCTGAACAAGCTTGCTCTGTCTCTCCCAGTATCACAAAGCAAAAAGCTTTACTAGGAAAATTTGTTTGGAAACAGTATGCTGCTACCAGTCCTTTTTGCTTCTGTGAACTGTCATTTTCTAACAACAAATATTCATCCAAAAACCCCCCACCAGCTGCACTGTCATCCCAATTTATCAAGGCCCAACACACTGAGACTTCACAGCAGAGCACGTCTCGTGGTACGTAGGACACCTGGAGTTGAGGAGGCTGCTCTACTGCTGGGTACTATCAAGGGGGTTTGTGCTATCTGCAGCCTGCAGGTAGTACGAGAGAAAAGTTTGAGAAAAGATGATGATGTTCTGATGAAAAGGAGGGATTTGAGTGGAAAAATGAGGATCTGTCACAGGCAATGTAAAAGAGGAAAGCTGAGAAGGCGAGATTCGGATGCCTTGTGGCCATCCAGACAACCTGAGCTAACCTTTTTAAAATGTTGCATACTTTAATGCGGGGATTCTTTTCCCTTAACTTTACAGTGGACATCTAAAGACATCTGTACTGTCAGGGGAAAGAAGTAGGCACACCTTATATTACACTGACATCCAAAACGCTTTAGAAGGAGCAGTCCCACATAGATACTTATTTCTCTCAATTGATTATTATAGGGTGGGTTGACAGATCGCTCAGATGAAGACATTGCAGATGTCTGCAGTTTGACAAGAGGAATATCATTCTGTTTGTAGCTGAATCATACACCATGTACCCATGAATGAGTCTTTGAAATACAAGAAAATCCAGAAAGCTCTATTTCAGAGATACTTCATGGATGAGTATGATTTCTGTTTCCTACGCTATCTCTCTGCAGAATCGTTCTGCAGTCTGAAAGAGGACAAAAAAGTATTTCTTCTGAAGAATCAGACCCTTGATATGAAAAGAGAACATTCTGGCAGGACACAGAGTGCCTAATATTCATGAACCACTTTTTTTCCCCTTTTTATTTAAATAGAGATTTCCTTGTAACTTGCTCAGATGGCATACTCAGTGCCTCAGGCAAGCCTATGCAGCTGGCTCTACAGCTTGCAAAGGACTTGGCTACATTACAAGTGTCATATTTTCTCACAGATAAATTGTTCTTGAATAACGTTGCCTAAGTAATAGGGTATCCATCAGTATCAGCTTTGCATACCTCCTTCCCCTTTTTCACCCCCCTTTTATCACACAGATGCATTAACTGTGACCACTGCAAAGAAGCTCTATTTACACTTTAGTTTCCCTGAGTCCCTCTTGCCATCTCCGAGGGAATGGGTGGCATAAGGGATCATGTTCGTGATCGTTCCACCCTCGTGTCTTTTTTTAGCACCTGCTTTAAAAAAAAATCCAGGGCCACGGTGCAATGGACAAGGTTTAGTGAGTGTCCTCAGCAGTTGTTATACAGTAGGCTGGTGACTGAAAGGACCTGTCCTCACCCAGTGTGCCCACTTCCAGCACCCATTCTTCCAACTCCCAGGACTTGTGAGGACTCCCCGGGGGCAGGGGAGCGGGTTTTGTGCATGCGCGAGTGAGAGAGGTGTAGGTTTGCACATTCCCGGTAAGGAATTGACTTTGATGTACCTATGGAAATACTTCTGGGTTTATGTAGCTAAATAATCTTACTTCACATTAACTATTTAATCCACATCCTCTCCCTTGCAGTGCTGAGAAGGGACAGCGTGACCCTAATATATAGCCAGTTTTATCCTGAAGGAATTCTATCCTCCCAACTAAAATCTCTTCCTCTGTCTAAAAAATTCCCCTGATGACACAAATGACACATGGCATGAAGGGCAGGACATCAGATTGTGTAAACTCCTGAAGACCATGGGAAGAGCACAGAGCGGACATGCGATGTTATTGTAACACTTAACGGACAGTGCACCGACTCCCTGCCCCTAAACCTGGCTAAACAAAAGATTTCAAACTTGCATTATGAAAACAAGAAGTAAAATCCTCCGCATCCTTTGCTGGCAGCCCCTCTCTGTTTTCTGTAGCTGTTCCTCACCCCGCATGCACCCCGCTCTGAGTTACCCTGCTCGGAGCTGCACCAGCAAAAGTTGCAGCTACTTTTAAACCAGTAACATGGTGGTCTTCCTCACCAGCTCCCGAAGCTGCACACTGGAAACCCTGAGAAATCCAGATGCTGTGTTTGATCTCTTTTTTCAGATAAATTTTTAATAAATGGCAGTTGTCTGCTGCTGGATGGGAGTAGTAGGGTTTGTTCTCCTGCCCACACTTCCAGTAAAAATGAACCCAGGCTTTACCAGGACAACCAACACAGAGAGCAACATGAGCACAGGGTAATATTTACAATATTTGCAGCACCACGTCATCCAGCTGAAGACAGCAAGATGACACACTAATTAAAATGCCAACAGCTTCCGCAGATTTTTCTGTGTTACTGCTCACATCATTGTTACCGCTGATGGGGGCTAAAGTGAGGGCAACAACCAGGGGAAATTTTAGCCAGTGTTCAGTAATGTGGCTGCAGCCCAAGCTGCCATCCAGAATGTAATTCCACTCCTCTGAAGACTCAGCAGGGTTCGTTGCAGCAGATAAACAAGTCACTCTGTTACCCTGAAGCGTGACAAATACCACTGCAAAGCTGAAGGGATTGAGCACAAGCTCCAAGCCCACATTCCTACCTGGGAAGGCTGAAAGGGGGAAAAAAAAAATCTCAGCTTTCTACTAGGTGCTGTCTTTTCACGAGCAGAGCGCGTACCCAACGTCTCACCCAGGGGGACCAAGGCAGGACTTGAAACTGAATGCACTGTCACTACTGATGGCTTTCTCTCTTCTTTCCTAGGCAGAAAATATTGAGGGTGCAAGCAGGGCCAGGGTTCACTCCACTGCAGTGCCATGAGCGTTAGACAAATGACTTTGTCTAACTACTCTCTGTAGTAAGAGAGTAAAGACACACAAACCCTCTCCACTTTCTCTAGGGCCCCTCTAGGCCTGGATGGAGAAGCAATAGAGAAGCAAAGCAAATACTAGCTGCCTTGCGAGAGTCCAGAAGCAGATTTCCTTTTGAGACAACAGCTCTGCACAGTTCTCTATCAGCACTTCTGGGTTTTTCCAGCTCCAGCCTGTCGTATCCCTGCAGCACCGTTCAAATTTGTCTATTTGGAAAACAAAAACAAAACCAACCAAACAACAACCAAAAAACCACAACACCCACCCACACACACACCATAAAAAAAAAAACAAAAAATCAAGCAAACCCTTTGAGGTGCTTAGGTAGGAAGCAATACAGAAGCTCAAAAAAGATATTTTGTATGGTGCGATAACCAGTGAACTCTGCCTGAGCCTGTGACATATGCCTTCCATTAACGTTCTTGGGAAATCAAAGAAACTTGTGCTCCTAAGAAACTTAAGGCTTCTTTTTTTTTTCCCCACAAAGTGGAGGGACAGAACTCCCAAAAGGTATCAACAGCATCCCAGCGCAGAAGAAATCTTGTTTGTCAGACAACAACATTGTGAAATATTTCACAGCTGAAACTTTATTGACTCGACAGAAACTGAAGCCAGTTAACACCTCTTATTAGAATTTTTTCAAGAGTAATACTTAGGAAAGATGTCCTTAGCCCAAAAAAACATTCGAACATTTCCTGAACCACCATAAATTTTACCATCTGCCCTCTCACCCCAGCATGCTCCCTGCCTCTCGAGAAGATGCAAACCCACAAGTGAAGAGTTGTGCCTCTCTCTAAGTACCAGAGTTCAAGGCATCTATCAGCTACACCACGTACCAAAACATGACACACATGGACCACTTGCAGTCATACACTCAATAGTCAATGCTTCTCTTGGACTATTTGTAATTCCTTCTCTTGCGGAGAGAAAACAACATAGATACTAATGCAGAGTCAGATTCTTCCACAGAAATTCAATGTCATGACTCTAGTTTGTTCCTAAGTTAAGGTCCTACTTGATTCAGATTGAATAACAAAAGTTTCATACCACTTATAAAAAGCTCAGGAGCTGAAGAAGCAGCTAATTCACAACAAATCTCAAGTGCTGTGAATTACTCATTCAGCTTAGTAACTCTGTGCGACAGTCATCACAAAAGTTTTACTGGCAGTTAAATGTTCTCTTCAAACAGTTACTTGCTGAAAAATCAACACTGTATACTTAGTTAAGATGTAGTTGATAACGTGTTTGGGGACTCCTGTCCAACTCAATCCTATGCAGACTTCAATCCGCTAACTGGCCTCAGCAAATGCTACGCAGAGGAGCTGTTAAAGCTCTAGCACTTATTTCATCACTACCCGCACTTGATTAATTCTTGCTTTTTGCTACATTTTTACTTAAATGACTAGATAAAAAATCAGAATTTTGCAGCTTGTTTTGTTCAGACTGAGGATGTTTTGCTGGTGCAGTCTGCTTTTTCGCCAAGACATGACAAAATCCTTTTTCATAAACACAGCAGTAAACAAATGAGAGCGTGTCCAAGGCCACGTAACACTCCGTCCCAAATGCTTTCTCTCCTTACCGAGACCGTCACATCTGCCCGTGCGTCCAGAAATCTGCTTCTGCCCAGGGCGTGCGACCCCCAGAAGCAGCAGACATATGGCCGCTATGTAACCCGTGCACAGTGAGTCCATCACGTGTGGGATGAACGGGACCTGCTGCCCCAAGGCTGCACAATCACTCAGACACCTCTGTGGTGCTACAGACACGAGGTGAGTATCTAGGATTTCTGTGTAAAGCAGCCCCGGTGGAGTTACTCTTGTGGGAGCTCTGGGTAGAGCAAAGGAATTGAATCTGCTCCTCCTGAGCCCTGGCAAGGTGCCTCACACGTTAGCCTATCTTTCCTGAGGATAATGAATTGCACTTTTGTACTTCCCACTTGCTCACTGAGGACCGTTATGTAAACTATTTGTGACACTAGCAACAGGACAGAAAAACAAAACCTAAAAGAACTGTCACTTAAAAGTGTGACAAACCACAGCCATGGCTCCGAATACCCTCAGGTCACCTCAGCCCACAAGGAAAGGATGTGCAGGGATGGCTTGCAGCAATACAAAGTGGATGTCAGAGCAGATCCTCCCCACACTTTTTGTTACTCCTCACTGGGACCACAAAAAGTTCCTCCCCGCTTCTTTTCCTTTTTTTTTTTCTTTTTTTTCCTTTTTTTTTGCAAGCAGCTAAGAACTCTTCCCTTACCAGGCTGCTAACTGCAACTTAAAGACCTTCATTAGCCACTTCCCATGGATCCACATGGTGGATCCATGCAATAGAAAAGCAAAGGCGTTGACAGATGAAAACTGGCAAGTCTCCCTGAGCTGTTCCAGGATTTCTGACTTCAGCTGCTTGCTCTGTCAGAGATAACCATCCCATGGCAGAGTCAGCAAAAGAGATGTGCCCAGCCTCAGCTTCTGCAGTCAGTGCCAGCGCAGCACTGCGGGGCGCAAAGGGCTGTCAGGCCTCGAACGAATGGACCTTAAGGACCGCTCCACGGCAAGTTTTGTTGCTATCCCTTTGCCACGTCTCTGCAGAATTGGGTTTACTTCATTGTCTACTTGTTTGCTATTAAAATTGCCATTTTCTCACTGGACTACAGATTGCTGCTTCTTATACATGCTGTTTACTCATGCACAGAGAAACTGAATATAGTGATCAACCTTTCAGTATACACTTTCTGTTCTTGCTACCAGGCTCTCTGCCAAATAATTACTGAACTTCTAAAGGAACAGGCAATAAAATGTAAGAAGGAAATGCAGGTGAATTCCACATTCACTTACCCTCAACAGTGATGCTATTATGAGCAATATAGCCATGTCAGACATAAAAGAAGTGCTGGGCTCAACACGCCTTTGAATTAAACCTCTAGTCTTGTGTAACAAGGCCACCAATCTCTTTTGCACTTTGAGTTTGCTGAGTTTCTCCCCCACACTCTCTCTTTAACCCATTGCTGGTGTAGTCCTGATACAAATACAGGAGCGACAGCAGAAAATGAATGCCTGTACATCCCAGTATATCAAAGTGAACCACTCTTCATCTCAGAAAGTGGCAACTGGCGTCATACACAGAAGCCAAGAGGCTTAAACAGCAAGATATAATGGTTTGGTAATTGCCAGTTTTCTGAGCAGCATCAGGTGAAGCGAAACATTTGTGGCTTGCTTCGAGAAATCCCCAGCAATCAAAGCCACTGACAGACAGTACTTGAGAGGCTGTGGTGAGGAGTCAGTTCTAGAAAACGACACCGATTAATGAGCAAACACTTGCTGTTAGAGAGCTGCTTTCAGACAGACTGCTTTCTTGCCGAACACCAAAGGATTGTAGAGCTTCCTTTTAGAAGGAAAAAGAAGTTCTCCACTGAAATCTACCGAGTAGATTTGCAATTACCTTATTTGACTCAGTAACTAGTTAGTGGCATAGCCTTTTTTGTGGAAAATCTTACCTCTTCTATCTTCCCTTTTGTTCATATAAAGCAAACAAAGTCAGGCGAGGCAGCCGGGACCTGTGTTGTGATTTGTAATTGTAGGACTGAGCATCTATTTTCATTGACTGGACAACAGACAGAAATGGTGACTCTGCAGCTGACTCCCAGGACAGCATGTAAGATATGCGCGGCATGCTGTAAGCTTTGTAGTCTCCTTTGGCAGAGGCAAATTCCCTAGATAAGGACAACAGTAGGGAAGGAAAGGAGGAACCGACCGAAAAACCTTACAGCAGCAGAGGTCCTCAGAGAAAGCTAAGAGATTTGGATTAGGATCTTCTCTTTTATGGGTAAGAATAATTCTCTTAAGCTAGAACAAGAGAAAGAGCAAACGTTTAAACATCTGAACTTGAATTACTGTGCCTCAAGTAAACCCTCACAAGCACAAATGCAAACAACCTTACTTCACCCGGGTCTTTCTGGATCAAGGCATGTCTTGAGGCAGATCTTCTAACACCTACAGAAATAGTGACAACCAGAGGAAAGGGAGAAACTTAAACTCTTATCTGAAAGGCTTACACAATTCAGCAAAGATTTCTCTCATCCTGAAACTCTAGAATAGAACTGTCTCTCTTTTTAAAAAATAAATAGTATTATAACTTAAGAAATGTCTAAATTCCCAATGTTTTACAGGTATGTTCCACTATGCATGGTGTGTCCATCTCATGTCTAAACTCAATAAACTTTAGTAATCAGAGAGGCACATCAATTGAAGGAAGGAATTTGTCAGTTTTCACTTTCTCTGCCAGTTTTTTACCTCTGTCACACATCAAATTTTTTCTGTCCATTTGGATCTCTAAAATTGACAGGACAACATACTCAGAAAATTAAACTTTATTTCAGGAGTTCATTAAGTTAAAAAAAAATCAAATGTGGACTCAATGCCCTTTGTGCAGACTAGTGTAACACATAAATTCTCTAATTCATCACTTCATTAATTCACAAATTCTGTAGCTCATAAACTTTCTAACTTGCACACCTACAGGCAAAGCAGCTACCGGCCGATGATGAGCACGCTCGCCCTTCCTCTTCCCTCATGGTGCCGGCACCCCTGTGCCACACCACGGATCGCAGGAGCCTCAGCGGTCCAGCTGCTGACAGAGATGCCCCAAAGGCTTTTTGGGTAAACCTGAGTATTTCTGCCTTCCAGCTTGGGAGGCTGGTTGATACATTTCCATTAGTGGATTCTGAGGAAACCAACAGACAGTTCCTCTGCAGGAGATGGGAGCTGTAGGGGACAGCAGGCTACAGGTGACCACGGCTCCAGGGTGGCCCTTACCTCTTCTTCCCACTGTGTCCTGCCCGCACATTGCTCTCATCGTGCCCCAGTGGCTCGGCCCTGGCACCAGCTGTGTGTTGGGCCAAAACCAGAGCTGAGTGGACAGTCACGTTTGCCCCTTGGCATAGACCAAAATCCCAGCAAACCCACTGCTGCGGTGAGTGGAAGTACTGTTACTCCTCTCGCCTCGCTGGGGGGAAGATTTGGGCACTCTCTTAAGCCCAAATCAGGTGACAACTTGTGATTCATGCTTTCAACACGTCAAGATACGTGACAAACATGGATATAAAAACATATTAATAGCAAAACTAATAAAACACAGCACAATAATACAATGATCATAGGATGTAACATAAGATGCAATATGCTATTTGCAGATGGCACATATCTCATAAAAACGTCATACCACTGATGGCCAGCAGTTTGTTCTATTTCTGTCGCAATTCCAACAATCCAGCCAGTATCATGTTTGATAGCAATGGTCATCTGGTTTTGATAAATAATAGCCTTTTCATATTTGGTGATTAAAGTTTCCAGTTCCTCAATTTGGGAGTAGACTGTGTCCCATATTGGTCCTAAGGGACTAGTTGGGTCCAGGTTGTAGGCCAGTATTCAGCCAGCATCAACATGAAGTTAGCTTTATGGTCTCTGTAAAGTTGTCCACGGGTCTCTAGCGACATTACATTGCATCAGCACTCCTGGGCAGGAACAATGGTTTTATTCCAGTCGGTCCATAACAAAATTCAGAGCAGGCTACGTGTTCTCTCTAGATGGACACTTTCTGTAGTATGCAGGTGGAACAATGGCTTTTGCTTATTCATCCAGGAGGTCAGTAGTTCCTAGGGAGGGACAAACAAAACTTGGATCACATCCAAGCCAAAGCAATGATTAATTTCACTCCCACAGTATCTACAGTTTCCTATATTGCTGTCCCTCAAAAGTGCTGCAAATACCCAGTGTCTTCCAAGTCCTGAGTGTTGAATTCTCACCCGATCTCTGGGACACCACAGCGAGGTGTTCAAAGCACCCTGCTGCTGTAGCTTCAGCACAAGGAATTCTTCAAAACCTTTGTATAGTGGGCTAGCAGTGGGAGCCTGTTGGGATTTCAGTGCTTGCACATCCTGTCATAAGTTTCTTCTACAGTCACCATCACTATTTTACCATTTGAGTTGCTATTAAGCAACCTCTTTCGTTTTTCTACTATATCATTACTCTGAGGTCAATAGAATAAGTGGAAATTCCACTTAACACCATACTTGAGACACATTCCTGTACTATTGCATTTTTAAAATGTCATCCATTATCTGACTATCTCTTGTGGCATTGGCTGCATAGCAAACTATTTGGTTTAATCCTGCCACAAGATTAAATCCAGTTTGGATGTGGTGTGTGTAGGGTAAACATCACCCAAACTGCTCACTGATTCAACACCAATCATAATGAATTTCCAGCCTCCAGAGGTACATGTCATGGGTTCGATATAGTCTACTTGCCAGGTACCCCAAAGGTCTTCTTCTTCCCAAGGTTTGCTTGTTGTTGACTTTGGACAATATAATCCTTTATTTCATAACAAAATCCATAGGTGGTCACTAGCTGAACTGCTATATGGCAAGTAAAGTCCTTAGGACCACCGATGACCCTTCCTACAGAAGTAGGAAGCATCTCCAAAGTGAACTGCAAAGCTACTCTAGCAGGTAACAACTGGGCAGGAAAATCTGGACTAGAGTCTACCCTAAGGCTGTAGATTTCACTGCATTCTCCTTTTTCCTTAAGTTTTCATCAGTCATCAAATATTCTGCTAAAGTCAAAGCACTTTCCTTCTTTCATGTGTGTATAAAACTAAGTGAATCTTTTTATCCGTAACTGATGGTAGCATATTATTGTGTATTTCTTCAGGTTAGACTTAAATTCACATTCCACAGAGTAGCCAGAAAAAGGCAAAACACATAAGTAAGATATGAAATCAAGAGTCTCATTGTTGATGGCTATTAAATAGATAGGGCAATGTTCTGTAAATTAAGTGCTAACCTGGTAAGTCTAATAAACCACCTTCTCTCTTTGGTATATTTTGCTAGCATCAACACCTTCATACTTAAACACTTAACTTTTTGTCACTAACACTGCTGTACAGTATTTCCTGAAGCCAGTGAAAAGACTGCTTTACGTTTTGTAGAGTAAGGATTTCCTATTTGCTGAACAGTTTCCAAATTTGAAGCCACATGCAACCCACAAGCCTGTAATTCTTCATTTCTTGGCACACAAGTCAGAATAAATATTGCATTTGGTTTTAACACTGACCTGTGGAGATGTAAAACCTCAGTTAAAAGCAAGCTGTTCAGGAATTCCTTTAGAGAAGGAATACATACAAAGGTCCAGGAGGACTACAAGGTACCGAAGTCTCTGCATTTAAATGAACAGCCAGTTCTATTGGGTTACCTGTTAGTTTGTTGTTATGAGGAGACTCAACCACATGTGGTTTTATCCAGCTAGTCAGGGGCAGAGTTTAGTTTCTGTGCCCGGCCCGGTGTGGTTGGAGTGCTCTCCCAGGCACAGCTTTCTGGTCTGCCAAGCGTGCTTGGGATCAGTGACTGCCCAGTTGCCCCCCTCAGGAAATTAAATCAGGATCTCCATGCTCTGCAGCTCTCTTTGCACAGCCATCATATGTAGCCGGGTTTCCAGGCAAACACCTTTTGGGACAACATGACTGGAGACCTAACAGAAGAATTTTGCATTTGTGGACATTTCAGCTCAAGCGGGAGCGTCGCCCCTCCGTTCTCCTGCCACGACCAAAGCAGGCTTACGCTTGGCAGCCAAATTCTAGCAGTAGCCCAGAGTGCCTTTGGCAGTAAATATGAAGGACCACTTAGTTACAACTGGCAGCAGTGGCAGCAGAAAGTTATCATCCCAAGACCAGAGACATTACCTTTGGAAAATCACTGTTGGAGTTTTGTGGATCTTCTTTTTCCAGATTCTTTGATACACATGTAGCTATTCTCAGCACTTCAGTGAAAAACATGGGGATGTTTCCTTCTCATTGCATGGGGCATACAGACGCTTTGCAGCTCAAATAGGAATACCCTTGAGGTCCCATACCTGCTCATTAGCAATTACCTAGCCTATTAGCAAGCAGGTGACTGTCATATTTCAAAGCTGAGAAACGAAAAGTCCTATTGTCGTAGGACTGCTACTGGAATACCTTCTGCAGAAGTGTAAGTTTAGATTAAATTTTAATCCTTAAAAAAAACCTGCCCAAACTGCATTGTGTCAGATGGCCTCGCCAGAACTGTTGCAAAGACTTTCTGGCTCTAAGTGAAGTTAATGGGTTTGTATCAACTTTCACCACGTGGAATTTGTTCAATAGTTGTAAAACAATAGGAAAAGGTGTGCTTTCTTCAGTTTTGAACAGACTGTGACCCATAAAACCAGACGCAGCAGCCAATTCTGAGAACCTCTAGCGTGCACATTCAAATGAACTGGCTTCATATTATCACCAGATTTTTCAGGACTCTCAATGTTGTAATACTCTAAGCTGTGGCTGCTTAACACTTCTTAACACAAGGTACAGCTTGCAAGGAGAAATAACTTGTGCCAATTTTCCCCAGGACAGAGGTGTTGGGGATTTTTTCTGTGCGTCTGCATTTTATAAAATTTAGAAAAGATTCAGGTGACCTTTTATATTTACGGATGAGATCCACATCTGCACAGAATGAAAATGGAAAGGTCTAATGAGGGTCTTTTGCACAGAAACAGCTTCCACCCTAATAAACATGATATAGTCATGCTGTAAGGGTAGCTGCAACCCTGACCCAAATGGGGAGAGTGAAGAATACACGTGCTGCACGGTGACTACGTCAGGCTGTGTAGGAGCCTGAACTGCATCCGCTAGTGCTAAAAAAGAAGCTCCAGACCCTTTGCTATGCCTGCTGCTAGAACTTTTACATATACATATATATACTCATACACACACGTACACACATTATTTCTTTAATCGGCTATTATCTTTATTTCTGTTTTTCATTATGAATAAACATTTCTAGCACCCGCTGATTAAAAGAACAGTCATTTTTAGCCATAGGCATCATACACAAAAGCTATATGCAGAACAAATTTAGTTTAGCAGTCTTAAATAAAATAAAATTTAAAGAAGGCATTTAAAAAGAATAGCTGGGGCTTGTCTTGAAAAGAAAAATTGAAAGAATGTGTAAGGGCATGTGGCTGATATGGGGGTGGTAGCTGAAGATAGCAGCAGAAGCAAGAAAAAATGTTTTAAATTAATACTAGGCTTGTAAAAAAGAATGGAAAAGCTGCATCTAAAAATAATATTCTTGGACATGCCATTGCGTGGTATATTCACAGTAGTGTTCCAGGCAACAACAACAACAAAAACACAAGGCTAAAAAATCAAAGAAAATGTGCTTCCTGTTAAATTAAATTATTAATTAAAAATTAAAGAAGACATGATTTCTGCTTTACCCAGAACAGTAGCTTTATACCAAATGCCAACACAGGAGCCACTTCGCACTATAAAATACCTTTATTGCAACAGCCACTGTACAACTTAATGAACTTGTTTACTTTTGCAAGACAGGCTTTGGATAGTTTTCTATTATCTCTTGTTTTTTCACAGCATAAGCACACTAGGCTGGTAAAAAATGTTAATCACAGTTTTTAATTTGAATCGCTATTAGTTTCTTTAATATTCAAAGCAGCCCTGCTAGAGAGAGAAACAATAGCTCCAAGGCAACAGAAGCTGTTCACTTCCCTTCCGCTGAATAATAATATTTCCCAGCCTTACTTTCAGGCTGATGCCAAATTCTGGGCAGAGGTTCTCACAGCTGTTGCTAGATCCAGGTGACTCTCCATTTCCATACCGACGAACGAGACAGCCTCCTCTTCCTCCTGCAGTGCAAGCCGGGAGTAGGGGAGGAGGAGAGAGGTGTTACTGAGCCCAGACCCAAGCTGGTGCCTGCAGAAGCAGCTCAGCTGCACCTCCAGCGTGCCGGTGGGGCGTGCAACGTAGGAGATCCACGGCAGGATGACGCTCACCATTGCAGCCAGAGGCCTTGGCATCAAGCTCTGGAGGTGCTTGAGTAAACACGGACAGATTTTGCCACAATTAGCAGACAGACCAAGTACCCCTCTGGGGGCAAGGGATCCTTGACTGCACTCGGCTGAATGTTTCCTCAGTGGCTCAGCATCACTGCTCCTGCTTTTTCTTACAGCTCTGCTTGTGTGATGTCAATCACTCTCCGAGTCAATTAGTTTGGTTTCAATTAATAGGATAACACCTCATTTTCAGCAAGAAAATAATTCTCTTGATTTCAGTACTGTATAACTAAATCTCCAGCCCAACAACAATTCTCAAAAACCTTGACCCGATAGTGAATTCATAGTAAGTGCTGACCAGGGATCAGAATCCCAACAAATTATGATGATACAAAGACTTTCCAGCTCTGCCTATTCCAAGCTTCACAGGATTTTTCAGGGCTCTCAACCCATCTCTTCCTCAGAGCGTACCTGTGGCATTACAGACAGTTTCACTATACAACCATGCAGAGAAAAACTCTGCCAGCTGCAGCAGGAGAAACACACGTGACCACTACAGGAATTGCCATCTGCATTTAGGTTTCTTTTCATAAGGAGTGTAGAAAGGTGCTGCTTCATCCAGTGGGCGATTTCATAACAAAACCTTCTTGAGAACTTTAGCTTGTGCATGGAGTTGAGCGACCCTGAGTCACTTGACTAGCAAAACCCCCTCCCTGATAGGGAGATTTTTATGCAGTAGGTCTTGTATTAAGGGGAGGTGAAGTTTGCTAATATGTGGAGAGATACGCAGGAAATGGGAGACCTGCAAAGGGCGAGTTTCCTGGAAAAATTAAGGCAACTTGTCTTTAGGAGAGATTCTCGTTCGTATTTTCCTGTGGAAAGGTCAAGGGAGCATTTAGGTCTCTTGCATTTCATTTGATGACAGCAAATGATATCCCGGGAGGTAAAAGTTATTTGATCTATAACTAGCAATTACTAGTATTCCTGATTATATAAGGGAGTGATTTCCACCTGGTTTAAACAGGTATTTCTCCTTTCAGCTGAGTATTTTAACTTAAATGATTTTCAGGAAAGACATTTTCAGCACAACAAAACTTTGATCATGACAGTGACTGTGATGTGCAGTGCCACTCAAATGTGTGCTTATTTTTTTGTTCCTTCACTTAGACGGTGATAAGCTTATGGGGTGCTCAGAAACTGAATAAAGAATTCCATTCATTAAAGCAAAGATTTCTGCAGATATGGGGAAAATGCCTGTACCGCACTGCTCAAAAGGTGATATGTGATTGGGTTATTAAAGACTGAATCATAAGGCTGTAGCAGAAAGGGGCACATTAAAAATGAGTGACAACCCTTCCTGATTTGAGTATATACATGCAGCCTTCATATTCTCCCAGCACTGCCTGGAACTTTTGCATAAAATTTCTTGCAGCAGGGACTTTTGGTTGCTTGACAGATTCAAACTGACAGTCTACAGGTGAAAGGCTTTCTGCCACGTTACTAGTCTTTTGAGTCATTCAGGAGCGTAGTGACAAGTGCATATTATGTGTAGGCACTTATCTTATCAAGGGCCAAGTCGTAAAAATCCTGCTAAAAAATGGCTTCATTGACTTAAGCAAGTTTGTGTCATGCTTAAGGATGTGTAGAATTTGGTTTCAAGTACAGAGCTTCCTTTCACGTTTGATTGCTCATTTTTTATTCAGCAAGATAATAGCCTGTCAATCATCAGTGAGGATAAGCTCTCCTAGCACTGTAATTCAGAGAGCAGTTGTTGATTTTACAAAGTGAGGCACTAACTTACAGCCAACCTCCTCCTTTTGTTCTGGGCTTGATACCAACTTTGGAAGAGTTATTAAGAATTTAAGGCCTAAGCAGACCATATTCCATTTCTTTCTTGAAAATTTGGTATTTATCTTGCCTGTTTAAATAGTCAAATATTGTGGGGTTTTTTCCCAACAGAAATGAAAAAAGTAAAACCAATATAAAGCATGCAGACAACATTGTGTGGTTTGTTTTCATGCACATCAAGACCCTGAAGGGATTATTCCTGAAGGGAATAATGCCCTCTTGACAACTCAAAAAATGTACCCTGCAGGATATGATAAGTTTCATTATTTAGCATATATGCATTTATAAAGTAGCAGTTCCTGGTTTGTGTGAAAAACCCTGCTGTTCTGCAGTAACTAAAAAGTACCCCCAGTAACAAGGCAGAACCCTCACCCAATGAGGAGGCCTTCACTTCAACCCTATGTGTGCAAATTGCTTCACAGTTTTAAGGGAAGGAGGGAAATGGGAATACTCACAACTTCACGTAGGCAATTTAAGATCAAGAACTTGGCAGATGTGGTAGCCTAGCAAGATGAGAGTCAGCTTGGGGTTTTAACCCTTTGATATTTATTTTGTCTTGGTAGAAAAATTTAGCATGTGCAGAAAGTTGAGGCAACCATGCAACTGCTAGATTGTCTCTATGTTACTCTGCAAGACAGAGTAACACTTACCGTGGTGAGTTTAGAGAAATCAGATTAATATATAAGAACAGACTACTTTAGACCCATACGATGGTGAAGGCTCACAACCCTGCAGAGAAGAAGGTGCTGGGTGTTGGTTGGCAGTAGCCACCCCCAGTCCACTGAGAAGTGACACTGCTGTTCCTCAGGTCCACAAGTCTGCAGTGGTTCCTGTGAATGACTCTGGGAAACTGGAAAACCATCCAGTTCCACCAAGAGACAGTAGACCAAAAAGTTTCCACCTGATTACAATGAACATTAGAGCAATAAGTCTAAAAATATATTGTTTTACTCTTACATTAGCCTCTCAACATCCAGACCAAGACTAAAAATAGAGAAAACAGTCACTGAAAGGGTCAGTGATTTGGTCTAGAGATTGCATCAATGTTCTTCTTGTGTTAGGATCTTTTTAATAACACAGACACATACTTTATTGTGGTGGAAAATAAGGTAGATCAGTTTGCCTGCCATCTTATATTCCACAGAACTGTGGCCAGTGTGATGTCCCTTGAAAAAGTGTGAGACCATTGCAAAAAAGGCTGAAATTGATGTCAAATCCATGTAACATCAATTTAAAGATCCAAACAATGTATATGGTCAAGGCCCATCACAGTTAGGCATCCAGCTCTATTTGCAGCTTGGTATTCCAAGCAAAATTTCTGAATTTGGTATATATTTCACTGTGTCACGCTATATGCTTTTCAGGCTGTTAATGCTTTGAAATGTGAATTACAATGGAAATTGCAGTGGAAAATAAGAATTAATTCCGTTTCTCTGCCATCCTCAGCAGAACGCTATCTCACACTGCACCAAACCAGTCCCTTATTGGTTAGGATTTCTGGATTGCTCTTTGAGGATGTCAGACAGTCTCACTGCAGAATTAAGGGATTCTGGGTCACTCTCTTGGCCTAGGTGCTTAGTAAGTGCTTTGGATCTTGTCTTGATTCCCATTTCACAGAACCCTTAAAATATTGTTTTACTAATTTCATAAATATTTATACAGTACGCAGCAGGGAAGCAACATTCCTGATTACAAGCTACTTACAGAAGGCACCACTGCAATCCAAGTATTAAAAAAACAGATTGTTATAATTGTAATTGCTGAATACCTTGAGCTTATGGTTAATTTTAGCTCTTCTCACAGAATTATGGTGTCTTAGTCATCCTTGTTGTATTGACAGAATGTTTGGAGAAAGTCTCCTCTTTCAAATAAACCTAATATTAGTGCCTGACTCACTGATATTGCAATGTTTTCTCTATAAATATTTCAAACATCGTGTGTTTGGTTGTATATTTTATGTAACTATTTACCTCACTGAAACATTCTTCCTTATTTTATTCCACATTTTCAAAACATTGTCAAGACTGTGGACTTTGCAGAGCGCTGGCCCTCCGGCAAGGCAGAAGGCGGCATTCCCTCCTGTCGCTCTCCTGGCCCACTCACAGATCCAGGCTCGACATCATGAACCAAGTAACTTTTATATAAAACACTTGCAGAAGAACCAATACTAGTCTGGTAGGAAATATTATCTCTTTATTTTATCACAGACTTCTCATCTACACTTAGAAAAAATCATTTGCATTATGACTGTGCTGAGATTGGCAAATAGGAAAATATATAATGCTGAGTATGTCCAGTTCTCAGCTTCAGTAAAATTTGGAGACATTGAACACGTCTACTAGGGGTTACCAGAAGTTGTTGAGTCAGGTCCAGGATGTCACTAAAATATGCTTTAACTTTAGGTCAGCACTGAAGTGGTAAGGCAGTTGATCATTGTAGGTTCCTTCCAAGTGAAATGTTCTGTTCTCTTCTGTCCTGTCCTATCCTATCCTATCCTATCCTATCCTATCCTATCCTATCCTATCCTATATGGTGGTTACCCTAGCCATATACTCCTAAAGATGCATAAGGAGGAGGCATATTGGTTTGTTTACTTGTTCTGTTATAGCATTTGTTTTTTATAAAACTAAAAGTACTCAAAGAAAATGATAATTTACAAAGTTAAAATATGTGGGTTGATCTGCTCCCCCCAACATCTTCCTTCCTGTTGTATTGTTTGTAAAGTCTTAATGTTGCCCTTTGTGTGTCAATGCCAGAAGAAGGCATATAAAGTCATTTAGAACTGGGCTGTGCACGTCTACGCAACAGGACAACTCAGATTGTCGAGTAGGTGCTAGTGAGTACGACTGTCACAGCTTGACTCTTGGCTTATCAGCAGAATCGTAACGATTGTGTGGCACAATGGTCTTTCCTTGAATAATACCAACTTGTCAAAAATAAAAAATAGAAAAATATTTCTTTGCTGAAGCATCTCGAATTTAAGTGAGTTGAAGCCCACTATTTTTAAGTTATTTGGGTAAAATAAGTACACAACATTCTGAAGTAATCAAAACTGTTTATTTCACGCAACACTTTTTTCCCTTATTACTAATCAGAGAATATTTTAATATTTTGGATGGTCTTAGATAAGCTATTACTTTAGACTTTTTTAGGAACTCTTTTCCTCCATAATTAGAATATTAAAATCACCAAGACTTTTACAGGTTAGAGACAGTCAGAGTCACTGGAAGGTGGGGAATCAGAAAGGCATATTGCTGCTGACAGTCTTTTTTTCTGACAGTCATATGTCAAACTTTCATTAATGATGCTCATTGTTCTATCCATGTTATACCTATGCTATTAAAGCATCTTTAAGGCTTTAAGTATATAAAGAAAATTCCACTACATGCAATGGCCATAAACATAGGGCAGATTGCTTCAGTGCGATATACGGTTACAAAAAGTAACTACCAGTCTGTTTAGCTGATATTCAGATGTGAAATAAAGTCAAATCATTCTAAAACAGGGTCAAATTAATTTAGGGTCAAAGTGAACAACAGCTCACTCTTGCACGCGTTATGTTTTCTTTGATTATTTCCTCCTTTATGCATCTCATAAGTAAAGGGTAGATTTTTCAATTCTATTGCTTTCAGAGGACTAATGCTAAAATTTTGGGTTTCTGTATTTATGTTTATTTATTTTAGGCCTGTGTTTTGGGTTGTTTTTTTAATCTGCATTACTGAAATTGTTAAACTATACTACTATATTGAAAATACAAAAAAAAAAAAATGGGTATTGAAGAGAAAAGTCTAAATTGAATCTGGATGAACAGAATGTATATAAGAATTAATCCAACTTCATAATCACTATAGAGGTACTTCTTCAGGAGAGACACCAGACCTTTTGGAGAACATAAAACACTGTGGATGTGCCCAGTTTGCAGAAGTAACAATTTAAGGAAACAAAAAAAATCTACTCTGTAGTACCTGAAGGTTTTGTGCAGGGCAGGAAAAAGGGCAGATGGGGACCTTAATACTCAGAATGAGTGACCATTCCCTCCTGTGAGCAAAGAGACAGGTTGCTATTAAAAGTTTTGTTTTCCTAGTTATGTCAGTAAGAAATTATGTTAGTAAGAAATTTAAATTTAAAAACACAACACCTGCAGCTAAGGCAGCTGTTTAGGCGAAAGCCCAATAAAAAGAAAAAAAAGAAAAGTGGAGTTTTTTTGCTGACAGAAGCTTTGGGAAGCTGTTATAAATTATCTGGCCAAATACATATATGTGTATAAATGTATATATATATTATACATATACAAGTTTATATACATATATATACAAGATGTCTCTTTGCCAGTAGTAAAATGTATCTTGAAGAAAAGAGGTTGTGGACATACCCATCTACAGCAGCCATGCAGCAAGGCACCTGTGCCCCACATCCCCAGGACAAGTATGCGTGCACAGCGACTGTTTGCCGGAACTTCCAAAGTCCAGTCATTTCTGATGCCAGCAAGGAGAGTTTCCAAATTTCCTTTCTCCTGTCCTCTCTCCCCTGAGCTCTGCAGGCATGAGCTCCCTTCCCNCTTCCCTCCCTCCCTCCCGTCTCTTCCCCTTAGAAATGTCACTATCCCCATCTGCTGCCCCGAACTCCCTGTGCTGGCAGGAACGCACCGGCAGAATGAAGCAGCTGAAGTCATTCAGCATAATGCGCTACACTGACACTTCAAAGGCAATTACTAGCATTTTCCACTGAGAAAAAAATTGTGCAAAAGGGATTAACGCTGCTACGTTTCTCTTTTGATGCCTGTAACGCAGATCGGGACACATCTCCTGCATCATCAAGTCCAACTCTTTCTTGCTGCAGGCACCACGTAGGTTATTTGTTCAGTATGAGTATGTGTGCTTTTTACCAGATAAGCTAACTGATGACTGAGGGATTGCTTATGCCTTCTAGTACATCCCTGGAAACAAGATATACTCTCGTAATACCTGAGTTATGTGGAATTGTCTTTGTGTGTCTAAGTCAAATGATGTTACAATTTCAGCCAGCAAATGTATGTTATTGTGATCAGCAGGACTTCTCTTATTTGAAATTATGCATGCTTTACTGTTTTTATCAAATGAAACGGTAATAACACAGCTCAAAAAGTATGTGCTCTTATTGGAAAACACATTTTACAGGAACTGCTTCTTCTGATAATTACATATTTGGCGACAGAGGGTGAGGGGGTGAAGAAAAGCTATTTTCCCATCTGCAGCAAATCCTGACAGCAGCTTAAAAACAACAGTAATGAGAGAGAGAAAAAGATATCTTCGTGAAGGCTTTAGATATTAGTTTCAGATAAGTATGCCGCATGCGAGGCCTTCCTTGATTTATTTTGGTTTGCAGGGGAGCAAGCTTTGCACAGCTCACTGGAACTCCTGGCAAAATACAAGTATCTCAGGACGTGTAGGTCTCACGGAATATTCTAAGCAAGAAACACTTATTGAATGGTTTACTTGACAGCATTCACACCGTTCAAACTCTGGACAGAGCCGTGAAATGAAGAAGTGAAAAAATGGATCAAAGTTTACTGGCCCAGTAAACTGAAGAAAAGGGAAACACTCAGATCAGTCTTTACCGAGACCAAGTAATTCACCTCACCCTAAGTAGACTCCTCGTTGCTGTAGAGCCCTGAGTATGGGCTCAGGAACATTTGGAAAGGAAAAAATTGAAATGATAACTGTTGTCAGCTCCAGACAACAGCAGAAGAAAGGAAAGCCTTGTAACAGCTCTGTCCCAGGAACAAGACACGCAGAGCAAAGCTCTGCCTTCAGCTGTGCCCTTCACCCTACAGTAACACGGCGATTTTGGGGTAAGCTGTTTGCCTGACCTTGCACCTTGCAAAAACCTGTCTGCTCTTGTCCGTGGGGGAACGCGGCGCAGCAGCCACCAGTGCTGCAGTAAGTGGAAACCTTCCGTCGTGCACAGGAGAGAGCTCGAGGCCTTTGAAAGGTCTTTGCTCTATAAAGTTGTGGCTCCTGCGTTCTGCCTCGCAATCCTATCTGCTGGCATGTGTAATCATAACCCTTCAGCTGAAGATCTACACTATAAAAGTCTGCAATGCAAGATACTGAATACATATGTTTATCTGTAAATGTCCCTATTTAGATACAGAAATTCTATTTGTACCTTTACAGATACTGTAATTTTTCTGTAACATCTATAAGGCATTAAAATATGTGCTTATGAAAAATAGAGCATGTGAATGTCCTTGATTTCCAGGAGTTGTTAGTTTCTCCTACCTATGGTACTTGCTGCTTAATAAACAACACATTTCTTCTAACACCCCAAATAATTCAGGGCAGCAAAAATCTCAGAACGCTTTGTCACTAAAAACTGTTTTGAGGCTTTACCTGGTGGTTACTGGACACCGTGAAATGGGTACACAGGGACATCATACAGTAAGACTGTTCCCTAGACCAGTAATACTATTTGAAATGAACAAAATAGAAGAAGAAAAGTGGGAATTGGTTACCAAGCTCTCTGTGTATTTTGATCGATATTTTAGATTAAGAGGAAACTGATTGCAACTGTAGTAACTTGGTTCAAACGCAGGAGCTGCTGTGATACCCAGTCCCAGACTGCTCCTGGAACGGTCTGTGGACTGAGCGCAAGCACAGATGCTTTGCCATTGCCAATTGGATGTAATCGTGACTTCTTGTCTCCACCATAACACAGTTCTGCTTCTTATATTTATATTGGTTCTTGATGAGATGGGACTCTTGGGGAAGAGTGGCTGGAAGGCTGCCTGGCAGAAAAGGACCTGGGGATGCTGGTCAACAGCCGGCTGAATATGAGCCAGCAGTGTGCCCAGGTGGCCAAGAAGGCCAATGGCATCCTGGCTTGTATCAGGAATAGTGTGGCCAGCAGGAGTAGGGAAGTGATTGTGCCCCTGTACTCGGCGCTGGTGAGGCCGCACCTCGAATACTGTGTTCAATTTTGGGCCCCTCACTACAGGAAGGATGTTGCGCTGCTGGAACATGTCCAGAGGAGAGCAACAAAGCTGGTGAGGGGTCTGGAGCACAAGTCTTATGAGGAGCGTCTGAGGGAACTGGGGTTGTTTAGCCTGGAGAAGAGGAGGCTGAGGGGAGACCTTATCGCCCTCTACAACTACCTGAAAGGAGGTTGTAGTGAGGTGGGGGTCGGCCTCTTCTCCCTGGTAACAAGC
>VXBL01002516.1:200937-234399 GCA_013400195.1 Aramus guarauna | reverse complement strand
CTGCTCCGGCGCCTGGAGCACCTCCTGCCCCTCCTTCTGCACTGACCTCGGTGTCTGCAGAGTTTCTTACATCTTCTCACTCCTCTCTCTGGCTGCAAAAGCTCTCCCTCTAACTTGGTTTTTATTTACCTTCTTAAATATGTTATCACAGAGGCGCTGATGGGCTTGGCCTTGACCAGCAACAGATCCGTCTTGGAGCCGGCTGGCATTGGCTCTGTCAGACACAGGGGAAGCTTCTAGCAGCTTCTCACAGCAGCCACCCCTGTAGCCCATCCCGCACCACAGCCCCCGCTACCAAAACCTTGCCACACAAACCCAATACAAAAAGACATGTAGATGTGGCACTTAGGGACAGGGTTTAGTGGTGGAATTGGGAGTGCAGGGTTAACGGTTGGACTCAATGGTCTTAAGGGTCTTTTCCAGCCTAAATGATTCCATGATTCTATGGTTCCATTCTATGATTTTGCTTTAGATTGCCAAACTAGTTGTATTGAAACCATTTTTTAAATGGATATTCTACATATTTGGGTGTGGGATTTTGAGGGATTTTTTCTGATACTCAGTTTGAAAATCTCTTTTTGTATATAGTATGTTTAAAATCTTCACGTCTGCTAATTTTCACAGTTGGTATTTAGCAGCCTGAAAGAGTGTTGGTTTCTTCTGTTTTTTCATCTTTCCAAGCTTTTGGAAGAAATCTGCTAGACACAGCACGACCTGGCAGCCAGTGCAACACACACACTAGCCCGTTCATTAGACAAAAGTGTCTGAAGTCACAAAGGAACCACTGGATGAAAAGAGGACATGGCATCCTAATGTCGTAAGGAGGGTACCTATCTGAGGGCAGGAAGCGTTTGTACACTGCATCGGTCAGCTGTCTTTCACCATACAGTGGCACTAAAGGACCATGAAGCCTGAAAGGATGCCAGCTCTCTTCCTAAGGACCAAATCTTTTACTCCATCAAAATCTTACCAAAGGTCTCGGAAGTGGAGGTGCAGCAAAGAGGGAAGGTGGGTACTGAACATCAGGCTGCCCAAGAGGCAGAAGCCACAGTAAGAGCTTTAGACATGCTTTTGGTAACTGAGAAAAAAAATCAACCTGTTGGGCCATGACCGTCCTCCTGCTTCTGAAGGAGGGAGCTTGTGCAGCCTCTGCCCCTCAGACTCTGAGCAAGAGCTGAAAACACACTATGGGGTTGCGGTTACAGCTCCGGAGGGCTAAATTCAGCCATATGGGATCAGTGTAACTGGGAACGTGTTCCACTTTGGATGTTATTCACATCAGCTAGTACCTCATAACAAATTGTTACTCCTCTGGTTCAGCTCAGTGCAAAAGGAGCAGAACATTAGGAAACCTCTAAAGATAATTAGAAAATAACAGGAGAATCAAAAACACTTCTCAAATTGATTGTACAATCAAATTTTATTGTTAAAAGAAAAAAAAAAAAAAACAACAAACAAGCCAACAGGGTTTCTAGATTCAAATGCTGTTATATTTTGAGTACTGGTGAACTTCTAATTATTGTGCTTCAAAACTTCAAAACTTCTTATATTAGTTTAGTGCAGTCTGAAGGACGTGGCTTTTCCATAGCTCAAGCTTTTCCACAGCACCAAAATGCAGTCCTCAGCCTGGCATCCAGTCAGGGTTATTCCATGGATTAATCCGGACGCCTGATTCCCAGAGATTTTTTGCACATTGGCTGAGCATCTGATTACAGCAGTGCTATAAATGGATAAGACTATCCATTGTGTAGCTTATCCAGACAGTGCATGGTGTATTCTACCTCAGGAAAATTAGTGTGCTTATTATTTCACAGCTGAGATTCCAGTTGATTGAGCAAGTGACCTCCGTATTTTGGAATTATTTGAAATATTTGTCGCATTCAGAACGTGTCTTGTTTTACTATCATGGTGAAATTCAAGCATATGACCATATTATTGTCAGAATCATCAGAGAATGCTTGTAAAATAATGGTATAATTGCCCTAAAACAAGCAAGGGAAAAAAAAAAAAAAAAAGAAAGAAAGAAAATTAGTGCATAATGCTGCCTGCTCTTGTCCAAGTAGCTGCTTGGAATGGTTCTGGTGATTTCTGTTAGGACTGAAAAAGAAAGTTTCCCATCAGGGACTGTTGTCACGGGTATATTCAGATATATGTGTACATAAAAAAATAGTGCTCTGCTTTCTTCTCATGACCAGGGTACTAAGGAACTGCCGTAGGCTGTTGTCCAGCTTGCCCTTGTCAGGGTCCTCTCTCAAACCGGAGTCCCGTGCTCCCGAGGGCCCCTGCTCCCCCTTCCAAAGCTGTTCTCTTGAGTAACGTTTCTGACTCCACAAACAGAATTAAGTGACTTGATACACCAGGCTGTGTTCTGCAGTAATGGGCCTTTTTGTCCCCAAAGTCAGGCATTAACCTTAATAGTCCTTTTAGCTTACATCCAGCAAGGATTCAGTCCTATCAACACCTCCATTTTCTGTTGACTTTCTGCCACCTTCTTGCCCCAAAACCCGTACGCAGACCGTAGGTAGCTGCAATAACAGCCTGTGTATTTTACAGGCAGTTCTAGGGAAATCCTCCTGGCTACAAACTACACAGCTTCTGACCAGTCTTGTAACAGAGTTTGTTGTGCTGCACAGTCCATCTTTTTGTTTCCAGCTGTGATCATGTACTGGATATTTAAGGGCTATTCAGCCTCAGTGGTGTTTCCCAAAATCATCAAATTACAGTGAATGTATGATGTGAATACATCAAACGTCTGCTTTACAAAAGCTAAAGCAACCTCATACTATTATTGGTGGCAAAAAGTTTGTCCTGAGTTTGGACATGATGTCAAGATTAGGATGAAATACACTAGAGAGAGGAGAGTGGGAGGAAGGACCCATGTGAGAATAATGCTATAGTCATTCTTCAGTCCCTCATCAAGGTATAGGCAGAACTTCTCCTAGTGTGAGGTCTCAGGCTGCCTACTTAAATCACACTGTCAGGGTCCAGCTCACATCCTTGCATGGAGCATCTTCCCCCTGACTAGCGAGATACTGCTTGCCTGAACCTTAGCCGTAAGCCCGGCTCTAAGTCAGCCACACTTTCTCACAGTGTACACTGCTGTAAGCAGCACCAGTCCTCTCATCAGCTCAACATCCCTTCCAGACCCACCACTTTGCTCACCCACATCCAGCAGTCTGGTCCATAAAGTAGCATCACCTCAGGTTTAGCTGTTGTCTAGCTACCCAACTTCACACCCTCACACCGACAGACTTTCATAGGCACCAGGACAGAACATAGCTGGGTGGCCCCTACTGAACCCAGATCTTACCCTACCGTCTTTGACATCTGTCACCTTCCTGGTATGGCAAACTGGGGATGAGCACTTGGTAGCTGAAGGGCTCTTAGGACTAATCTGAAGACTGGAAGGCTTGCAAGAATTCATAATTTACAGCAAAGGCTATGATTAGGGTTAGGTCCTGGTCTGGCAGACTCCCATCGGGAAGTGTCAGGTCTGCCATAAACACCTCCTCTATTGGAGTACTGCTTATGGCAGAGGACATTCCTGTCTCCTACCAGCTCTGGGGCTCGAAGAGATGGTGGGCTGGATGGAGTTCAACACTGTTAGAGGTTCATGAGCTTTAACTTAAGGGGAGGCTGGAGATATTGTACCAGTAGGAGCCTCTTAGTGATATTTGTGGGGATTAGTAGGGATGGTAAGGGTCTTGGGAAGGCTCAGGCAGCTGATGAGGCAGCTGTTGGATGAGAGTGGGCTAACCTGAGGACTGGTCCTGCTCCTGGTTTAATGCTGGAGCATTATTTTGGGTTCTGGATATTGTTATCCCTCTTCGAATCTTTGAAAAGAGTTTCGGGGAGGAATAGACCAGCACGTGAAAAGAACATAAAATAAAGAATGAAATGGGCAGAAAGAGTATGAGTGGATTTACTCAAACAGGTAAAAGGAAACACAATAATTCACAAAACCAAAATGGAATTAACAGGGTGACATTAACTGATATCTGTGGTCTTTTCTTTTATAAAATAAAGGAGGAATAATAGAGGAATAATAACCTGAGGACACCTAGCATTTCAGAGATGCTACCATTCTGCAGTCATCACTTCAAGCATAAGAAAGTTTTCTGACATTTTCTTTTGCTGTTTTTGACAGTTTGGTCGAATATCTCTTTTCAGAAAATATACACATGTAAGTATATGATTTTACTATTGTTATTTATTTATATAAAATACAGAAAAGTACCTTTGGAAATGTTGTTCTTGCACCTTTAATGTCAAATGATGTTGCAACTGTTTCTGTAAAACAGAGATAATTATAATATAAAGGGTTAGTTCTAAAGCCATCAGTCAAACTTCCTAAATAACTTCAAAGCAATATGGCATATCTCTCAGCAGCAGTGCCAATGCTATTCACTCTTCCAGCGATAAAGCCTTCACCTGTTTCTTCTCCCAGAGCTCTGCCTATTTCTCTAAACCTCATTAGAAAATAGGAATTAACCACCATGTTCCTGCAACATCTCCTACAGACCCATCCTATAACTTGTAACAGTAGTTTGGCTGAATGATAACCAAAGAGAGATGATATTCACTTTTAAAGAAAAGAAGGTGTGGATTGTGTATTTTGACTTCCTTACAGGTCTTTCTGGCCTTTAGTCAGACATCCTGCCCGAATTCTCTGGATCCGAGCCTGTGTCATGTTAATGTTGGTTATGCCCTACAACAGGACTGACTCTTCTTTAATAAAAAAATATTATATATGGGTGTAGAGAATCTCTTTAAAAACCCATCCAAACACATCTAAATAAACTGAGTTCTGGACATCAGTAGTTGTCCTAGCTCCTCTCCAGCTTTCTGTGTAGTCCAGTCAAATGTAGCCTTTCCGTGTCATTTTAGAGATGTTAACAATAACAGTATTATAATGAGATGAAGGATATTAGCAATTCTAATTTATAGAGATGAAAACTGTAGTACAAGTATGTCAAAGCACAGAATTTGGAAATTCTCTTTTTAAGTGAGGCTGTGGCACTGGAGAACTGCCTATCCTGAAGTCTGCTGCCTGCCAAGCAAAGTGAATTTGATCTAGATTGTGGAGAGAAGTATCTGTCTGCACGGGTCAATCAATTAGTCCCTTAAGAAATCTGCTTCGTGGTGAAAAAGGGCTGGCAGGATACGGCCCTGTTGCGGAGGGAACCTGCCAGGCAAGGGAAAGGCACCGCATATTTTCTGCACCAACCTCCTTTCAGCGCTCCGCAAATTGTATATTCATCGTCAGCTCCGTAGCAGAGGACTTCTTTCCAGTGTAATGCTTTAACACCATCATACCAGACATTGAAGATGACCTTCAAAAAGGTGATGTCATTTCCTAGTTAAGGCATTACAAGTAAGAAAAAGGTAGCTGGTAGGGAGGGTAAAACATACGCAGACACGCTATTTAAATAAAATCTATTTTTCTCTGAAATACGATTTTTTTAAAGACTGCCCACAAAAATACATATCTTGAAAACTATGTTATTTCCAGACAAAGCAAGCTGTTTTTTAACAAAAAGCATAATTCTTAAAAAATATTTGACTGAACAATTTCAAAAGGTTTTAATTTCTTCTGCAAAGATAACAGAGTTTGCTCAGCTAACACAGCTAACCCAAATAAATACTCAGATGAGGACTCTGAGAGATCCCACACCTGTAGTTTTAAGCAGGTGTTGCAAACAAACTGTCCTGAATGCCATCATAAAGCTATCTTTACCTTTTAGTGTGCTGTAACTGCTCGTCTGCTTCTTCCAGACAAATGCACGTGTACCTAAACCATCTCAGATTTGCGTGCACAGTGCCAGCCAGCGTGCAGAGCTCTGCCAACTGCTCACGCAGCTGAAACTCAAACACGCTTATTTCCACAAATCACCATTTCTGCCCATCACTATAGTTCATCTGTTCTGGTTTTAGTCACAGCAACTGATCGCCTCAATAATTTGACACTTAGGATAAAGTGTCAACTTTTTCCTCTTTTTGGGGTTTTTGCACTTGTAGAATATAATTGTCTAGTCAAGAGGGACTCACTTGGAATCCAGGTAAGAGAAGACTTCCAGACGGATTTGTTAATGATGCCGCAAGGTGTCACATTAAACATGAAAACGTGATCTGTAGCATCTACAGGATAAAAAAGTATTTCATATTGTTAGTGCAAATAGGCTTCTCCAGGAAAATAATAAAAACCTGCATATATACATGCTTAGAATAAACACATACACCTTTAATTTTTTATTTAAGATAAGCTATATAGTATAAAATTGTCTACTATAAATAATAAACATTAATAGTATAATATAATATAATATAATATAATATAATATAATATAATATAATATAATATACATTAATTATATATTTGAAATTATATTTCTGAATATGTATGTGTTTAGAAGGCAAAAGTAATGCCATATTTCTTTGAGATTAAGTAGTAGGAAAGTCAGTTGTTAGGTTGATGATATTTTGCAACAAACACCTAGAGGTGAAAGTAACTGTATTTCTCTTTTGAAGTTATACAAACTTTTTATTAGCATTAAGTCCGCATGGTCCTCTTCTGAAAATATACCAACTTATGCAAACCATAGTATCTATATACACTTGCTGACAACAGCTAAATATGTTTTAAATGTACCAGCACATTTTCCAGGATAATGTAAATGAGCCTTTGAGTAGATTTGCTTTGTGGGTGACCCACCTAGCATTGTAAAATGCACAGTGTCAGATGCAGAGTGATAAAGCATTGTACAATGTATATCTAATTAAATTTAGAGCCCATTAGCAGATATTTTAAGTTAAAAAAAAATAATTATTCAGTGGCAGGCTTTGGAAGGATTTTCAGTCAGTCTTTTTATTTTGTAACATTTTTTAATTTTTAACTTTTTGAAATATATATATATATATTTTAATTTCTTTTAATCTTTATTTTTGGAAGGAAGTCTGTTGGATTCGGCATGCTTTCGCCCTCCCCAGTGTGCTGATGCTGAAGAAGCGCCCTGCTTGCCGCGGGGCTGGAGGCAGGGTGGGGAAGGGGTGCTCCCCTGCTAACCAGCTCTGCGCTGGCGGCAGCAAACGGGACGGCAGGGTGATTTACCGTGAGGGGTCCCGTCTTCTGCTTTGGGGATTAAAGCAAGGGGCGTGCAAAGGGAAACTGGCTGTTGGTAACCAGCAGTCAGCTTCTCATCTCGGGTACAACTACGCACAGGAAATTATGGCAGGAAAAAGGGCAAACAAAACTCACCATGGTCTCAAAAGTTTGGTTTGCAAACTTAAGTACCGCCACTTTTTCCCTTGCTAAATTTTTAACGCGAGTTAATGTAAAGCAAAGTAACCAAAACAACCATGTCCTCCTGTGCTTCAGTTTATCTAGCTATAATGCATGCAGTTTTTCAAAAGACCTGGCCGTTTCCTCGCGAAATATCTCCTCAAAAGCCGACCTTCTGGCCACTGAGCCACACGGGCACGCGGGCATCAGGGAGGTGCCACGTTGTTGCAGAATTGACCCAAAAACTCAGTGGCCCACATAGCTCCAGTGGCCTACGACACAGACACCGCAAAGGGACACACTCTGTTGTCCCAGAACCTAACTGATCCTCCAGCCCGGCAAAATATCGCATATCCCTTTTTTTTCCATATACTTTTTCGTTGCAATATATTGGTTAAATCACTGTGGATGATTTGTACAATACAGTACTTGCAAAACAAGTTTAAATCCCTTACCTTCTACTATCTCCCGAATCAAAACATTCCCTCTTTACTTGGGAGTAAACTTCTCTCTTAGCTGCTGCAACCAGCATTGTGGTAATATTTACACCTATGCAGTATAATTCTTAAAAGAGGGTAATTAATAACAGAAATATAGTGCAGCTGAACTTCTTTTCATTTTTCTGTATTCACCAAAGAAACAAGTTTGCAAGAAAGTTCACATTTCCTCAGACTACAGTAATTGTTGTGCAAACACCAGTAAGAATAGAATAAGCTATTTTTTACTTACCGCAAAAAGTATATGACAATTCCAGCTCTGACGACATACAAAGAAGTTCGCTGCCTCCAGGGGTAAATAAAATGAAAAGAAAAAGTCCAAACATAGTTACCTTTTTGGCTCAGTATTTGGTGGAACAAAAGTTTGTTTTGGGGAAAGAGGAACAAAACTTTAGCACAGTCATCCTCAGTCACATGTCTTCAGGGAATACTCGGTTATTTTGTCACATTCTCTGCAATCTTAGTTAATCCTCCTGCAGCACCATCAGTTACCATCACAATAAATTTTGTGAAGAAAAAGAATTTCTGCTCTCGTTACATTTTCTCCAGACAACACAGCTCAAGCTGTGAATAAAAAATGAAAGAGAAAACTCTGTGAAATGGGGAAGTGAGGAGAAGTAAAATTACGATTACCAGAAGTACGTAAAGGGCAAGTTTAGTTGACTCATCAGACATAAGATTCATTAAGGCATAATTTCAAACACTCACAGAGTTTCCTGTACATAATAAAGAAGAGAAAAATCCACAAATTATGAAAACCCAGTCCACTCTTTTATTGATATGGCAGTCAATAGCTCTCACGAGTTTTCAGAATAAACCCTTTAGAAAGCTCACCATGCTTTAAGAACGCGCTGGTACTCTGGAGGGATGTAATTAGATGATGTATTTCCAAATGGAAGTAACGAGGGGAGCTGAACGCAACCACCTGACGTGTTATTGAGTAGAACCGCCCATGTCCTGCACGGTGTCAGCTACCATCTTCAAAGCTCTATCTATCGCAGTTATACTTCTTAGTGAAAACAATCTTAAAAATCCATAAAATTACAACCGATGAGTCCCACGCCTGCCTCCCAGCCTCCCCCGTGACCTTCTCCCGTGCTCTTCCCCGCAGTCTCGGCCGGAGAAGCTGCGCTGCACAGTTTGCCCACGAGCTCGGAGCCCAGCCACTCACTTGTGCCGGCGCGGCGCGTAGGCACCGGTCCAGACGGACACTGAACATGAGGCAATTAATAACTAAATCTGTCCAGTTTTGACTGAGATGTTTCTATAAGAACACAGAATCTCCCTGTCACTACTGGAGACGGGTTAGGAGCACGGTTTTAACTGGGATGTTGAAAACAGTCTACATGGCAGATTTTGGTACTCAAGTTTGAAACACTAAAACAAAAACTCTTAAAGCATTTTTACTATTGGACACCTCCCCTTATTTCTGTCTGTTAGTACAATGCACAAAGAATAAGATATTTTGCCTATATCTACTACATCAGTTCTGTGGAATAGACTGGGTCAGCTTTTACTGCATAAACCCAGCAATATTGCTTGTCCCAGCTACAGAAACAGATCAAAAAACAGTCTAATAGCTCATTCAAGAGAGCACGATCACCATCTATCTGACAGGAAATGCATTTTTTTTTCTGAATATAATGAAACATGGAAACTTCTTCAAGTTATAGATGAATGACTTGCAGAACTTAATCAGAGTATTTACTCACGAGTTACCTACTTGATCTGTATGTATGTCTGCAGCCTCCTCTTACATCAGAAATTGTATTTGTGTCCTGGTTTCAGCTGAGAGGGTTAATTTTCTTTATAGTAGCTAGTATGGGGCTATGTTTTGGATTTGTGCTGGAAACAGCGTTGATAATACAGAGATGTTTTCGTTACATGGATNAGCGAGCGGCTGCGTGGTGCTCAGCTGCCGGCTGGGGTAAAACCACGACAATTTGTTATGAAAAAGAATCAGCACACACAATAGAGAGGTATTTGGTTTTGTGCTAAGCAGGAAACTCAATAAAAACTACAACAAATACAACTTAATTATTCTGACTCTCCCCGCTCCCCATCACAGTGTCTAAAAGCTTCCATTCTCACAAATTCTGTGCACATCAGGGTAATATGTTACATATTATAAAGGTAAATAGCAAAAGATTAAGAAATTGGTTTTCAGAAGTTCAAACAGGTAACACAAAAGATAATTTAGGAATAGCAACATGCATGAATACTTGACTGATTGCGCCCAGAAGAATGGGAGTGAGAGTTCTATTAAAACTACCTAAAAGTACCAACTAATGAGCTAACGCATGTAGTAATTCACAAAATAAGATAAAAATTTGAAAATTTAATATGGCTAGAGAATTCTCTTCAGTATTTTCAAATCTTTCTACAGACCACAAGAAGAGTCCCACTGGCCTGACGGAGTTCAAGACTGAAAGACACTTGTAACATTTGGCTTTTAACCGGGAATTGAAAATTATACAACTTTCCTGACAGATTGCCAGGGTACGTACGTCTCACACAGATTTTTACTGTTGTAAACAGGGCACTACAAACCACACAAACCCTTTGTGATAATAGCAATAATACAATTCTGTTTCAAAATGGCCAAATTTTGCTTAAAAATAGTAAAGCACGTAGTGAAATTGAAATAAATCACGAAGGGTGTAAGAGTTGGAAAAGCAAAAGGAATAACGAGACAGCCACTGAGGAGCGACGGAGCAGCCGCTCAGAAGAGCTACCTTGCACACGTACCATCACCACGTCAAAAAAAGCTTCTTTTCAACCACAAAGCCATGGCCGCTGATGTGGGGTGAGCCTAATCAGCGAGAAGCCAAGCCAGGCTCTCCGCTGAGTCTTCTGCCAGTTGAACAGATCTAGCAAAAGTCACAGGCCAGTTTGAAGTAGGCGTGAGATGGCACTGACCGTACCATGACATACAGGATGACCCGGCTGAAAGCGTGTCCCTCTGTGGCCAGACTCGTACCGTGCCGCACCCTGTGTAGGGTGGCTGGGGCACTCATGGGCGGACTGGAAAGAGCGCTGCAGATTTACAAGATTTTATATAAAAGCTCTTTTTAACATAAATGAAGACAAGTCTTCTGCTGAAGTCTGACTTTCTAGACCTGGTTCAAGAATAGGTGGATTTATTTATTTTTTTTTCAGATACTCGCTGCAGTAAAGCATATAGATGAGGAATGAGTCCCCCCTGGTGGCTTAGACAGACAGACACATGGGGAAACCTCTGTATCCTTTCCTGTTCCTTACTGCACTTTTATTGCACACGTCAAGACTATTCCAATCCCTTAAAAAATCAGCATAACTAGGCTCCATTTTAAAAGGATCCGGCTGGCTAATTGGGAAATAGGAACAATAAGTTCTACTGGTATCGGGGTTAAAATATCACTTATAGTCATGATTATAAAGTCTACGACCTTGACCATTGTGTCTGGTCAAATCGTTCTTAAATCAAAATAACCTCCACCATTTTTAAATCTCTTCAGAAAATTCAATTTTAGATGCCTGTGGCTGTTGATGTCCGTATGGATGTCATTCACAGAACTGACATCTTGAGATGCCGCTCCCTGAAGGCCCAAACTAGTGCACTCTGGGTGTGAGGAGTCTGCTCTGTCCCTTCTTAGTCAGTAGGAAGGACGCGGGAAAGGAAGGATATAAACTTCTATACATTTTATTTTTAATAAATACTCTTTCTTTACTATAATCTCTTTCTTACATGCTCTGATCTAGAAGGAAGGTGAAAAGGAGAGAAAGAGAAGTGGGAAGAGCTACACAATAGCATTACTTCACTAGAGTTTTGTGACAATTTACTTCATTTATTTTGAAATCCTTTGCAACTACATTTAATAGGGACCAACTCTCCTATCCAGTTAACAGTACATAAAATAAATCCAAGTCTAGAGAATTTAGGACTTCATACCTATGACTTTTCATTTTGTCTACATCTGAGATGCTGAGAGCAGAAGTTTAACTCCAAGCCTCCTCGCCAATTTGTGGTTAAAATCCTTAAACTGATTTATGATATTTTTATCTTCTTTCTCAATACATCTAAAAAGTGCTTAACTTACTTGTGATTGCTTTTCAAAATAATCACTTTGTATGTGGATGGTTGGCTGCAGGTGAGTACTTTGACCAGATAATCACTTATAAGTCACTGAAATCTCCCTCGGGAAAGATTTATAATATACATTATCATAATATCCCATCACAGAAAAATAAATAACAGTATACCAGTACAGCAGAGGAAAGTACTCCGTTTCAAAGTGTTAGTCAGACAGAATTAAAAATTATGTCCTCGTTCTTGGCATGTACAAAAACCTCATGTTAATGGAAAACTCTTTTCAGATGTTAAACACATTTATTCAATAAAGAAAGAGGCAATAATAATTTAATTTTCCTTGCAGGACCATTTGTGACCGTTTTTGAAGCAGACCTTTTTTGCAGCTGGAAGCAGGCAGTTTATTACTTCTATTCTTGGGTTTAGGGATGCCACTGCAGACGCTCCAATATAAAGGGGCTATATATAAGGCAAAAGGCACATGTTCACAAAAACACACTTGGCAATCAACATGAAGAATAGAAAATCGTAGCAATTCATGGGTAAATCTCTCTTTCCAAACCCTCTCATCCCATCTTTGACAAAGTTTATAGTGGGAGTAGAAAGTCAAGCCCAGGGGTGGTGGAAAGAGATAGAGGCTCCAGCTTCTCTACATGCAGCTGATGAAGTGTTTGAGGGTGCCGGAGGGGTCCGACCCAAGAGCAGCGCAACAGCACAGATCCAGTGGTCAGCTGGTAACATGCGAGTAAGCAAGAAAACAGTTGTGCAAAGAACGAAAGAGAGTGGTGTGAGTTATTCTGAATATACTTTTTAAACGTTGTATACACTTTGGCTTAGTGGTTTGATTTGAATAGACCATACTAAACCATTGGAGGCTATTAAAGTGAAGCAAATACACACCAGGTGGTATCCTGTGGGAAACAATTATCTTGGAAATAACTCTGCCTGTTGCCAGTAGGCTTATGGTTTATTCTTTCCAAGCCAAGTTTAGGATTAAGGCTTACAGTGATACTCTAAAGTATACATTAAACCATTAAAGTTGTCAAGAAGAAGAGAAAGCAGAGGGCGAAGGGAGAAGAAAGGGCTGCGTCCTACCTGAGGCTGACGGAAAGCACACCACAGCAACACTGTCCACCCTGGTATTCCAGAAATGGAGACAGCTGGACATGGTTTGCGGCCATTTGCTCTTGTTCTCTGTTCTTCCCTGCTTAAAATAGCTGCTGGCTGAGGTCTGTGTAGCTGGGGGATAATCTTATTATAGTGGATCCAACTCCTAGCTAGCACACTTGTCCCATTTCTCAGGGGGGCTGCAGCAGGCTGTGTGGTACACGGGGGCATGAAGAAATCTGTGGTATGACCACAAGATTCCAGGGCAACCGAATTGCAGCAGCTTACCAAGTTTCCACCTATTAAGTTATACTGAGCAGTTGTAATAAATCACATGTGTGCTCTTAATTTTTACAGCACAAACAGATTTTCATGAAGTTTCCATCACCCAAATTAGGCTCTCACAGTACCGTGCAAAAATCTACTCAGATCTTCTTCATCTTTGCCAATGTGATGACTTTGGTTTGTAATAAAGCAAGCTGTAGTGAAATTACTTACCTTTTGATTCTACAGTGTAAAGTACCTACGAGCTTTAAAGATTTCTCTTTAAAGTATCAAAAGGGGATAATTTTCTTATCAGAATTTTTTACATTTGCAAGAAAAGGCTGAGGGCTGTGGGATAATTTAATTTAAAAAATAACATTAAAGAATGACAAGAAGCACTGTACCTTATAATTAAGAACAGGCAGGGACTAATGAATAATATTGTGGACAAAGCCAAAAACTTCGGAAAAAAAGGAGAGGGACACCGGCAAGAAAATAACATGTAGTCAAAGACTGAAAAGAAAAATGTGCGTGTGTCCTGTCTGTTTTCCTAGGAAATAAAGCAGTCATCTATGACTTTTCATGGAGGCTCTTAAGGGTGGAAAGGGAGAGGAAGCAAGTGTCTAGGAAAGAGGCTTGAGTCATTTCATACGCTCCTGGTCTTCACAGCAGACTGAGTGAAGGTGGTACCAGGGTTAAGATGTGAGACCCAGGTGCTAGGGACAAGTGGTCAGTTGGCACTGCAGGAGCTGGCAGCCTCCCTAGGTGTAGTCTTGCAAATAAGGCAGGTTGTAAACCACATATTTTAGAAAACTGAACTTCTACGTCAGTATTTCCTTCAGAATCTCCATGTGTACAACCATATTCTCTCACTCTTATAAATTAATTGTTTCTTCCATGTAATTCATACACAACTTACCTACACCCGAAGAAACATTAGTAACTTCCAGGGGTAAAAACATTAACAGGTAGTAATACTTCAGCAATTAGAACTATTTTTCACCAAGTCTATAAAACTGAAGACAACTAGAAGAAAATAATAGTTCACAAAGTTAATAGGATTGTGAAGGATGTGGAGGAATAATTCCCAGGCTTTGGGAATTACTTGACAGCAAGCTGTTCATTGAAACACACACCCTACAGTCAATTCTCTTGCAGGATTTGTTAGTAGCAGGAGGATCTGTTTTGGTTTATGCACATTTCCTAGCTGAGGAGGACACCAAGCATTTCAGAGTTTCCCACTTGGAAATGCACTTGGTGAAATATCTGTATTAACACAGACTGTCCAGAACCAAAAGTAAAACAGAAATGCATCTAGATGTCTTTTTGGATCACATTTCCATTCCTTTATTCTGTTTCTAACGTGAAGAATAAACTACAGTTGTTTGAATTCTAGTCTCTACTGCTCTAAACAAGTTCCAGGGATCTAAACCAGTCACGTACATGCAAGTACACATGGCAAGTAAAAATTGCCGAAAAGCCCAATCTGAGAACCCTGGAGGTTCTCAGAGGTGGAAACGCTAACAGGGATGGGGCCACAGCCATACTTATATGGCATTCAGAACACGTATTATGATTTTAACATTTACAACTCAGTTGCCTCCGAAACCGTGTTTGCCAAGTCAGCAGCAAACAAGGTAGAAACAGGCAGAATATTGTGCATCTCTAGTTAAGTTTGGTCTTCCCTTTCTTTAATAGGAAAGTACTATTAAAAGCAAGCTATGGAATCATTATTTTCAAGCTGTACACTGAAAGTATAGAATACTTCTCTGAGACTGCATGATGGCCAGAATCATCATCTACCTTCCGCTAGAAATCCAGATTTTTAAATTATTTTTTTTTTTAAATCATCTGTGTGGCAAAAGCCCCCTACTAGCTTAATTTGCATTTCACTGCCAGAAGACAAATAGAAGAAACAATGTTTAACTTCCATACTTTTTTTGAGAAACTTAGCCACTGGGATGGAAATCTCTTACTATCGCTGCTTAAATCCGAATCTTCCAAATTTCACATTTAACAGTGAAAATTTTCTGTGGTTAGAAGAAAAGGCTGAGGATTTTGATATAGCTCAAGGGGTACACAAATATAACTTTAGGGCCTCTCCTTTACCTTCTTTTGCATGTTCTCCCTGTATTTGGGATTTGAATATGAAGTTAACTTTATCCACAAACACAAAAAGAAGAGAGCAAACGCATCAGAAATGGAAACAATGGAAATATTTTTAATCAGTTGTAAAACATCAGTTCAATAAGGACGAGTAATACGACCAGGTGATCAGAATTGCTTGTTACTGGCCTCACATCAATATCATTTATGGAAACTTTTTTTATATAATTGTTACCTCTAAAGTGATACTGGCTTAATGGGGCAAAATCACACTGTGGCAACACAAAAAAATTGTCTAAAAAATACCTGGATGGGATGATTTCCTTTTTAATTACTCAGCAAGTACATTGAGAACTGTTCCAACAGTCAGAACAACAATTAAAAACACTGATGTTTTAATATGTCACCCTTTGACAGGAAACTGAAATAATCGTCTTGGAAGACAGTTAGACTTTTAAATGCATTTTTTTTACTAGAACTTAGGAAACACCTGTAAAGGTAGCTATAATTATTTTTTCTTTATTTGCAGTATCAGGCTGACTTAATTAGTAGCAAGCATCAGATTTATTTATTAGAGTGAACTGCTAATAGAAAATGATTTAGTTTAATTTTGCCTTTTTTTCTTTTTAAATTCAGTAATTTTTAAGCCTCAAAATATTTAGGCCCTTCATTATTTGAAAACAAGTATCTGTCAGTTTACATGATAAACCTCTCCTTGGGCTAAAAACATTTACATACAATTTCCGCATACTTAGAACGCAGAGCTAATTTAACCAGTCTAATCATGCAAAAAGATCTAATCCTCTTTTTACTTGAGCTAAACATGGCTTTCCTTGCAGTGCTAAAAAATCAAGAGGTATGTTTTTTTAAAGGCACAAGATCTAAACAGTACTCTACAGAAGATTCCCTTTTGCTTCCCCATCTTACATAAATACTGAGAGTCCATTCCAACCAGTAGCTGCTAGTATTTTCTTTAAGTCAGTTCAAATACAGCAAGTTTTTGATGGGATATTCACCGAGCAAATCTTATGCTAAGGTGCTTCCCCCCTCTGCCCAAGAAGAGCGGCTTCTTGTGCTCCACCTCTGGGGACAGCGTTGCTGGAAGTGGGACTCTAGCTTAAGAAAACAGTTAGTAGTAGCTGGGAGTAAATAGAGATTATTGTGGCATCCCACTAGCAACAATACCTGTCAGCTTTCTGAAGACTCCTCCTAGCTACCACTGCTCTCACAAAGGGAAGGCAAGGCCATCTCCACTCCCTTTGTACCACCAGCAGCATCAAGGAAAAGCCTAATCTTTTTGCGTTAAGTACAATTAATCTTTAAGACTTAAAAGCTTAAGTATGTACTTGACAGGTCATAAGTATTGATGATTTTTTTATATGAATGGTTCCTTTTAAACTGGAGATGGCGAGATTGCCACAGAGCCCATGCATTTTACAGTTCTCCTGGACAGTTAACAACAAAACCAAGCCAAGAACAAACAAGCACAAGACAGATCTAAGCGTACTTTTTTTTTTTTACTATGTTTTGCGTCATTAACTCTGAAGAAAACCCTCACATTGTTTACAAGTTTTTAAAAAATTGAGTTTTTTAATACATTCCAAAGTGCGTTTGGGGAACTCTAGCTATCTGATACTCAAGAAAGTGTAATAGAATTTTACATTCTTTCACATATATAGCCACACCACGGACAATGACAGCAACATTCATTATCTTCAAATTATTTCCTTTCATCAGCTTCCTTCTCCTCCTCCTCCTCTAAGTTAAAATAAAGCGATTTGTCATAGCCCATGAGATGGTTGTAATCCTGAGGATTTGGGAAAAGCAATGGATTAACAAGCATTGATTTTGTTTTAGCGTAAAATGTTGTAAACATCTTGGTGATGTCTGGAATCTTTACATCTTTCTGATGGAAAACAGTTGCTTTTTCTGCCAAGATCGCATTGTATGTAATGGCTGTATAGGTGTCCATTTCATCTTTATAATAGAGTCGAATCACATAGCCTTTTGTAAGGACATGCAAAGTAACCGGTGTTACAAAAGTAAAAAACCCGATCAACCCATAGAAGGCAGCTTGTATCAACAGGCTTTCAAATCCAATACCAGTTTTGAGCATGATGTACGGCATCATGAACAGGTTGAATATGCTGGTGGAGTAAGAGAAAAACCTCACACCTACACAACACAAAACAAAATGAAAACAAAGGTTAATACTTCTGAGCAAAATAATTTCTACAATTACATATGTTCTGCTACTATATACCAAGATCTAAGCGTACTTAGCTGAAGTTACTGAAAATTCACTTCACTCCCCAACCCCCCCTTTTTTTTTTTAAGCTCATAAAGAAACCATTGAAAGTTCAACCCTGCCTTCTTATCACTGTTCTGGTTTGTTGTATGTTCATGTTGGGTTTACCAAAGCTGGTAGCTGGCTCTACTTCTATGATGAAGTCAGCTACTAGCTATTATGCACACCTGTGAAGTTTTCACTTCACAGATAGGAAACTGATTTCAAAAGAAACTTGACTTCAGTCATGGACACACATAATGGTAATCATCACAGATATGGCTGCGAATTTTTCTCTTTATCAACAACTAATCTTGATCTGCAGTGTGCATTACAAAGAAGCTTGCTTGGTCCCCCACTACACATAACTTGAAAAATCTAGGTTATTCAGTATTAACAAGTAACATTTTGTGTGCAGTTTGAAAGACAGTAGACAGTGCTGTGGATCACTCACAGTCCTTAAGCCACCATGAGAGCCAGTAGTCTAACATGCTGTGATAACTAAGTATGTTACGGTATATTTCCTCCTTCTTTAAGACACATTTCAAAAATGCGTATCAGAAAACATCCAGTGGATTACTTTTCATTAGGTCTTTATAACATTAACTAGTCAAAGAAAGATCAATAAAGTCTCATTACAGATAGTGCATTTGATCATAGTACGTCTACTTCAGAAACATTTCAGTAACATTTGAAAACATATAGAATGTAAATACCAGTTACAGCTAGTCTTTGTTTGCTATTGGGTTAGGTAACGCACTGCAAAAGCTGCGAGAGATACAGAAGGAGGCAGAGGGGTTACAGAGATGCACAGCACCTACAGAACTCCCCACACACCTGAGTGTAGAAGCAGAAACCAAGTGCCACCACCACATTTTTTTTGCTGTACAGAGGATCCCAGTTTTAGCAGAGTTGGAAAGCAGAACATTCACTTTTACAATGTTGCATTTTAAAGTTATTTAACACTGTTTCATTTAAAAAACAAAACAAAAAAAACAACAAAAAAACCCCAAACCAAACCAAAACAAACCCCCAAACCAAAACCCAATACAAATCACCTCAAGTCACATACCTAACACTGCCTTTGCCAAATTTCCTTTATAAACTAATCTTCCGTGTTCTGGGTGTTCATGGGGGGAGGATGTGCAGAGGCTGCGAACTGCCACTCCTAGAAAAGATGTAACCTGAAAAACGAAAGCAGTACATGGCCAAGCAACATCAGTACCAATCTACACTTTTTATATATACATACTTATGTATTTATACACACACACAATGTTTCTCCTAGCCCCTGAACCTATTCCCAGCATCTTAAATTAGGGATTAAATTTAGGTGGTACTACAAAGCACGCCACAAACTCCAAATAACATATTCATCGACTGACTGTTTGAATAGTCTCCTATTTAATTAGCATTAAACATCGGCAAACCCACGGACGAACACTAAGCTTGCAAACCTTTTCACACACACGGCTTTGCGGGGAGACATTCACAGCCCCCGCCCTTGCCAGGGCTCCGTCCGACCAGGTGTGCCCTGAGGAGAACCTCACCTCCCTGCTTAGACTCGCATTTTTCTCAAGGAAAAACCCGCGAACCCGAGNAGCAGCAGCAGCATGTCGGGCCGCGTCCCGGAGCTGCCGGCGAGAGGAGAGCGCGGAGCGGTGCCACCGGCGGCAGCCCCCCGCCGCCCCGCAGCCTCGTGTTTTGGTTCCGCCGGCGGGAAAGGGCCGACTGACTCCACCGCGCCTCCGCCCGGCGATGCAGCACCCCGGCCCCGCGAGTGATGCGGGTGTCTTAGTCGGACCCCCACGAACGCCACCGGCAGTGCGTTCCTGGGGACAGCCGCGCGGGGGCGAGACCGAAAGCGTATGCCCGCACAATTAGGACCCGCGGCCAACGAGTTCCCGGCTTTGCGCCCCCCGGGAAGGCAAGCCCTCGGGCACCGCGGCTCCGGCCCGCCCCGAGGCAGGAAACGCCGCCCCAGCAACCCCGTTTCAACCTCTGCCCCGCGGCGCTTCTAACATGGCGGACCGGCACCGGCCCCCGGGAACTACGCGCCCCAGCATGCACCGCGCCGCGCCGCGCAGCATGCCGGGAGCCGGGCGCCGCAGGCCTTCAAAGCGGTAGGGGGCGGGGGGAGCTCGGTCTGGGCCGGAAGTGCCCTCTGACACTTGCCGGAAGTGCTGGGGAGGCAGCTGGCCCGACACCGCGGGGGCCCTGCGAGCGGGGCGGAGGGAGCGGCGCTGACGAGTGAGTGGCCGCGGGGGCTGGCTCCGCTGGGGGCGGGGAGGCTTCGTTGCCGCCGTCCTGGGGGGGACGGGCGGCGGGGTGAAGCGGGCAGAAAACGGGGAAGAGGGAGCCCCCGGGGCCTGCCCCTCGGAGAGGAGCGGGCCTCGGCCTCCGCGCCCGTCCCGCTCCCGGAGGCGGACGGGGGGGCTGGAAGGGAGCCGGGCCGCGGAGCGGAGAGACTTGGAGGGACCGGGGGAGTGCGGGGAGCTGTGTGAAGGGGGGCTGTGTGAAGGGGGGCTGTGCCAGGTCGGGGTTCCCCCGCCGGGACGGTGGCGAAGGGCGCGTTTCTCTTCTCTGCGTGCGGGAGTGAAGCGGTTTCCTTGAAATCCAGGCGCCACCGGGAAAGTGGCTTTCCGGAACGGTGTTGTAATTAAATATCACCCTTAAACTTTTTCCACTACAAATGACGTCCACCCTGTTCCTACGCCAGGCCCTAGAGAGAGGGGGAAAGCTAAGGCCTAAAGAATTAAGCGTGCACCTCCAGGGTTTGTTATACCAAGGGGAGAAGTGCTGGTTAAAGTCATTTAGCTGTAATGGTCGACGAATATAAGCAAAGCAGGGTTACTGGAAAAGGGTGATACACTTATGTGTAGTAGGAAAAATGAGCTTTTGAGTACCATGTGTTTATCAGGAAGGGAGATTCTCCTTTCAGATCAGGGAACCTAGACATTGGTAAATTATTTATGGCTTCAGAAAGGAATGCCATGAATGTATGAAAAGGGGGGATGCTAGCAGTTAACTCGGAGGGCCAATTTAATCAATGTGTAATACTATGTGCAGGAATTTTGTTAAAGATGTTTTATACTGTAGACTGTGAGTTAAGCCTTGCACTGTAGGGAGGATTAGATAGTCACAGGTCACTTGTTTACTTGGGTTTGCAGAAGATCACTTCCAAAAGTTCAATTTGGAAGCAGGCCAGAAAAACATAGATAGATAGGCAAGTGAGAGACCTTGAAGCTAAAAACCACTTTGTGCCCTTATTTCTGAATAATCATAGAATTGTAGATGGTTTTGGTTGAAGGGACCTCAAAGATCATCTAGTTCCAACTCCCTGCCATGGGCAGGGACCCCCTCCACTAGACCAGGTTGCCCAAAGCCCCATCCAGCCTGGCCTTGAACACTTCCAGGGAGGGGGCATCCACAGCTTCTCTGGGCAACCTGTGCCAGTGCCTCACCACCCTCACAGGGAAGAATTTCTTACTTATATCTAATCTAAATCTACCTTCTTTCAGTTTAAAATCATCTCCCCTCGTCCTGTCACTCCATGCCCTTGCAAACAGTCCCTCTGCAACTTTCCTGCAGGCCCTCTTCAGGTACCGGAAGGCTTCTATAAGGTCTCCCTGAAGCCTTCTCTTCTGCAGGCTGAACAACCCCAACTCTCTCAGCCTGTCTTCATAGGAGAGGTGCTCCAGCCCTCTGACCATCTTTGTGGCCCTTCGCTGGACTTGCTCCAACAAGTCCGTGTCCTTCTTATGCTGGGGGCCCCAGAGCTGGACGCAGTACTCCTGGTGGGGTCTCACAAGAGCAGAGTAGAATGGGAGAATCACCTCATCCTTTCTGTGCTCCAATTTGTTCCCTTTGCTATACTAAGGACAAAAAACATTATATAGGGAGAGAAGTAATGTTTCTTAACCAAAGAGTTACTTAGCAGGGGAATATGTGTTAATTAGTTTTTCTACAATACATCAGCTACAATCTTTGCATACATAGCACACACCTTATACCTTGAGATTAGCCTTTTAGTGTGTTTAAATTATGTCAATACATTTTTTGCTAATGTTTCTTATTAACATTGGGATCTTTAAGATGATCTTTAGAAACCTGCAGTACTTCAGCATTTATTTTTTTTCTTGTTATATCAAAGTAATTTGAAATTTCTTCTTATATACTAAAACGGGTGATGAACATGTTTAGTTAGTTTCATGTAGTCTTAATGTGAAGACGATATTGGTACAGTGAGGAGATCCAGTTGGTTCTCTGAGAGGTGCCTTCTTGTGTCTTCCGACCTTATATTTCTTTTTCCGATACATTTGATTCATTCTTCTTTCCCTTTTGCTTTGTGTGGGGACAAATGAGTATCATTCAAAAGTATACTTAGCAATTCTCAGTGTATATTACAAGAAACTCTAAAGTTTTGTCATGAAAGTATAGATTTTGTCAGACTAAAATAAAGACATTTTGGTATTTTGACAAGTTGTCTTGCACCTAGAAAGGTTCAGAATTTAATTATCTTCATTATGGAGTAGTTTGTATAACAGTAGTTTTTGATGAACGCTTATAACGAGAGGGCAGAAATCTGTGCCCTATAAAATTTTGCAATATGCTAGCAGCCTTTTTTTCCCTTAATGGCAAGAGGTGTACAGCACAGGGCTTGTATTGCATGTTAAGAAGAAAACCGTAACACCCTCCCTTTTTCTTTAAACATTCTTGGGAATTACTGAAAAGGAAAGTTTCCTTAGATAGAAGAACAACATCTTATGTGAGGTCTTTGAACTCCATGCATGGTATCCTACCTCATCTCCTGTTTATCTTAACTAGCATTCCCCTGTAGTACACTTTGCTGTCACGTTTCGGTGTTCCCCCGAATGGTTGAATTTTAGTGCCTGTGAGTATGGAATAGTGAATCAGCTGATTGGAAATCACACTATAACAGTTTTCCCTCATGGTTTTTCCAAATATGCTTCAATTCTTATTTACATTAATTATTCTCTGGTGTGTACCAAACAATGAACACTAAACTCAAGAGTGGTATTTTTATACAAGTTAGTGTATGGGATCAAGAATAGGACTAGAATTTGGGATTAAACAGTAGGAGGCTACTGTTTTAACACACAACAGCCTTTGTTTACTGAGGAACTCTTATTACTATATAAATGACACCCAGAAAATGTCACATTTGGCCTCCATACTAACCTAGGAATGGTGAAGGCATTTGTCTTATTTGCCCTGCATTTTCCAAAACTTGATAGTGTGGAATAAGGAAATGTCACTAGCTGAAGCATACAAAAGCTGTGTGTGTTGCACAGCTAATGAGGTGGGAGCTATTTGAGTTTCCTTCGACCAGACTCTGAGTTTTATAAGAGTTTTCTGTGGGATTGAAGAATCTAAGTGCTTGAAATGTTTGAATAGATTTAAATTTTTTGTGCTAACCAGAATAAAGCAATGAGGTTCTGGAATCCGTACAGGGATTGCATGTGTTCAGTTGAATTAGTGTATGTCCTTCAAGTCTGTTCTGGTCTCATCGACATACAAGATATACAAGGAAATGACATTCTGGAAGTTCTGGGAAGCTTGGGAGGTGAGCATGCAGCTTTGGGAGTGAGGTGGGAGGGTCATGACATGCTTTGGGCTTTTCCTTGCATATGACGCTCGAGAGAAGCATGAAAGAGGTCAGGCTAAACTCACTATACCATAATATTTCTTCTTAGGGTTGTAAGGAGGAGAATAAGATGTTTAAGTGTGCTAACAAGAGCACTTGCCTTATGTGGGTTAATTACCATGTTTTATGATACTTTGCTATATCCTGCCTCGTAGGTGTAAATATTCTAGCAACTTGTGAAAATTTTCAGTTCTCTAAGATCTAACAAGAATTTTATGTTTTCCACAGCAAGAGCTTCCTTTTAGGCTGTTTGGAAAGTTTCTGTGCCAAATAAGCTGGTTTTTATTTGTATTGTATTCTCCCTCCTTGATTAAAAAGTGGCATATCCTTTTATGTAATCTTTCTCTTAATGAATGCAGTTTTTGCTCATCTTTTAAGAAGGCAAGGCGGAGGAATGTATGTGCTTTTTTGAGATTAAAGGCAGGCAGGCAGCTGAGCTACCTAATTGGTAATGCCACATAAGCCTCTTGAAGGGGAAATGGAATCGTGAATGTACTTCAACAAAAATTCGTGGTTCTTTGCAGGAATCTGAAATAGTCAGGTTAAAAATATATAATAAAAAAGGCAAATATTTGACTGTTCAGAAAATTTGGATTGTTCTCTTCCCTACTGCTGCATTGGTGTGGTGTTGCTAAAGTCAGACAAGAGCAGCTATAAAATGTGGAAAAGTAATTAAAATACAGGTAGTTACCAGGCATCTTTAAAAATCTCACTAAGTCTCTTCCTTTGTGTTGTCTTGGAAAATGTTGTCATTTATATTTTGTTTTCATTATACAGAAGGAAAATGTAGTGACATGTTTTTCAGTAAATAGTGTATTGTAAAATACACTGTAAGAAAAGAATTTTTGCTAAGAGAACATACAAGGTCACTTGCCTTTCTTGTTTATAACCTATTATTTAATACCTAAGTGCATGCAATTGTCAATCGAAAAAATATTTTTGTGCACAAAATTTCTCTCCCCACTCCTTTTCCTATATGCGCAAGCCATAATTTGCATGTGGCAGGGATTTCTACATCCTTCATCTAATTTCTTTTCTATGTGCTTTTTTTTCTGTTTTTGGGGATATTAAATAACAAATCAAGATTTCTGTCAAAAACACATAAATCAAATTTTGCATGTTTTCTGTGCCAATTTTTCAGTGTATTTCTTCTGCTGTTTCCACTTATTTTTGAACCAATAAGATCATTGACTGAAAAAATAGGCTATGGCTTGCACAGGATCATGTTAATAGTGTCTCAGATAACTTTGAGAGTAGTTGTTGGCAAGATGCTTCTCACGAAATAATAATTTTGAGCTGCTGTATATTCTAGTCTTCATAAAGTGTCATGACGCACTGAACATTTCTTGATCCAGAAGAGGAACCAATTGATGCTAAACAGGTTATTATTGGTTTTTCAGGTTTTTTTCAGGTTTCTCTGGTTTCTTATTCTTCCGTCCTTCTCTTTTGTTGCATAAACTCTATGATTTTTTCTGTCTCTCTATTGCCTGTATTTTGTCAGGAGTAAATCTATACTCCTAATAGTATTCAGGAATATCTTTTAAGATTTTTTTTTCTTTTTTTTTTTTCTTTTCCCCCCAGAAAGGACACATTGTTATATCATAATAGAAACTAAGTGAAAACAAACTGTATCCCTTGCTTACATGTTGAATGCATCATATAGTGGAATGTATGATGTCTTTAAAGCAGGTAGGCTTTCTGCATCTTTTAGTTTTGGCAATAGAATCTTAATTTTGTTCTATATTTGGAACCAAACTTGGATTCTAGACTAGCAGTATAAATTTTATTCTCTTTTTAGTTTATGTTCATTTGTTGGACTTAAACTGAGGAATAATGTTGGCATATTTCTCCCTCTTTGATGTTTATCCTTTTAATGAATTGTTATATTTATCTTCATTCCGGTTTTATTTTGCTAAGCTGGGTAGGCAAGACTATTTTTTCTTTTATACAACAGGCTTTTGGTCATATCAGTAGCTCCTTTCTGTACTTCTTGTAATTAGAACTTCTTTTTCTTGAAAACAGGAATTCAGAATTGTGTGTGGTATTCCAGACAAGTTGTTGCTCATGTGCAACAATGTTCATATTTCACTGTCTCTACTGCAAAGAAATCCTTGATGAGCATTTGCCTCTTCCCCACTCCCCCTTTGTTTTTTTGGCCCCTGTAGAGCTGCATCAGTTTGTAGTTGACCACAGAAGGACTGTACTCCCAAATAACAAGCCCTGACTACATGAAAGAAGCTTGTATTGGTCCCTATGTGCAGGAATCTTGCATTTCATATGATTTCATTTCATGTGGCTTGTAGTATGCCATTTTTCAAGACTGGTCACTTGTGTGTGTCATACAGTGTTCCCCTTTTGTTACAGTGCTTTCCACATCTGTCTCATCTAAATCTACCTATTCTTTTCTGGCAGCGTTGTTTAAAAAAGGAAAAAAAAAAAGTTTAATTTTTGGAGGAACTAGTAGTTCTTTTTTAGTCCAATTTTTCCATGTTTGTAACGTCATACTGTACTTTTGTAGAAAGTTTCTTTCTCATTTTAAGATTACCCTCTTAGCACATTTATTTAACCTCAGGTGATTTACTGAGTCCAGATCATATCTTGTTTGAGTTTCCTTTTTTCAAGGAAATGCCTGATTCATATTTTTTAGGTACTACGTTAGTCCAACATGTCCTAAATCTGCTAACGCTTACTGCCTTGTTATACTGTTTTCCTTTTTAATACAATTGAATTCAGACTGAGCCTGATGAATTTTTTCTTCTTTAAGTGTTAAATACTGGTTTGGTTTTTGTTTTTTCCTCTAATGATATGATAGCACATTTCACTTGATTTTATTAAAATGATCATGGCAATTTTTTGGGTCAGCTCTAATGTTTTGGTGTAGACATTTTTTTCAGTTCCCCAGCTTCAATGTAATAGCCTCCTCAAGTTATGCTTTTACCTTGGAAGGTGTTAATGTATTTGCATTCCCACTAACTAGCCTGGTTTTATTCCTGTATTTATTGGCATTATTTGAATTGGAAACCAAGGCACATTTAATTGTCACCAGTACCTCCACAAAATGGTATCAATTCTTCTGTGTGTTTTTTTCAATTATTGTTATTTATAAATCATATGTGGTTTCACTGCTCTTTTGGAGTGTAGGGATAGGTTTTGTGGCTAGAGAAAGAGGTACCACAAGTGATCCTCTTCTGCAAAGCAGAAGTCATAATATAAGGTATCCCTTCAATTCCTGAGCAACAGATATTCTCCAGTAAGTTGCTTCATTTCCGTTTACAAAAACTGTTGAAATAGGGTGAAAGATCCCATCAGTTTGGTGCCGCAACTGTTCCAGCACCAGAATGTAATTTCCTTGGATGAGTTCCTGGAATTACTGGAAATGGCGAAGGCATTTAACACTCGCTATTAAGGTATCTCTATGACAGCATACACAAATTAACTCTCAAAGGACATTCTTGAATGTGCCTTATATTCAGAAACTTTTCACCTGCAAGAGTACAGGTGAAGTTGTTCCTTATACCAGTGGGGAAGGAAAATATTTTATATTTCTGCAAAGTCAGGATAATTTTCAAAGACAACAACAGTGTAAGTGGAGGGTGCTTTTTGCTCAGTTCTCCACAGACAAATAAAAATTATTGGTTATGCATATGTAGTTTGATTAAGTGTACATAACAAAGTGCTTTCTTGTGAAAGCTTGAGGAAACATTCAGACTATTTCATATTTGTAGCTATGAAAAAGGGAGATCGAAGACATCAGCACCAAAGTGCTGTTGAGAAGTGAAGCTATCAGCAATAGGAAAGAGTTGCATCTTCTGAAAAGATGCAGAGATCTCTGTAAAACTTTCTCCAAATCTTGCAGCTCTCTCCTCCACTTCCTTACATTTTTTGCTAAGCTTTTACCAGAAACATAGGAGGGAGGGGATGGGGAAGAGCAGTCTCCTGTTTTTTCACACTTCCCACTCTGGGGTCCTTCTGCTACTCCTGTAGTAAGTTGTTGCAGTTCGTGCCTCTGCTGTTGCTCGTTGGTTTTCAAAGCAACAACATGGATTGTCAGGGTTCTTAACAGTCTCTTTGCTACCCCTGATGCTGGTTGTCGACTGGGAAACCACCCAGAATCACTGGTGCTGTTTTTCTGAACCTGTGGGCACACGACAGTAGTTCATTGATTTGTACTGGGTTAATGTTTGGAGAGTAGCTGTTGACGTGAAAGGAATTTTAGGACAGCGGGTGGGTGGGTGGAATTTCTCTTCCAAAGTTTTCCTTTCCACAGCAGAGATGCAGTTCAGCATAAAGAAATACATGTTGTATCTGAACATACTGGATTTGTTTTGTAAATAAGTGCTTCCCTTTCTACTTACTCTTTGGATTCATTTACATGGCAAAATACATATACCACAAGCTGTGTGTCAGTTTATAAGCTATGAAAGCTCCTGGTTAACTTACCATGTGAATAGCTACATTAAATGTCTGAAGTAGATTATCTAGGTGACATTGGTGGCTGAATGAGGAACCGTCAATCTTCTGGGTAGGACAGGTTGGAGGCCAGGTATTTAGTGCACGCTGATTAGATTGATCGCTGAGCTTTCTTGTCACTAGCATAAACAACCCCAGCTCTCTCAGCCTCTTCTGATATGACAGGTGCTCCAATCCATTGGTCATCTTTGTGGCCCTTTTCAGGACTCACTTCAGTCTGGCATGTACTGGGGAGCCCAGAGCTGGACCCAGCACTCCAGATGTGTCCCACTAGTGTCATGATCACCTGCCCCAATCTGCTGGCGACACTCCTCCTAATATAGCCCAAGGTGCCGTCGGCCGCCTTTGCTGCAAGGGCGTATTGCTGTCCTCCTAATATCTTGATGTCCACCAGATGTCTCCTGCTGGAGACCAGGTCTCCTTCTTCCAGCTGGTGGGTGCCCATCTTTGTACTGGTACCTGGGGTAATTCTTTCCAAGGCGCAGGGGTTTGCATTTCCCTTTGATGAACTTCATAGGTTTTCTGTTGACCCCTTTCTCCAGCTTGTTGAAGTCCCTCTGAATGGCACCACAACTCCTTCTCTGTTCACAACATAGTGAACTTTTCTCTGAGTTTTTTTCTTTTTCTTTAGACAAGCGGTTCAGACTCTTCAGTGTCTTTTGCAGTGTGGCAAAGCTTGCTTTCCTTACCTCCCCAATACCATTGCATGAATGGTATCTGTGGCGATAAAAGCCGTAAGGCTCTTGAAATAATTCTGGCTTTATAGTCAAGAGCCTTTAAAAAGCTTAGGGGAACAAGCTTTACAAAGTAAGCTAAAACTTAGAGATTCTTGAATATGGTAGGGATCTCTGGAGAGCAAAGATAAGTTTCAAAATGTAGTGTTTTCAAAACGTAATGCTCATCAATATTGCATGCTGTGTATCATATTCTTTTCTGAAGAATGTTTAGGATAATGTAAAAGCTAATAACTAAAGCTGACTTAAGAAATTGTACTACTGACTGAAAATATTGCCACTTCTGTTTTTTTCAGACGCTCCTATTGCAAAAGCTGCTGTTGAAAAGAAACAATTTTTTATAAGAGAATGGGTAAGTTCATAATCTTAGAGAGTTTGTTTCCTGTAATTGAAGCATTTTCTCTCTTACATTAGCAGAGGAGGTAGATTATAAGACTTTTAAGTGTTGATCTTGTCACTGGCTTTTTTTGTAGCCTCAAAAGTTAATGGAACTTCCTACAGAAGTTTTGTAGGAGCATTTTCTCAAGTGAATGTTCATTTGTCAAAAAACTTGTTCAGAGCGCATCTATCTAACAAATTTCACTTGCTTAATATGCATAGTGCTGAAAATGTACATGCTAAAATAAGATGCCTTTAGGCTTTTATAGCAGTAAACTTTTAGGTAGTGGACAAGAAAATTTGGCTATGTGCCATTTTAAATTTTTGTTTGTTAGTTAAGGTCAGCCTGTTGAATTCTGGCTAAGAGATCATAAAGACTCATATTTCTGATAAATTACATTGTATGTGTGATCTGACTAAATGTCTGAAACAGTTGTATCTGCCTCTACAAATGACTGGTTAATGAAACATGATTGGACCAATTCTGGTTTTATCCATACTTTTTCTGATTGTATTTTAGCGTGTTTGGCACTGGCAGTACTTTATTAAAATTGGCAATAACTACATGGTATTTCAATTTTAACTTCAAATTCACAAAGCAACTTGATTGAGGGAATGTTATATTTGCTATAACACTAGATACAATGCAAGGTACTGATTCTAATATAATTAAAATAATTTCTGTTCTTTATTTTGTCATAAGGAGAAACAACAGTAACAATCAAATGTCAAGTTTGTAACCTATATCTGTTTTATCTTCTGCACTTCTGCATACGATCTTGAAATACTGGCAATATATTACTGTTCTAGAAGTGTATAGATCTCTTCTCTTATACTTTTCCAAGCTGTAAAAACTTTCAGGACTTTCATTTTTAATTTTCTGTCAAGATTAATACTGTTCTGAAAATCAAATTTTATGTGCAGTGTCAAATTCAAGTATTTTTAATGGAATTCTAGCAATACTCGCTATATTAGTCCATTAGAAAATACAGTATTTGAAAGAAGGCATTAACTTTCCAGTTTGAATTTGATAGGAATTGTATATTTAGTGGGGTAGGGTGGGGGAGTAAACCCCCATTTACTCTCATTGCTTCAAAAATATTTTAATACTACTGCAATCTTTATTACTTAAGAGTTTACAGAAATGCATGAAGACCAACTACTGAGACAGTCTCCTTAGTGCGATGGTGTCCTAGCATACTCAGCACTATACAGGCACAAAGTAGTCAGTGGTTCCTGCCCCAGAGAGTGTGCTGCCTAAAAAGACAAGACAGGGAAAGTGTTACAGAGTGAACAGTGCAGTGGTGGCAACAGTAATGTTCGTGGTTTTTTGGTTCTTGTTTTTTTTTTCTTTAAAGATAGTGCTATTAGGAGAGAATAAATGAACAAACAAAAAAGGAAGTGGGATAAGGGCTTCTAGAGAAACAAAACAGAGAACAGGTATATAGTGAGACAGAAGGGAGAATGGAAGTGCAAAAAGCACAGTCAAAACTGCTGTGGGGAGAATTTCCAAGTTTCCTTGGGTTTAGTGCTTTCACACTTTCCCTGTTCACCAAAGGTCACAATACAGGTGTGCACTAATGCTGTACAGCTCTGGGTCTGGCTGGGCAATGGTGGGGGTGATAAATCTCATTTCATGTCTTTTCTTCAGTACAGGAATACTGACTGCTTTTATTCTTACATGTGCTTCAAAAAGTGCTTTTTTCCTTGCAGTCTATTTTTTAAAGTACTATATATATATTTAGGTAACCTTTAGTAACTACTGGTATGATAAACATGGCAATAGCCTTATGGAGGGAAACACTACATGTTCAATTCACTTGAGAATGTCTTAAGGAAAATTTCATCCCTACGTAGATTTTAGAAATCATGTCAGAATTTGATGATGGAGAAATGAGAGAGATGTTAATAAAAAAAAGTCCTACTTTTGCAAAAAATTCTTCCTTTAAAAGAGATGGCTGAGCGCTTCAGAGAAGTCATCTTCAAACATGCAAAATGCTTCTGTCATTTCTGGTTGTATTGGGTTCTTTGGTCTGCAAACATAGTTATAGAAAAGACTGCAGCTTGCCTTCTTGATGTGAATCAGTGATTGTGTTCTGAAATTGTTAATCTGTTTTCCATTATAGATGGAGAAGAGAAAACATATGGTGGGTGCGAGGGCCCAGATGCTATGTATGTGAAGTTAATATCCTCTGATGGCCATGAGTTCATTGTAAAAAGAGAACATGCATTAACATCAGGAACAATAAAAGCTATGTTGAGTGGACCAGGTAGGTACAAAAGATCTAGATCTTCATGTCCTTTGTTTACACTTTTGGACAGTTTGAATTTATATCAGGCAGTGAGTGAAAGTTGGAATAAATGATAACTTTTCCAGATCCTGCCCAGTTGCTGTTTCCAGTGGAACAGTTCAACTCTGTGGGGTATTGTGCTACCAGACATAAAATCAGACTCTGCTTTTGGACTGTTGGCAATCTTATGGTATCATTACTACAAAAACAAACAAGAGTTGGTAGTTCTTCATTGCTACTTCCATGGTGGAACTTTTAGTATTTTCTACTGGGTCTGGCTGAGATGGAGTTAATTTTCTTCATAGCAGGTCATACGGTTCTGTGTTTTAGATTTGTGACCAAAACAATGCTGATAACATACCAATGTTTAGCTGTTGCTGAACAGTGTTTGCACAATGTCCACACCTTCCCTGTTTCTCACTCTTCCCCCCACCCAATGTATAGACAGGGGGATGTGCAAGAGGTTGGGAGGGAACACAACCAGGCAGGTGACCCAAACTAACCAAAGAGATATTGCATACTGTATAATGTCATGCTCAGAAGTAAAAAGGGCAGGGAGGGAGTTAAGGAGGTTAGCCATCTTTTGTTTGGGAACTGGCTGGGCATTAGTCTACCCATGGGAGATAGTGAGTGACTACCTTTGCATCAGTTGGTTTGTTTCCTTTCTCTTCTTCCACTTGTCTTTTGCTTATTAAACAATTTTTTATCTCAACCCACGAATTTTCTTGCTTTTATTCTTCCTTTCCTCTTCTCTTGTCCACTGCAGGGGGAAGTGAGCAAAATGGCTGTGTGGTGCTTAGCTGCTTACTGGGGTTTAGCCTACAACATGTTCACAAGATCCTATGGCAAGGAGTTCCTGAGCTTAATGACAAAAGTTAGCTTAGGTTTGAGGAGGGTAGATAAACTTACAGAAGGGAAGGACCTCAGGTGTTACTGAATATATGAGATTACCTCTGGTTTAAGAAGTGTCTGGACTAATTCTTGAAGACTGAAAGGGTGGAGGAGAGAACAGGGAGGAGCTAATACATGTGCTTTCCCTTTTCTGTACTCTCATTCCATACATTTACCTTTGGCCACTTGAGTGGTGGGCAGTAGGCTACGTGGAGCTCTGGTCTGAATACGGTCATTCTTATAGTCTCTTTTAGATTCTGGTGAGATTTGTTTGTTTCATTTATTTTTAAATTACTTAGTAATAGTTGGGCAAACTGCACAATTAACAATCTCAGCTTAACGTTCTGCTAAATGTCATTGTAATGGTTGCATTTGAAAATACGCAGCAGGTCTGTTGTGTCAGATCCGATCCACTCCACGTCAGCCTCCCAGACATTTAAGAGGAAGAGTAGTTACTAGACCCACCCTGAATTTGTTCCACAAAGAAAGTGAAGGTATAAAAGGCGAAGTAGCCTGCTTAGAGGGCTAGAAAATTGACTCTGTAAAGGAGTCAGCATTCAGGAATATTTTGTATAAAAACTAGCAAGGTAAATGGGTTCATAAGGAAATGTACTCGTGCTGTCAAGTTCAGTAGGTCATAATTTCTCTGATGTGTGTTCTCTGTTTCAGTGCTATGACCTTGCCAATATACTAACATTCCTGTTCCTGTACTAGAATTCAAGCCGGATTGACTTCAGTGCATGCAGACATTTATACACAGATGAGTGTAGACATTAGTAAACAGCTCTGCTTTGTAGTTAAAGGGGTTTCCTATAGAAATAGTGAAATCCAAACATTGCTAGGTCTCCCATAAATATGGAGTACACATTAGTGTTTTTTTTTGTATTGTCTTCAGCTTAGTGAGTTTAAAGTCTGGAGAGATGAGCAAAAGAGGGACAAAGATAACAGGAGAAAGGCTGTGGGACTGACCACAGGATGACTTTGTATCATCCAAGTTTCATGCTTGAGGGCACTATAGAAAGCTAATTTCAAATGTACTTGTGTTTTGAGATTTGAGCTTTGGATAAATTCTTCAATATCTAGTAAGGATAAACTTGTGCCGTATGTAACCTTTTCTCCAGTACAGGCTAGGGTTTCCCTGTCCTTCCTGCCTGCCTGGTTTCACAGTTTATCAAGTTAATGCATCTTTGAGGTTTCAACCCTCTGTCAAATCTGCCTCAATCTGTCTCAGAAATTCAAAGCCAGTAGGATCACAGCAGGGACTACTGATAAGTGTGCTTATACAGATATGGAACATCTGTAAACCTGTGGGGTTTTTTGTTTTGTTTTTGGATAAGACAACTAGAAATTTGGATTGATACCTATTTTTCCTTTTTTTTTTTTTTTTTTTTTTTTAAAATTTTTTCTTTTTAATTTTCTAG
>VXBL01002516.1:189261-200791 GCA_013400195.1 Aramus guarauna | reverse complement strand
TCTGTTTTTTTTTTTTTTTTTTTTTTTTAAATATTGTTCCTATGACCTTTACAGCTGAGCACACTACAGTTTTAGAGCACCTATCAAGCAAGTATCAGAATGAAGCCTAAATTTCTGGTGTAGTTGTTCAGAATATTGTAAATAGGCTGTAGCCAAAATAAAGATTTTTTTAATGCAGGGGATCTTAATATGCTTGAGGGTCATGAATGTCACACATCCTGCTTTATACTGAAGAATCTAATACTCAGGAATATGGGAATTGCAACACATTCTAAATAGACTTGTGTATTAGCGTGGTAAAGCTTTTTAATTTTGCAGTGAATTGAGATTCTGACTTTTGGTTTGGTGTTTTGTTTTTTCTACAGGACAGTTTGCAGAAAATGAAACAAATGAGGTGAATTTTAGAGAGATCCCATCCCATGTCCTATCCAAAGTATGCATGTATTTCACCTACAAGGTCCGCTATACCAACAGCTCTACGGAGATTCCTGAATTCCCAATTGCACCTGAAATTGCACTGGAACTTCTGATGGCTGCAAACTTCTTAGATTGTTAAATAAAATAAATTATAATTAAAAAAAATGTAAAACTTTTTTCAGTATTTAATACATGTAGTTCAGTTAGTAACTTTTTTCAGATAGCATGTTGCGTGTGTGCTATTGAGAACTGTAAAGTTCACTGCAGAGGCAATTGCCTTCAGTCCTTTTGCATATAGCAATCATTCAGTTGAAGTTTGTTTTGCTGCTTACACAAATAAGGACCTTTTCACAAACTGAGACAAATAAACAAATATGCCAATTAGTAGATGGCTATGCCTTATCCTTTAGGTGTGGTAGAACTTTCTTTTAATACAATGACCATAGAAAATACTGGAGTTTAGTCTAATGCTCTCTAAAAGGTAATTATAGTTAAATACGAGTAGCTGTTTAGGGTTTCTAACTCTTACCGTTAAAGTTTCTAAACATCTGAACTTAATCTCCTTTGTAAGATAGCTGTCTGTTAGCATAGTTATACTAACTAGATTAGAAGTGCCCTCCCTAGGGTTTGTATCCTGACAGCAATATTCCAGTTAGGTTGAAAGTTGAGTATGTAGGACAATGCTTAAGGCTTTTAATTTAAAACATAGTATAGACACGTGTAAAGGTGTACTTGATACATTTTTCTTTTATAACCTAAATTTTCCCCATTAGTAATTACAAATATTCAAGTCACTTGTCTCTACAGTAAGACTGCGATCCTACTGACTGTGGCTTTTAAGGGGAAAAATAACTGTTACAATCTGTGTATATTATCTTCTGTATAACATATAAGGTTATTCTTAATGTACCGTCACTTGACCTGATATGGATTTTATATGGTTTCAGTTATGGTTTATTTCCATTGTTGTGATTGGTTATGTAAAGTCTGTATTTAATCTTTAGAGTAGTAGTTGTTTAAATTTTGTAACATAAGCAACTGAGAAGATAGCAGTTATCCTATCTTTTACCTCTTCCTTGACCTCTCCCTTGTATCCACAGAAAAAGACCCTGAAATGTGGAGGTCTTTTATATTTGAAGGAAAGGGCATTAAGCAGATGTTTAAGGAGCTGTTTTATAAATTTCATAGGTATTTCCAATGTTTTTACAAATATTTTAGGGGAAAAGGATTGGCAAGCCACTGACATAATACTAGAGTGGAACACATCATCTCTTGGTAGTTCCTGCTGGTAGTTGCCTCTACCATCAGTTCTTTGTTCAAAACAAGTTTCCATAAAAAAAAATTAAACTTGAGACAAGAAGTTGCTTTTTGTTCAGCTGCAGCCTGAAGAACCCTTCTGCCAAAATCATCTGTAAATGAGAATAAACCGAATGCATCATAAAAAATGATGCAAGAACAATGTAGTTAGCATTTCCATCAGCTGCCACTGCTTCAGCTTTGTTTTGATCAAGAAGTGGTTGTGGCCTTTCATGGAAAAATCCCACTGACAGATGGTGGGACGTTTTTACTGACGTATTAACTCATGGTGAATTTAGAGGGCTGAAACTCTCCTCTAAACCCGATTGCCAACGTAAATACAACTTTGAAGAGATTTTTCTGGACAAAACCTAGTAACTTACATAGACTATGCAGTCTGCCCGTGGAGAAGTTCAGTTCTGACAAATGAAATTTTACTCTGGGCTTGAACAACGCTTTATAGACAAGCTGACATTTGTCAATGTGTTGATAGATTAGCTGACGTTTCTTCACATCATGTACTTTGGCACAATTTATTGTGTTTAATGTGGGGATGTTTATGACTGGATTGGTTTTGAACGATAAAGCTGAAGTGCATTGCAAGGCGATTGAAATCCTATGTTTAAGCACTCTGGTCAGTGCTGTTAGTAACTCATTTTCAAGAGCACTAAGAAGATAAACCAGAGATACCCTGTTATGCTGCTTTTGTTAGAGCCACTAGGAATACCCTAAAAGGTCAAGGAATACCGACATGGATATTGTAGTCCCAGCTATGTTTCAGTCTGAGCGAGTCTTAAGTTCTTTGGCCATTTTTTTAATAGTCTTCAGGTTAATAACTTGAAGTTAAAAATTAATTCGTTTAAAATTGAAGCAAAAAGGATGTAATTTTTTTAAAAAAGCTGTCTTTTTCCTTTTTTTTTTTTCCCCCTTTTTAAGCATTCCAAAACAATCTCCTGTTAAAATATATAGCATTTTATGATTCCGTACTTCAGCAGTAAGGTAAAATAGCTAGTTTAGTTCTGAATAATAATTTCATTGTTTTTCCTTCAGCTTAATGTATCATACAGTAGCTTTGAACACTCAGGAAATGCAGTAGTGTCCTAGAGTGCACTATTTGCAAAACCACCGGCTGTTAAAACTAACCTGAAGATTTCTAAGGGGGAGGGGGGCAGAGGGAATTAGTGCAATTTCCGTGATAGTGACATGGGTATGCTATTATCAGACAATTGGAAACTTACCACGCTTAACCCCTGAGTTCTAAATAAATTTCAAAATTGAAAATTTTTAAACCTGTGTTTCTGTTGATTTATGACTTCTCAGAGCAAGTATTCATACGTAGAATCATAGTTTTCATGGCAATGTGGTGAGCAAATTGCTAATATAATTCGTGTTTGGGTAAGAGGTTGTGAAACTGCATGTATAAAATCAAAGGGTATTTTTCATAGTTTTGAAGAATTTCACAGATGTGTTTAGATATCTTTGTGTTCCTCTGAATGACAACTATGCGCAATTCTCAGAAACAGCCAAGTACTAAAAAAGGATTATATTCCTGAACAGCCTTGAAGAGGGTATTTTGAAGATTTCAGGTGTTCTGTAATACTCCTTTTCACTTAGTAAGCTAGTCCTGTATCTGGTGGTTGAAATTCTAAACTGAATCACTGATGTAGCTATCAAAACTTCCAGATTCTTTACTAACTGTAAGCAGTGAGAAAAGTCCTGCTGGGTTATGTTTTTTAATCATTTGAGTAAGTCTAAGCTGCTGAAGAAGTCTCTCACGGTCTCCAACATGAAATGGTCTGTGCATCCTGCATGATGAGAATTTGGCTTCGCAAGACATGAAATTCCTTTTTGGTTTTGAGGTTGAAGAAACGAAGATTCACCATCAAGACTCACAATGCCATTCTATTCAACAGCTCTGTTGAACATGATGTTTAAAAAGCATTTCTTAATTAATAGTAGCAAGTGTGGAAAATTAGTTAACTCTGCATTTTATCGCCCTATATCGTATTTCACAGGCGTAGGATGCAGCAGTGGCTATTTGGTTTTTTCACCCTTTCTTGTTTTGTACTCTTCCTATTGAAAGGGGTTTCCCAACACCTGCCTAAATGTGTTGGTTTGTGTGATAAAGTGGATGGAAAGCGGAGGAAATTGATGGGGCAGGAAAGTTAACTTCTCTGTCCATATTTTGCGTCCCTAGTTCTATTTATTTTGTTCAGTCTCAAATGCTGCAGTGTAATTTAAAAGAGGAATGGCTACTGCAGAGTCAACAGAAGCACAATGTTAGTGTGTAGGCACTAATGACAAATAGCAGTTTTCCTAGCTGAAAACAAAACTAAGGGTGGAGGCTGTGGTGAAAACTTCATTTAAACAACTGCATAAGAGAAAAATAGCAGGAACTCATTATTTTCAGATTGAGTGGATTTGGCAATTAAACTGTTAGGCTGTTTTTTAAAGACAGACCAAAGCTTTGCAATGAGTCAAAAAAGCATTAGGTAGTTTTTCCTACGGAAAAATTTTGACTTTGGAGGATTTTTTGACAAATAATAAACTGGATTGGAGTTGGATTTCTTTTTAATTGTAACTTACTAGGTGGCAATTTTATGTGGAGATACCAATCGTGTAAACTCAATGTGTTGCACAACAATTGGAAGAGCTAGAAAAGAGCACGTGGTAGATTTTGTGATGATTACCAGTCACCTATGAAGCTGCTTTGAGTGTCACCACTAGGGCAGCACAGATTAAAGAACAGTGAGTCCTTACCAGTTCAAGTTTTAAAAAGTGCTATGTGTCATAAAATAAAGCTTTGAGGATGTTACATCTAAACTGTAGGTTATGGTGCAATATCTCTTCTACAGGAGAAAGGTCACTGAGAAAAAAAAAAAAGGAGAAAAAAGATACTTCTGTCATTGCCATGTTAGTGTTTTATGTTTGCAGAATACAGGATTTTCCTCCCACGCTGTATGGGAGGAGAATCAGATGCGAGATCCTGATTGTTCTCTGACAAATGGAGTACTTCAATAGTTTATCCTATTGAACTGATGTACTCAGTTCTAAAGATGTTCATCATGTAATGTTTTGTGGCCTCACTTGTTGAGGGTACAACTGGAAAATGAAGTTAAAATTGCCCCTGAAATATGCACTGTGTTTGAAACTGCAGAAGGTAACAATTTGAGAGTTTTTAGATAAATTAAAATCTTACCGTAGAGTGCTAAAGTTACTGGTTTTCAGGATAGTTTTGCAAGATAAGTTTTTCTGGGAATACAGGATGGATTAATGCTACTCCTTATTTATTTGTTGCCAATTTCTTTCCTCAACCAGAAGTTTCTTTGAAGTTAAAAACAAATACTGTTAATTCCTTTAATGTTAATTCAAAATTAAAACTGCCTTTTCAGGTGAGAGTTCATAGCTAAAGCTTTTCTTCCCATTAAAAAAATACTACTAGTATCCTATTTGCACTTAATAATAGAAAACATTTATCTCCAAAATCACCACTACACAAACCCACAAGTAATACATAATTCATGTCTTATGTTGCTATAAATTCTTGGTACTCTGTCTAGTAAAACAATGGGATACTTGTTATGCAGGTTAATTCACTCTTACATAGATAGTTCTCAGTTTTGGTTAGTATCACCAAGCCTGAAAAATATCTAGAATCTAAATGCATTTGGCACAGAGGATTTAATTTCTCTTTTTTATACAGGGAAAAACTTCCCACATTACCATACTAAATTGACATGTAATGTTTTACAGAAATGACACTCCATTTGAGTTTGAATTATTTGTAGCAAACTACTTGAAACATGTAAATTATATGAGTATTGCACTAACATTTAAGCTGCTTTCTGATTTTGTCAGAAAAATAATAATGAAAAATATTTGACTTGTAATAAACAACTATGACTTAACAAGAGAACTGTCTGAAAATATGTAGCTGAAATAGTCAAGTAACTGCTCATCCATTGTGTTTTCATAAGATAGCTCCATTTCCTGGTAGTCACATCTCATATGAAGTCTTGCCTTTCCCAAGGGACGTTAAATAAACAAATGCAAACCAACAGGCAAGACCAGTGTCATCTTGGTGTATGGGCCTGAAAATGAAATTCTGCAAGGTCTGTGAGTAGCGTGTAAGGTCTGGTGATGGCAGTATGCAGCCTGACGGCCGCATTTGGAGAATTTGCTTCTCATCCCTCGGGAACTGTGATAGCTTACTGCATAGCGGTGCAAGTTACCCGAGAAGCCACCTCTTCAGCAATTTTATATTGCTTCTAGACTAGCAAGACCAAACAGCTACTGAATTTCAAAAATTCCTTATCAGTATCTTCTTCGTTGGTTATGAAGCCAGAGTTGCTTCTGTGTATTCCTAATAACAAAATCAATGAGGTATGCATATACCTCTTGGGCTTACTAGAGAAGCCTTCTGCTCACAGGTTAAAAAAAATAATAAAAAAGGACTAAATTATGGTTATATTTTAATATTAAAGGTATTTATTATCACTGAGCAGAGCCTGAACCCTTGTATTTGGTAGACACAGTAATCAACCTGCTCCAATGGGCTCTGGAAAAGGATGCTTTTGATGTGGAAGAACTTTTAGTAATTACATAACCTTGCACTTCTTAATGTATTCATCTATTTCATTGACTATAGGTCCAACACAATCCTCATTATTTTTTGTAGCTTTTATCTTTATAGGTGTTTATCTTTACAGCATTTATACGAGTTAGAGGATTACTGGTGCCAAAAAACAGAGCTTGACAATTAATACAAATCGGTAATTACAGCATATTACTAAAACACAATTCCACTCCTTTCCCTGGCTACGTGTCCTTCTTCTTCCCCTCCAGTAATTAAAACAATTCTGCATCCATAGAGTAAGAGTGATTCTTTTTTTCTGATCTGATGGAAAATTGTTTTCGTAGTTTAGTCTTGCTGTGGATAAGCTGAAAGCCACAGATCATGCAGTGAATGTAAAACTGTCAAATCCTGTACAAGAGGGGAACTGGAAGCACACGACAGCTGAGAACACGATGACCATCTTCTGCAGATGATGCCCTTGCAGTAGATCAGGAATAAGGTGAAACCTTTCCCTTAGTCTGCATTCATCCCTTTGTCCTGGGATGAAAGTGATAATGTGCCTGCTATTATGCAGAATTAAGTAAGATAAAAATGGAACAAGCTATTGATGAAAAAGTTACATTATCACAAAGGAATAAAATAAAAATAAAATCTCAACAGGTCAAAGACATCTTGCAACTTTAGGGTATTCTTCATTTTTAGCTATGTACGCATGTCCTTTTGTATTCTCGATATAATCCTGTCTTGGTTAGATTCTGCATCTTATACCTGCATGATGCAGACAGCGTTTCCTGCTGGTACATCAAGTTTGTGTTTATCAGAAGATCTCTGCTCCACAGACACTTTAAACTCAGTGCCCCTCCTAAAACTGGCAGGCAGGAGTGGAAGAAGAAGTTGGCACAATTCCTCAGAGAGGTATGTTGTCTTCCACGCTCCTGAGACGCGGTCTCCTGGCGCTGCAGGTTATGGTTGCTATGCTTCTGGAGGAACAAGGGGAGGTTAATGTGATATATGGTTGACTTCTGTGTGAGGAGGAGAGAAGATGGAAAGCTAAAAAAGTATGGTGGACACAGACAAAAGAAATCAAGCTCCTGTGTTACTACAGTGGCAGAAATTGTAAAGAAGCAGGCAGTGACAGTTCGGTATGTAGAATAATGATATAGAGAAAAAAAAAAAAAAGGGAGAGCAGAGGAAAAAAATGTTTGGTAATGTTTGAAAACATTATGGACTGGAATATAAAATTATAGGGACTCTAATCAAGAAATATATATTTGTCCTTTGTGAAACTGGCTAGATTAATCAGAAAATTATCTAATAAAAGCAGTTTGAACATTAATTGCATTTTCCCTGTAAACTTAAGGTAATGCAAACTCTGAAGAAAAGTGGTTTTATAGATCAAATTAATGAATATTTACAGAAATAATTTTAGTAGCAGGTACAATTTTCATATTTGCTCTACACGTTTTTGATACGTGAGTCATAATCATGTATTTGATCAGATCAGTGCAAGGTAGCTTCTGAAATAATGAAGATAGATGAAATTTCTCTTACCCCTGAAGTTTTGAATATTTGGTACCTAGGACTCCGATTCTTGAAATCTCTGGTGAAACTCTGGTTGACTGGTGCAAGATCAGGCTGCATTAGCCAAATAGTAAAGCTTTCTTTTTTTAAGAATGAAACAACCATTGTGTTGGCTATCTCTACACCTGCAACAGATTAGGAAGGGTTAAGTGCAAAAGTGTTTTCTTCTATATTTTGCATAGGTAAAGGTCAACACTGAAATGAACAGCAAATTACAATATAACCAAGTCCTTGTGAAATCTACCCACTCTGGGATTTTGGGTCTTTCATTGCTGAGGTTACTGAATAACTTAGAACAAAGAATACTATGAGCTGTCACAAAATCAAGATTGAAACTGCACTTAAGGAAGAAAATACTGATATTCATATTAATTTTTTCTGGGACTCTGCTAATAGTGTTTGTTTTCTTATTGTGCTTAAGGGATTGAATCCCTATAGCATTATGCACTGTACAAAACCACTTATTAAAAAGCACTCTCTCCAAGCCAGGTTACTGAGACATGGGGAAAGGGAAAAAAATCCAGTAAAACAGAAGGGTAATTCTCCAGCTGCCCATATTCCCATAATGACAAGAAGCTAAAAATTTTGTACATATATATTAAACAATTGTATGACACTTCAAAAAACAAAGATGTGACAACAGTGATAAAAAATATTTTTGGTAATCCTGTAAGAATAAATTCAAAATGAATTTAGGGATGAGGGGAGATTCTGGTCACAAGTTTCAGCTGCAGAGCAATGCTTTAGTTTCTTACATACCCACTTAAGTTACGGTGGGTAGTAATTCATTTGTGCTTCACGTGAAGGGCAAACTGCCCCTTGCTTTTCATGCCTGCTGTCCTCAGGAATGGGATTTGCAGCATAGATGAAGTTATATGAGTAAATATTTTGGTACAAAATGTGGTTGCTGCCTTGTTTTTAACATTGCAAAGCTCTGTGTGATAGGAAAAAAGACTTCTCAAACACGAGGACAGTTAAAAGCTATGGTTTTTTGCTAAGGTGGCTTTTTGTCCAGAGATAATTTTTCTTCATTACAGAGTAGAAGTCATATTTGTACTAATTACAGTGAGCTTAAGACTTCAAAACTGATCTTTCCATGCAAAACCAGCCTGCAGCCTGTGAAGTGTGCTGACATTCACAAGCTTATGCCTTTTCATAGCTTCTGACCTTGAACAGGGTTATCTGGAACAGGGTTAAGAAATTGAATATAATGGATTGAAATCAGTTTTATCTCACTGTGATTACATCCACATGGATAGTCAATATGTCCATGTTTATAGCTGAACACATGTCCATTGCTTAAACTTGATGTTCTTGCCATCTTTGTGGCATATGGCATTAAGAAATGTATTTTAGGATAAACATATGTTTGGATCATGCAAAACAACAACATCTAGTAAACCAGAAATAGCGACATTCCACTTAATGCTCTAACAGCCTAAGTTAGCTCTGAAGAACTGCAGAAAAAAGAAACCTCTACCAGGTCTAAATGTCTACTTAATGCAATAAATCCTCTGTAACCTAAACAGTGCTGTGAAATCATATAGTACATAAATACTTCCAGGGAAAACACACACAGCAAGACTCTTCTGACTTAAGTGTTATTCAAGTGAAGTCAGTAGAGCAATGCAAGCTTGCACAGTGTCAGGAGCCCAGAGTTTGTGACTGAGAATTGAGATTGAATTTAGAGGACAAAAAGTATACGATTCGGTTTACATTACGATACTTTTTCCACCCTTACTTTTGGTAGGCTGGTCTCCTTTCCTACTCAAAAATTGACACATACTCAATTCTGTCATCAGCAAATCCACACAAAGCCAAGATTCCCGTTCCCTTCTGCAGCTACCTCACTGGGCAAGGATACCCCTGCTGCTTTCTGTTCTTCCCTTTAAGCAAACCCCAGAAGTTCATATGCTCACTTTAAGAACGGCAACGCTGCTGACGCTGTATACAAGTTGGAAGAGGATGCCATGTTGGGCAGAGTTTTTGTTTTCCTCCAGTTAGCTGTTTTTAAAAAAAAACAAACGCATGCATAAAAACATACTGGAAGGTAAAGCTTGTAGGTGGAAGTAGTATCTTGCATCACACTAAATAATATGGTTAAAGAAAGTGAGCACGCTTTCACATGCACAACCCTTCTTTAGGTCTAAAATTAAAGCAGCAGATTTCAAAGGTAAATACAAACTGAGAACAATTGTTCAATAATTTAATCAGATGTGTACATTAGGCCATCTCTGAAGGAAAAATCAGGTGCTACCGATTGAGCAGAAGTGACCCAAGGGAATTCTTTAGCATCATCCGAAAGTGTGGGTGTGAAGGCACAGATTAAGGTACTCCAATGTTTTCAGAATGTACAGCAAGGTCAGAGGGGAGATGGAGATTATAAAGACCTACAAAATCAGTATCTCTGTTAAACCCTTGGTTTTACATATCCACTAGGATTATGAGCTTTATGTTTGTCTTTGGAAAAACATTTTGTAGGTTTATCTTAAGGATCTGCTAGGTCTGAAATACTATAGCTGGACTAACTGCTTTATGAAAAGTGTTTCTGCAAGTTCCTTAATTTCATTACACGCAGGTTGCTTCTCATGAGTGGTGCTTGTTCATTTTGACCTACACAGCTACCACAAAATCATCCAGTGCAAAGGACAGCTATTCCAGTGCAGGAGAGGAAAATGTAGAATCCATTTAAAATATACCCATGCTAATTAGGATGCGTATGTCACCAAACCACCGTTGCAGAAAACCCGTATCATCCGAAGACTGCAGACCTGTGCCAGAGCAGCACGGGACGCACAGACAAACATCTCCCCCGGCCAGGAGGGCCCTTCACCGCCCAGGTCGCAGACAGGCCTTTTCCCACACCAAACCAGCCCAGGGCCCCGAGCCCAAGGAGCAGGGCCAGGCCTGCCGCGGACCCCTAATCCGACCTTCCGGCCAGGACACACCAGAAGCGAGGGGAGCCCGCAGCAACCCATAATAGGGCACAGCCGGCATTAACTAAATTCCTTGAAGACTACGGACGTGCAGATCCAAAAAGCTTTCACTGAGAGGACGGGTGGGGAGTCAGCCCCCTCCCGCCGGCGGTGATAACCGGCCCTGAGGCCCGCTCCGATCGCGGGAGGCGACGGGGCTCCCTCCCCGGCCGCAGGGCAGCTCGGCGCGGTCCCCTCCTCGCCGCGCCGGGCGCGCAGGGGCAGAGCAGCACCGGTAAAACCCCTGATGGGCGCACCGAGCCGGAGAGGGGCCTCCCCCGCGGCCGGCAAGGGCGGGAGCCGAAGCCTAAGCCCGAGCCCGACACGCGCCTGCCTGCCTGCCTACCTCCCTCCCGACCTCCCGAACCGGCTCCGCGCCCGCCCGCGCCGCCCTGCTCTCCCCGCGCATGCGCAGCCGGCCAACCGGCGGCGCGGGCACGTGACCGTGGAGGGCGGGGAGGGGACGGGCGCGCGGCGCTGCGTCTCTGTGGGCCCGGGCCGGCGGCGCAGAGGGGAGGGGGAGGATCCATCATGGCGTCTATGCAGGTGAGGAGCCTGCGGCGGAGCCGGGGCGGGGGCCGAGCGGCGGTGGGGGCCCGGAGCCGGGAGGAGATGTTTCCCCGGTCGTTGTGCGTGGTGGTGCGCTCTGGAGAGCGGTGCGGGCGGAGCAACCGCTGGGACGGCG
>VXBL01002516.1:171801-189189 GCA_013400195.1 Aramus guarauna | reverse complement strand
GGGCCGGGGGCCGCTCGGTGGGGCCGGGGAGGGCAGGGGGAGGCAGAGCAGGGCTGGTCCGGCGCCGGGATGGAGCTGGGATCCGCGGGGGCAGGCTGCGAGGGGCGAGGCCGGGCCCCAGCTGNGGAGGGCGTCGGGAGGGTGGGGGGCGAGCTGCCTCGCGGGGAGGGGGGCGGGTTGGCAGCGGTGCCCCTTCTCCCTGGGGAGGCGAGCGGAAGGCGAAGGGATCCTTCTTCCCGTCGGCAGGGTTTGGGGGGGCCACGGCTTCGCTGGCCGCCGTGAGAGGTGGCCGGATAGTCCCACTCCCCCGGCGGTGTGGTCACAGCGTAGCGGGGGGTCAGGCAGGTCCCCTCGGTGAGACCGTGAGGACAGTGTCGACGGATGTGACCATCAACTCCGTCTTGCCGGGCGTTTCTGGGGTTACGGCGCTGTAATTCTCGGGCATAGAGGGGCTGGGACAGTCAAGTTTTATCCCAAGCCGTGTGCCCGTGGGGTCCTCTTTCTCTCCGTAAAATGAGATTGTAGTGCGGTGTCAGTCCTGTGGACAGATAACGTCTGGTTTTACTTGGTTGGATGGGGTTGCTGTAGGTACAGTAGCATGAAACATCCTGCTGCTTGACAGGTATTTCCAGCTGAATTATTTATTCATGCCTTCTCCGAAGGAGTTCTTAAATAGGAGCTGCAGAAATTGCTCTGGAAGAATGGATCACTTTCACTGTGTGCTGCTCCGTGTGGGTGGTGATTTATTGTGACTGGGGCAGGAGGAAAAAATCACTGGGTTTTGTGGCAGTGGCCCCTGTCTTTCCTTATTTCACCTGTAACTGCAGTGCTTTTCCTTGAATTTTTACAGTTTTCCATTTTGGTTTTAGATCTGGATGATCTAGCACTTCTGCTTGCTTTGTCAAACTGCTTCTTTTCTCATTCTTGTTTTCATTTTGGTCCAGTAAAACTTTATTTATTTTCTTTTTTTTTTTTTTTTGTCACTAATAATGGAGCAGCCCAGAAAGAGCGGACAAATTGAATGAAATTAGTTTAACTGTCTTGATAGCCTGGGCTTAGCATAGCTGAAAGGAGTCTTGATAGCCTGGGCTTAGCATAGCTGAAAGGAGTTTAAATGTCAAAGCATTGAACTTTATGGGGTAAAAATTCTGCTCATGAAGTCTAGAAATATGAAAAAATCATGGTGTGTCTTTCTGAGTTATTGAAATGAAACGGGATCAAGAACTTGAACATACTGTACAGAATGTTCTTCATTTAGCAGTAGTTTAGACAGTCTGATCTGCCTTCATTTTATCAGCTCTGTCTGGCAAATGCATTTTTGTAATGCTGTTCCTTTAATGTTCAGACTTTCATAAGCATAACTGCAAAATAGGGGCAATAATTTTATTATGCCGTATCTTTTATAAAACTGAAAACTGTAGGGGAAGAGACAGTGGTGAAGCTTGAAGGAGTCACTTTGTGGAACTTTGTAAACCTGTGCTGTATAGCTGTCTCTGGCTTAGTAAATTACCTCTACTGATTGCCTCACCCTCATTCCTTTTGCTCCCTCTGTAAAGGGGAAATAATCATTACAAGTTAAATGAGGTTGTTTAGGATACATGAATGATAAATGTTGCCTAAAAGTAAGGTAAGTTATATGTGGAGGGTAGTACTCACTTCCTGAAAGTATGGCCATGGTAAGTCTAATGTTGTAATTGCTTTCATTTTAGAAATAGCAGCTGTAGGATTACACTTTTTTTTTTTAAATGGTGTTCTATTGTGTGGGTTTTTTTGTTTGTTTTTTTTTACAAGAGATTCAAGGAAATTTATGGAGTTTTTTTGTTCACATGTTTCTAGTTGTAGACTGTTCAGATGAGTTTTTCCTGAGTTTAGTAAACTATGAATTCAGTAATGTGGTTTAGCAAATTGTCTGCGATCTTTTTTTTTTTAAATAAACAGGAAGCATAATGAAAAATTAGTAAGTGAATTGTAAAATTAGTAAGTATCTCAAATGTAGACACCTTCCCAGGTGAGCAAGATTTCAAGGCTCTGAATTCTTCTTTTAATTAACATTTGAATCTTCAGTGCAAAAAACATTTTGCAAAGGAAGATGTTGTGTATAATTTTAAGCATTTTTCAGTTCAGGATCATTTAATATGTAAGTTGCTTGACATAAAAAGATGTCCTTTTTCTGATTCTATACAGTATTTTTAAATACCCAATGTTTAACTGAAATGTTTGTGCAACTCATTGCAGTCTCGAAATATGCCAGTAGTCTATCACTGTACCATTATGGCAGTATTATGTATATTTCTGATAAGAATGTTGTATTGGTACATTAAGTTTTAGTTACTTCTTAAACTGCCATAATTTTATACAGCAACATAGGATACCCTGTGTTAATTACATCTTATCAGATCCACTGAAATTTCTCTGATTGACTTAAAGCTAGAGTTATTTGATCAGCCTGTTCTAAGTCCAAATCACCTCTTTTTGCCAATGAACATCAACCTGAAGAGCTACTGGGGTTCAGCTGATGCATAGTAGCTTGTAAAACTTGGAAGTTTGAGCCTTTATGGGTATTACTTAAATTTGTTATGATCTTTGTCTGCAAGGACATTCTTTAATGGTAGTTTTCTGTAACACTTTTTTTCTAGAATAATAGAAGCCAATGTTGACAAGATCATGTGTTTTGTTTTCTGACCACAGTGTTGTCCAAAGTGGTGGCTAATTTGCCGCTGCTGGATTGGTTTAAACCTGGTTTGCATAACTTTAAGCAAATGGTAATTTTTTTCCTTAAAAAACAAACAAAACCCCCAAACAAATGTTGAAGAAAAAGTATTTTTGACAAGATTTTTCCCAGAAAAAGCCTAAGTTTGTGCAACTTTTTCCTGAAACACCCCCCCCACACACACCTCCCAAATAAATATTCTGAAAAGTTGTCATTAGTGTAGATGAGTAGAATGGGTTTGCTTTAGAAAGTCAGGTATGGTACCTGAAGTCTTAAAGCTACACATAGCATAAAAATGCAGTAAATACTGAAGAAATAATAGGCAATAAACAGTTGTTCTCGAAACAGCTGGAAACACATTAAGAATAAAAGAGCAAGTCAGAAATAGAAACAAGGAAGTTCAGTTGAAAATGTGCAGAAAATATATCATTGCTGTACAAAGTGTTAGATAGTTAAGGCCTTTTCCTCAACCTACAGATATCAACTATTTGTATCTTAAACTTGAAAGATTGACTTTATCCGTAACTGCTGACACCTTAATTACTACCATTTTGCCTTTCCCCTCCTTTCATTTTTAACACCAGGTTACTTCAAACCCTGAATTATGATTGTACATATTTAAACAGCTTTTACAAACATATCTGTGGGTGCAGTTTTAGGTTTGCATTTTATCACCAAAGTAACCTCTGGTCTTTCCTTTAAAGTTAAGACACATGAGATTTGTACATGTAGATATTTAAGTCTGATTAAATACAGAGCTAATGTAATTAATGACATGAACAGCTTAAGTAAAGGGTGTAGAATGTTAGCCTTCACCATGCATTTGTATTATCAGAATTTTTTTTTTTGCCCTTGAAAACTGCCTGTTGGTGAGCTGCCATCAAATACGTGCACACATCAAAATAAAAAAGTGCTGCTTGAAAAGTCTTGTTCCAGCAACAGAATTTTTTTCAAAATGTATGTCTAAACAGGCATTTAATAAAATAATTGTACTAGATGACAATGCAGAATTCATGTTAGCTTGAGGAACTTTTGTCATAAAACACAAGCCAGTAGCAATACAAAAGTTTCCCACAGGTTTCACCCCAATGTTTTCGGCCATTGGGGTAGGGGAAGAGTATACAAGCCATAAGAAAATACTATGCTCTGGATTATACCCACGTTAAACTTCCTTGGTTCCATTCTTTTACCTGCTCTTCTAGTCTCAGTGGAAGTTCTGTGTTTCCAGCTGTTCTCAGAACAATTGCTGGTTGCTTAATTTTTCTTCAATATTGGCAGTATTTTTATTTAATAATTTGGAAATAATTTTCTCTTTACTTATTTGACAGCTTTGTTCCGGAAAAAGTTCCAAACTGTTTTTAATGTATCTTCCCCAAAAACCCCAGCAAACCCAACCTTAAGTGAGGAAAGCTTTCAGTCGACTGGAATTTAAATAATGATGCATGTGTATTCTGTGCTGTTAAATGTCACAGTACAGGATTCATGTTATTTCAACTAAAATATTTAAAAAGTAAAAAGAAAACAAGTGGTTACTGTAATTATATAACTAATTCTGGGATATAAACACAAAGAAATTATTGGTAGTTAGTAACAACTTTAAGGCTTTAGTGGTACCATTGGTGAAATACTGTTGAAGAGTAAAATGTCAGTTGTTTTTAAATGGAAAAATGCAAGTACCATAATTGAGACCAGAACGAGTGGAGAGTAAAAAGCATTTCTCCTGTCCACTAAGAGGTTGTTAGTCCTTTATGTAACCTTCAGTTATCAGTCTGTACTGATATGTGGTTTATTAGCTTTGGCATATTGCCATGCTAAGTAAAATAAGATAAATGCAAAATTTATCATTATTTTACCAAGATGAGTTAGTTTGATCTTGGGGGGTGGTTTAATAAACTTGTAAAGTGAGATGAATATCAAATGAAGCTTAAAATTTATAGTCTTTAAGTCAGTAACAAGAAATAAAATCAAAGTTATGTCTTTAGGGCCTAAGGAGTCTCACTTGCTTGTTTTTGTATCTGCTTGTGTAAATAGAATTTTGGAAAACACTTTGCTGTGCAGCAACTGCACAATTTTTGAGCTAGAATGGAAGAATTCACTTCTGAGAAAACAGTAGTAGACAAGTTTACTGAAACCAGTGTCCCTGAGCATTATCAGCAGATTTTTCTTCTAAATAAACCAACTATATAGCTAAATTATAGACCATGAATGCTTTCAACTTTGTCTCTTTGAACGTTGGTATCTCATGAATATGTGTAAGATTTAAATGAGGAAAATTAAAGCAGGCAGATATTTATTGTAAAGAATAGTTACTCCAGTTGATTGTAAATATTTTGTACTCAGAGTTGATAATGTCTTGTACTTGCTTTTAGCCCTAGCTATTCAAGATCTGAGAAGGGGAACAGAGAAGACAATAGATTTGCAAAAGCCAGGGAATGTTGTCTTGTTAAGCTGCTCCCTTGGAAAGCTCTGTGAGTTTGTAATTAATAAGCTAAAGCAGCTTAGCTCAAACAATGTGCAAAACTCGGTGATCGAGCACTTTCTTTAATTGTTTGCTCAAATTCTACTGAGCTAAGGCTTTCAGACTAAAGGATCTTCAGTATATAATATACAGGTATAGGCCATACTGGTGGGTACTCCTGGAGATTATGTGATTAAAGTACCCTCATTAATATGAAAGAGAGAAGGCACAACTTCAATTGAACTTACCCATAATTATGGCTATGTTCAACAAATACAAATGTGTTTGATATAATGATCATGTCTCTTATGTATCCTTGGTTTACAAGCAAGAGATAAACTTTCAAGGAGTTTGTAGGTCAAAGTTTCCACTGGGGAAGAGGGTGATGAAGGTCATTTGCTTGGTACTTGGAGACAAAAAATTTGTGCATCTTGCATGGTTTTGAAGTAGCAAAGGACTGTGACAGAACTGCCAGCTGGGGGTTGGGTTTTTCCCCTTGGAAGGAAGGACGAGACAATACTATATGTGCATTTAAACTGGTTATAATTTCATTTATTAAAAAACAGGTAAAAAAAAGTTATTAGATTAAATGTTTTGAAATAAGAAGAGACAATAAGCAATCATTAATGATAGAATGAAGGTCAGGTAACCTGTATTCTGCCTGCTTTTGGTAGTTGAGGGTGTTCAAAAGGTATTCTGGAATCTGTGCCAGCCTTTGCAGGTTTTTTCTTTGTTTTTATTTGTTTTTCCACTGAGGTGACCTTAATCACTGGAATGAAAAACAGATATCAATCTGGGATGGCAGGGGAAGAAGGGAGCGAACCCCATCATTTGCCTCATTAGGAGCAGTATTAATGTATTAGAAAAGAAAGGACAAAAGTTAACGGTGGTAGAGCAGGAATTGAGATGCCTTATTTTTGGTAATTAATAATCTCATTGAGAATACCAGCTATTCATCCTTTCATACACAGTATTGAAAAATAATTCTGTTTCTCCTTGGGTGATTACAAAGTTGTTTGTCATCCTTTTTATTCAACTTAATTAAAATTACTGCTTGATCAGCCTCAAGAAAATAATCCTGTATATATGTCAATAAATGTTCATAATAGTTTACAGAGTGTAGCAAATATTGTCTCAAAGACTGCTGGAATAAAATGTTTCGTAGGCTTTGATGCTGTTTGTTCACATAGATTTATTTATTTCTTCTTCATTAGAAATTGGTGGGCAATAATGAGAAGGGACAAGGAAACTGAATGGACCGAGGTTTCCTAAGTTATAAATTCTCTCCCCGTTGTTTTTAGGGATATAGATTTGATGAGTATTTAAATATTTTTACAGTTTGTAGCTTGCAACATTTTTCCCCTTCTCTTTCCAAAAGGCTTTTTGTCAAAATACAGCATGGAATGATTTTTATAAGGATGAGAAATTCCCCAGTAGACATATGGTTGCCCTCATTGTGCCAGCCCTTGCTATTGTCTTAAATTCATTTCTTTAACTGAAGCAGTTCAAGTAGTGCCAGATTCTTGTCCTTAAAAGATAAAATTACTTGTTTGACTTTTTAGTACTGTGTGAAGCTTGTGCTGTTTGTTGGTATATTTGAAGACACCATTTATGAAGCAGATGACTAGCTGTCAGTTTCATTTTATTCTTCATTAGTGAACTTCACTTAACTTGCTTTAAAATGACAAGTTCATTGTAAACAAATTTGATTACCTGGCAAAAAGCTTTTTGGACTGTGGAGCTGGAAGACAGGGAAGGAAAGCAGAATGAAGCCCCCATAATCCAAGGGGAAATGGTTAGCAACCTGGTACACCACTTAAGACACATACAAGTCTGTGGGGCCAGATGGGATCCACCCACAGGTACTGAGGGAACTGGTGAAAGTGCTGACCAAGCCACTTTGCATCATTTATCAGCACTCCTGGCTAACCAGGGAGGTCCCAGTTGACTGGAGGTCAGCAAATGTGATGCCTGTCTACAGGAAAGGCCGGAAGGAGGATCTCGGGAAATACAGGCCTGTCAGTCTGACCTCAGTGCCGGGGAAGGTTATGGAGGAGATCACCTGATTGTCCTGTACATGTCGTGTGATGGCATTCAAGATGATCAGGCCCAGTCAGCATGGGTTCATAAAAGGCAGGTTCTACTTGACCAACCTGATCTCCTGTGACAAGCTGATCCACTTAGTGGATGAGGGAAAGGCTACGGATGTTGTCTACCTGGACTTTAGTAAAGCCTTTGACAACGTCTCCCACAGCATTCTGCTAGAGAAACTGACTGCTCATGGCCTGGATGGGCATATGCTTTGCTGGGTAAAAAAACTGGCTGGATGTCTGGGCCCGAAGAGTTGTGGTGAATGGAGTTAAATCCAGTCGGCAGCCAGTCACAAGTGGTGTTCCCCAGGGCTCAATGTTAGGACCAGTTCTCCTTAATATCTTTACCAATGGTCTGGATGAGGGAATCGAGTGCACCCTCAGTAAGTTTGCAGATGACACCAAGTTGTGCGGGAGTGTTGATCTGCTTGAGGGCAGGAAGGCTCTGCAGAGGGATCTGGACAGGCTGGATCAATGGACTGAGGCCACTTGTATGAGGTTCAACAAGGCTCAGTGTCAGGTCCTACGCTTGGGTCACAACAACCCCATGCAACGCTACAGGCTACAGGAAGAGTGGCTGGAAAACTGCCTGGCAGAAAAAGACCTGGGGGTGTTAGTTGATAGTCTGCTGAATATGAGCCAGTAGTATGCCCAGGTGGCCAAGAAAGCCAACAGCNTGCACCAGGGGAGGTTTAGATTGGATATTAGGAAAAATTTCTTCACCAAAAGGATTGTCAATCATTGGAGCAGTCCGCCCAGGGAAGTGGTTGAGTCACCATCCCTGGAGGTATTGAAAAGATTTGTAGATGTGGTGCTTAGGGACATGGTTTAGTGGTAGACTTGGCAGTGCTAGGTTAAGAGTTGGAGTCTGTGATCTTAAAGGTCTTTTCCAATGTAAATGATTCTGTGATTCTATACAGAGTGTTTTGTGTGTCTATGTAGTTATTGGTTTATCTTTAATTATATTGCAGTTCTGATTTCAGGTTGATCTTCATAGAAGAGTTTGGGTTGGAAGGGACCTCAAAGATCATCTAGTTCCAGCCCCCCTGCCACAGGCAGGGACACCCTCCACTAGACCAGGTTGCCCAAAGCCCCATCCAACCTGGCCTTGAAACACTTCCAGGGAGGGGGCATCCACAACCTCTCTGGGCAACCTGTTCCAGTGCCTCACCACCCTCAAAGTGAAGAATTTCTAACATCTAATCTAAATCGACCCTCCTTTAACATAAACCCATTACCCCTTGTCCTATCACTACACTCCTTGATAAACAATCCCTCACCATCTATCCTGTAGGCCCCTTCAGATACTGGAAGGCCGCAATTAGATCTCCCCCGAGCCTTCTGTTCTCCAGGCTTTTCTCACTTGTCTCTTAGTGAGTTTAAGTCAAGCATGTTATTCTCTGTAGAAGAGGGCTGTGTTGCTCTGACCTTCCGGTCAAATATTTTAGAATATCTTGGAGCATGTGAAGATAATATTTTGTTATCAAACTGAGAAATCAACAATACTTTGTCCCACCCTTGCCCCCCCCATCCCCCAAGTCCATAACCTAATGAAATTTTTAAATGATCAGAAGAATGAAAGATTAATGGTGAAAACTTATTTGTAAGTAGCTCGTTAAAAGATTAATGCACTGCCTTTCAGTTTCTTTAAAAAGAGAGAAATGTACAAAATGCCTGACATTCAGGACTTGAAGTATGGATTGATCTCGGAAAAAAACATTAGAACTGGGTTGCCAGATGTTAACATGTTTTATTAGAAATGAGGAGGAGGAGACTAATCTGCTTCTGCATTCTCAGTGCAGATTGAAAACCTGATATTCAGCCAAAAATAGATAAAACTGAAAAACAATTCTTCAAATTCAAATCCTGGTATTATTTTTTTTTATGGACAGAGTATTTTTCTGAAGCTGTTTTGTTATGTGTCTGCTGAAGCTTTAATTTGGCACATCCAGGTAATGATCTTTCCTTCCCACGGCCTTGATTAAATCTTACCATAAGGAATTTGATTAGGAAAAAAATCACCCAGGATTGTGATAATAAAGTATCTGGATGGTTTGTGAGTTTGGGAACCTGGGCCAAATGATTTTGCCTGAATAATGGGATATACTCTGTAGGGCTTTTTAGAATGACCTGATTGACTAGGAAACAAAGGATTTTTTTTTTTTTTTTAATTTGTAGGAACTCTTTCATCTTTTCTTTATAGTTCTTCAGTAGCAAGATGGACTGTAGTAGGCAATTTTTTTCTTAGATGTTTTAATCTTTACCTTGTTTTCCTTATCTTTGAGATCTTTTTGGTATTTAAAATCACACATAACATGCAATCAGTTCCAGCAATGCTTGCATTGTTAAAAATTATTTTCTGTAGAGGAGTGTTGTCCGGTGTTTACACCTTCATATTCTGGATTTGAGATACTTTTCAGTAAGAAATGTGTGAATGGAAGAACCAAAATGCTGAAAATAGATTTGTTACTGGTCTTACTCTCTCAGGCTAGTAGGTTATACTAACAGAGCGGTAACAGCTTTGATTATGAAACAGCATGGTGATGTTGTAACAACGTTGTTGTAGCCTGTTAACAACTTCTGTTCTGGTACAAGGTTACTGTTTGTCTTCATTCCGCTGGGGAGCGCTTGGAAAAAAAAATCCCTCTGCTGCATGCAAAAACTTCTTCAAAACAGAAAGGATGTTTTTTGTCAAACATTTTGTAACTTGAATGGGGGAGGAGGTGACAGCCTGTAGTTTATGAGTGAAATGTAAATTCCTTGCCAGGACTTCATCACAGTGCTTTTGTGCTAACGGTTTGCTGGGTACATTTTAGTCTTTGGATGTGGAAGAGAATCATTAGTAGTTACTGAAGAACTATCTTTAGGTTTCCCTAGGGTGCAGCAGCTTTACCTACATTAAATGCAAGAGTGGAGCCCCTGTGGGATTAATTTTTAACTTTTAAGTATTTATCAGTTAGTTTTTCTTCCTCTTTGATCTCCAAGCCAGATAAAGATTTGAGTTTATATTGTCTAGGAAAGCTTGGCCTTGGAAGGCTACTCCTTTCTTACAGTATCACAACAAAGAAAAGTGAATTTGAGTGCATGGAAAAAGAAGGTTTCTAACAAAATTCAAGTGCAGATGTTTTGGACACCCATGCTTCCTAGTCTGTGAAGTTACTGTTCCATTTTTCACCTTCTTCATATCCTCATGATACTGCCTAACTGAGCATGGCTAGTAATCTGTACCACTCCAGGTGAGAAGGCCACTGCATTCCAGCTTAATTGCCTGTCACAGCTGGTGTTAGTGGTAAAAGAAGGTGTGGTGATAGAACATTTCTTCCGGCAGAAATGAACAGAAGCTGTTTGCCTGTGTTCCACGTCTTGCTTTATTGGTAGGTTTCTGCTCTACTGGTAGAGAAAAAATTGCTTTTCCCCTAGCTGTCTTCTATGAAACTCTTACCACTGCTCTTAATATATCCTGTCTTGTACTGAATCTTCTTTTGGTGTAAACAGCTTTTCTATTCCTTTCTCAAAAAAAAAAAAAGTCTCTAAAATAGACTTTCAAGTCTACATTAAGGGTTGTTCATAGATAAAGTATTTGGCTAAGATAGCTCATCCCATTTAAGATATTAAAGATATTAAGGTATTAAATTATTATCCATTTAAGATACTACCCTTTTAAGGGGTGTTGCACATCTCGTGCAACATTTCTTGAAACACTAAAATGTGGAATATTCAAGAGCTGCAAAGATGAGGCAGTTGAATGTATGCATTGATTTCTCTTTGGTTTTATTTTCTTTGTATCATTTACCTTTATCTCCTCGGCGCTGAGAATACAAAATTTATAATAAGCCAGGAGTATAGGCACACAGTTGAACTTGATTGGATTATGGTGTTGATATTTTACTGCTATTCAAAAGAGCCAATGTAACAGTGCATGTATGCTTTGCTCACTCCACTTATGAAGTATAATACTTTAACTGAAACAATATTCATTGGCTATCTTAGTTGCTCTCACCTATATGTAAATAATTTGTACTTGGTAGTGACCCCTATAACTATAGGTGCCTTACTTTTTCACTGTACATGTTTTTGTTTGCATATAGCTTTGTTAAACTTTAACTCTCTAGGCTCCAGTTTTTCAAGGGAGGGGCAGAGCTGTTGCAAGAGTTCTGACAATGGGCTTAGAACTGGAAATAGACACCTGATATTGTGATACTCCTGTTAAAGGCATTGAGGAAGGTCATTTTCACATACCTACAAGAGCTAGAAAAATTTTCATGGCAGAGGAGGAAAATATTTTTGAATGCACTGTTGCTTTGTGGAGGTTTGTGGTTCAAGTCTGTCTACCTGCCTGTCTTTGGGTATGATCCTTGTTTGTGATTGTGCTGGTTTTGACTGAGATAGAGTTAATTTTCTTCATAGTAGCTAGTATGAGGCTATGTTTTAGATTTGTGCTGAAAATTGTTGATAATATAGAGATGACTTTGTTACTGCTGAGCACCACTTACATAGAGTCAAGGCCTTTTCTGCTTCTCACACCACCCCACCAGCGAGGAGGCTGGGAGCGCACAAGAAGTTGGGAGGGGACGCAGCCAGGACAGCTGACCCCAACTGACCAAAGGGATATTCCATGCCATATGACATCATGGTCAGCATATAAAGCTAGGGGAAGAAGAAGAAAGGGAGGGACATTTGGAGTGATGACATTTGTCTTCCCAAGTCACCGTTAGGCGTGATGGAGCCCTGCTTTCCTGGAGATACCTGAACACCTGCCAGCCTGTGGGAACTGGTGAATGAATTCTTTGTCTTGCTTTGCTTGTTGATGTGGTTTAGCCCCAGCCAGCAGCTGAGCACCATGCATCCGCTCGCTCACCCCTCCCCTGGCAGGATGGGGAGGAGAACGGAAAAACAAAGGCAAAGCCTCGTGGGTTGGGGTAAGGACAGGTTACTGGGACAGCAAGGGAGAGGGAAACAATCAACAACAGTACCGATAACAGATATTCACAATAGGTGATAACAGAAAGCAATTTACTCACCCTGTGCTGGAGCCATGCCAAACCCACCCCTCCCCCGACTAGCCCCCTTTTACGGTGAGAAGGGTATGGACTAGCCCCAGGCCAGCCTAGCTCACCTGGCATGGCTCCTTGGGAAATTAACTCTAGCCTAGCCAGAACCAAGACACTTGCACACCCAGCTTTTGCTTTACCTATTAAACTGTCTTTATCTTAACCCATGAGTTTTCTCACTTTTACTCTTTGCTCCTCTCCCTCATCCCACCATGGGGGGAGTGAGTGAGCAGCTGTGTGGGGCTTAGCTGCCATCTGGGGTTAAACCATGACTGTGGTGGAATCAGAAAAAAGATCCCTGGTTTTGGGGAGTGTGATGATGATACTGCCATATATGCTTTAGGAATATAAGTTACTGCCTTTTGAGTTAGCTGACAGGGTCATAAAGATCAGTGAAAAGATTTTTGTATCTGTTAGTAAACATCTGTGTGACACATAACATCTAGCTCAGTGTTGCGCAGTAACCAAACTTATGTCTTACGAGCTTGACACTTTAGAAAATCTGTGGAGGATAACTGAAAGGGTTGCACAAATCCTATTTGACAGAGTTAGCAACAGAATACAAGCCATTTGCTATGTCAGTCATTTCTCAGCTACTTGTAAACTTTCTTTTGGAACTGGTGTTTGGTGAATTAAGTAATCTTGGTTTCAAAGACTTCCACTTTTTTGAAAATACTTGTGTAAACTACTGGTTATGTCACTACTCTTTGCCTTTTGCAGCTGGTTATTCCTTTAATTGAAGGACTGTGGTGTTACTCAGTCTTAGGTGTTTGATCTTCCTAATCTGGTGTTCTGTTTCCCTCTAGATGGTGATTGTTCTTACCAATTTGATACTTTTTTTGTTAAACTTGGAAGCTGTATTAAAAGAATGTTTAAACATAAAATCCTCTCTCAAAAATAAGGGAAAGATCAAATTAAAATTGCCTGTGCATACTTCATTTATTTCCCCTTTTGTAAATAACTCCATGATATCAGCCCGTGTTTTCTTTTGCAGTCTCTTTAAATAGAAAGTGGACAAGTAGGAAGGGAGTTTCTATATGAAACTTTATCATGAATTAGCAGAAACATTGGAAAGATGGTCTTGTGAAGAGAACAATACAGCAAGCACAACTCACAGGAGCGTGTCAATGTATAGAAAACATCTGTTTGGAGCTTGTAGGAGTGAGTAGCTGCACTAGCTTGTATTTTGACTTAAAGGAACTGGTTGAGAGGCTGAAAGCAACTTGAGTAGGTGATGAAAAAATGTTTTTTTGATTCGTGATAAGAAAGAAAAGCAAAAGTAATAATGATATTAACTTTAGATAACCATGTCTTAGCATAGCTGGAGATCTGTAAATAAAGGAGGACTCCTAATAATTAAGAGTGGTGAAGAGCTACAAGTTTCTAGAAGAAAATACTAATTCATAGTGGCAAGCTGTCTCAATATGGAAAAAATATAGGAAATATAGTAAAAGTCAGTATGGCTATGTGAGGAGCTATGTGATGACTTGAAGATTGGAAAGACTTTGTACAAAACAGAAAAGTGAAAATAAGTATTGCTAAAGCTCACTATGAAGGAAAGAGTCAACCATATAAGAGTGAAATTTACCCATGGTGCATTGTTTTAAATTAGCAGATTTGAAAAGCGTTAAGAAAGGTTTTTAGAAATCACTAGAAAGATGAAGAAAGGGATGAGCCTATAAATCGAAAAGGAAAGCAAAGAATAGATGATACAGATACTTAAATTAATAACGAGGCAGTAAATTGTGCTAAACAAAGGACAGATTCAATACCTTTTAGGCATTGGATATTTTGCCAGTCACTAGGATTCAGCTGTGTGGGTTTGGGGTTTTGGTTTGTGGGGTTTTTTTTGTGGTTTTTTTTTAAGTGTTTAAGCAACTGAATCTGAGTTTTTTGACAGTTATTTTGAGTTTCCAGATGATAAATACTGTTTTTATTCTTCTAGTATCATGTGAAAGGGTGGCTTCTGGAAATCACTGGACCGAATAGTTTCTGATGCCTATAGGATATAATAGACAATTAAATTGTGAGTGTGTAGATAAAAAGTAGCCAAAATGGATTTCAGAAGAAGAATCATGTTGAACTAATGTGATTTGCTCCTCTTAATGTGTGGTAACTATTGTGAAAGAGGAGCAGTAGCTGTATTCTGACCGTATAAATGTTTTTGACTTGCATTAGTGTGACACTTGAATAAGCACACAAGAAAAATGTGGTCTAAATCAGTGGATTTTGTGTGGTTTTTTGTTGTTTTTTTAACTGCAAAGACCACATCTCAAGCTATCACAGTTGTAGTAAAATCATTCTTGTTTCAACTGGGTGTCTGATTCAGAGACAGTGTTCGGTTCTGTCAAGCTGAGTGAACCTACCAAAGGATATTTTGAGGGCAATCTGCATTGGCTTTCACACTTTCTGAAAGTGGCTTGGATGATTGGCCTATTAGTGTTCTCACAAAGTACATATGTGACAACAAATTGAGGAGAATTAAAATTGAAAACGTGCAATTCAGTAGAGAAAGCTACAAAGTATTTAATAGAGGGAGAAGAGGGGAAATGGGAGTCTACAAATATGAATGAGTAGCAGGCTGATCAGTGCTTGTGTGGAAGAATCTCTAGGTTATGTGTACAGACAATGTGAGTCACAGTATCGTGCTGCTACTATGAAAACCCAAATCTTTGGGATATATTCCCATAAGTGTCATGATGAAACATTCTTCTTTTTTATTTATACATATTGATATAAAATACAAATTAAGGAATTAGCTGGAGACCAGCAAAAATTAAATGCTTAGAAAATGATACTTAACGGAGGAGGAGTTGAAAGAATTATGTGGTTAGTTTAGTAAAGATTAGGGAAAGAGAGAAGTAAGTTGAACTAAGTAAAAGGATTTACTTCTTCAGGGATGTAGAAGAGATTTGACGTAATTTATTCAACTCACCTAGATCTCTTACTGTGAAGAAAGTTCTTCCAATTATAAAAGCAAGAGATAGGGTGATGCGGAAAATATTGAAGGCTTTTAAAGGATATTTTAAGAATCTTTCATCCATCCTTATTTTAAGGAAAATGGAGAGGTGACTTCCTTGAGGTATCTTCGAGTCCTAAGTTTATAGGATTCTACAAATGAGATAGGTAAAATTGTCTGAAGTGTTAATCCATTCTACTTTGTCCTGCTATGTTGCTGCTTATTCTCAAGAATTTTGTACCAGAAAAACAGTTTTCTGTATTCATAGGTGTCAAATACAAGGAAGGCTTTTCTCCTCTGAAACTGTTTCCTTTCAGATGCTTAATTTCAGAAACTTACAGTTGCAGCATGCCTTTTGTACGTAACGTTTGTGGGCTGGGTATATCAGAATCATGTTTTTTTAAAAGTACATAACTGAATTATCTTGAAGTTAAGAGTGTGTGTTTCTGGATTTGTGTATGATATTACAGTAGTCTTGAGGCTTACTGTTACTCTGAGAAAATTAATGTTCCTTGTAACCTCTTTGGTTAGCTAGTGCAAATATTGTTAAATACTGAAGAATTAATTTCAAGTTGTATTTAAACTTCAGATGTTTTCTGAATTACTATGGTAACTAGGAGCTCAATTTCCTAATTAAATTATATGAATCTGGCCTTCAAGGGCTTCATTTAAGAGGATGTGTGTTTGTGCGGGGGTTTTTTTGTTATTGGTTTTGTTTTTGTTTAAACTAGATCTGGCTCCCGATAATCCAGTTTTGTGTATTAACGAGACACAGCATGAGATAAATTATTTTGAGTTGTGGCAAGGGAGAGAGGAAGGAAAAAAAACCACCTTCATAATATCTTTGGAGAGTATCTTCCAAATTTTCTGACTATCCATAGCTGCATATTGGGCTGTGTGTGCAAGCCTGTAGCGAGCAGCTCAAGAGAAGTGATTTTTCCCTTCTCTCTGTTAGTTGAGACCATATCTGGAGTACTGTCTTTAGGGAGTCCCAGTACAAGACAGACATTGATGTACTGGAGTGAGTCCAACAGATGGCCACCAAGATGGTTAAAGGGCAAACTACGTGACGTACGAGGAGAGGCCGAGTGGATTTCTTCAGCCATAAGAAGAGAAGGCAAAGGGAAGATCTTGCTGATGCCTACAACAATAATGGGAGGCTGATAGGGAAAACAGAGCCACAGTGGGAAGACAATGGGCAACAGACACAAATTGGAACATGAGATCTTTCAATAAGATATAAAAGAAATGTTTTATACCATGAGGGTAGTCAAACACTGGAATGCATTGATCAGAGAGGTTGATTAAGATACAATTTTCTGAATATTAGTTAGGCCCTCTCTTAAAAAAAACAAACAAAACAAAAAAAACCAACAACAAAAAAAAACCCAAAAAACCAAAACCAAACAACAGTATTTGAATGAATTCTGGTTAGTAGGCCATGGTGCCCTCTACAATTTTGTTCAGTTGCTATAGAGTACTCTCGAGCGTCTTCTGGAAAAGGTCTATAGGCAGCTGTTTGTTAGTTTGTACAGAAATAATTGAGTTGATGTCTGACAGAACAAATCAAACTTTGAAAATGTCTGGTGAAAGCCTATTAAAGATATCCAACTATGTTCATCAGATAAGGTATGATTAACTTGTATGGCATGGTTAATGCAATAATAGAGAACTGTAAAATAGATTGTATATTTTATTATTCCAGTTGGAAAAAAAAACAACAAACAAACAGACTTATATTCCCAAAAGTATCACATCTTAAATGTGTATCAGTTGGTTCAATAAAAGTAATTCTCTTTGTGTAAGGACTTTGCCTTGCTTCTCTCTTTGGACTGTAGTGGCTAGAGTAATACTGCTGAAATCTCTAAAAGCATTTTTTTCCCCTTGAGCTGTCTAACACTTTCAGAGTTCTTGTCTTTATGGGGACTGGAGAAATCTAGGAACTTATTATAAAATTATATTTTTGCTGTTTAATTTCAAGGGTAGTTAGCCAAGATAGTATAGCTGGAGAGAATAAAAGTGATTCTGTGCCACCTCTAATAGCAGTTGTCGGTCTTCTGTCCTGATTGCCTGCAATTCTGGGATGAGATCTTCTTAATTTTTGAACTTTTTTTTTTTTT
>VXBL01002516.1:139196-171773 GCA_013400195.1 Aramus guarauna | reverse complement strand
TTTTTTTTTTTTTTTCTTCTGGCCTTATCTTGAAGGGGAGCAATGTTGAGATACATGAAATCCATCAGGGCAAAGTATAATGGAGAACACAGCTGATACTTCAGACAGGCATAGGGTTAGAGAGGTTACAGTAAGGCTGAAGGACATAACACCTTTTGCTGATACTTGGTTCTGTTTGGGACATTTCCTCTGAATGAAGAACAAGTCCAGAAGAGCTGTGAGTTTCTTGACCTCTGCATCGCCTCCCTACCTCTCCAGTGTGGAGCTCTGCTTAGGAATTTACTGTTAAACAGAATTGCACTGGAGTTTTCTATGTATAATAGGTAGTCATAGTCAGGTTTTCTTTGTGGATTCCCTTATTTCAAAGTGGTAAATTTTTTTTGCTAAAGTTTGTTTTCATTTCATTGCAACACTAGCAGTGTTATAGGCTTGGTTTTCTGGGGGACTTATATTATTTGGTTTCTTTGTTTAATAGTCAGATAACATATCTGTTTTCTACTGAATGTCCTCTTAACTTTATATGGGAATGACATGGATGTTTTATTTATTTATTTATATTCTCACCAAGAGCTGCAATGGCAGTTCAGACTGAACTTATGTTGAAACTTGCTTGAACTGGCTAACATAGAAACGATAATTTCTTTTTTGTCTTTAAAAATGTAATTCTGTTTACTGTGATACTTTTGACCCAAAGTGTAAATAGTATCTTCTGTTACTTCTCTGGGACGCGTTTTTGGTTTTTAATATATTTTGTATTGCAACTGATGAGAAGCAATGTGTTATCTGTGTGTATTACTTGTGTGTAATGGACAGGCCCCTCTGACAGTGTCAGCAAATGTTTAAGATCAGAGGAACAGAGCACTTCAGTGGTACTCTGCTGATCAAGTATACTATTTTAGTTTTGTTTTTTTCCCTTGGGTTACTGGTCGGTTGTTTTTTTTTTTTTGGGGGGGGGGATTAGAAAGAACTATAAATATTATATATGAGAACTGAAAAGCTGTGAAGCAATTGGAGGGAATATCTTTGCACTGGTGAGATGGATAAAAGAGTTACTGAGGCTGTATTTAGACTGAAAAGATGGTTGCTAGAGAAAAGAGTCAAAGGTCCAAACTTCAAATGAGATGATATTTTAAGTGTTGATAAGTTAGAATTTTTAGTAGGTTATAGAACAAACAAAACTTCCTCTTTTCAAATTACTGTGTTTGATCAGATACTGATACCTTAATGTGTCTGATTTTTAATTTTAAAATGGATTTTAGGCTCCTTTTTATAAAGACAGAGTTGCTGTTGTCATATATATTCTTTACTATTTTTTTCTTAATGTTTCCAAATCTCCTCTTTAAGGGAAAGAGTTTTAATTTTCCCCCAGCATATAAGGTTGTCATCTCTGAAATATTTAAAATATTACTCTAAATGGTCATCTATATGACAAGGCATACACAGGTTGACTACCACTGAGGTTTATTTGATGATGGTCTTGGAAAGTGTCAGAAAGAGAATTGGCTTCAAAATATCGCTACCCCTCAAATTCAGGATTTGTCAAATAGTTTTGAAACTTTGTTCTTTTGCACTTTAATTCATAATAGTAAGTTTTATTCATAATTGTAGTGTTAAACACTGTTGGTGTTTATAATCTGAAATTTTCTTAAACTGTGCAGAAAGCAAAAGGTGAACACTAGCAATCTAATCTGTTTTTTGCTGTGTTAGCAATGTATATAGCTTTCTTACAAAAATGCTAGCATTGGTTTTTTTTCAGCTAGTTTATATCTGTATGCCAGTTATAACAGCTTTTAAAATTCTTTTATGACAGAACATTTCACTTCAAAACATATTTGATTGCTTGCAAATAAAAGACTTTTAAAGTGTGTATTTGGGTTCAAGGTAGAAACTTTCAAAACAGAGCCCAAAGCAAGTTTTCAGGGCTGCTTGATAGAAACAGAAAGTTGTTTCAAAATGTAAATTGTGAATGTATGAGGGTGTTTTCTTTAGGAGTTGTGTGTCTGAATTTATTGTAGTTCTATTTCAAAAGTGTTAATGAGATACTGAATCACTTCTGTGTTGGCAAATGAACGCTTTTTATTTTCTCCTGTGGATTTTAAGTTCTACTAAGCATCAGAAAATTTGTGTGCCAAACTAAAGAAAATTAAAAAATTAAAATTAAGAAACAGATACAAATGCATGATAAACCTACATTTTAAAAAATTGTATGTTGAATCAAAATTAGATACTAAACCCCCAACCATATGTATTTATTCCTCTTGAGTGCTAGGTCAGGCTTAAAACTTATGTAAGGTTATTTCAACTAGTAGGATGATAGAAGTGGACTGGTAGGTGGTAAGCACTAAAATTGTTGACAGGAAACAGGAGAGTAAGAAATGAGAAAGCCTTGAACTTTCTGTTATCTGGATGTCTTGGAAGTGACAAAACATATTGCATAATTGTTTATATGGAGAAAATACACTCTGAAAGCAGCATTAATGAGAACACTTTACAGAGGTTGCATTTCCCTTGCTCCATAGATTGTAAGAAACAGTTCTGGTAGTTGTTATAGAAGTGGCTGGTTGCAGTTACTGATTCATCCCAGTCAAAATAGGTAAGAATTACCTGAGCTACTGGTGTAACACTTTTCTAAATATTACAACTCTGTAGGTTCCAAGATACAGTTACTATGAAGTTATAAAATAATTTGTGTTCTGCAAGTCATGTAGTCTTGTTTCAGTTTTGTGTTCTCTCCTCTGGGATGACTTAGAAAAAGGCAAAGGCTTGCACAGATGCCAGATAGAAGGAAGAGTTGTGCTGTTTAAATCTTGGAGAATTAATTGTAAATCTGATGCTATCAGGGGAATATGAAATGTTCGCTCCTAGGTGTAGAGCTCTGATTGACATGTTTGTAATATGACAGAATACTGGATACCTCTGTGTATTTCATAATGCAACAGTTCTTCACTTAGCAGTGTTGCAAATGTGGGTGCTGTTGCATTTTACCAAAGAAGTAAGTTTGTCCTGTGACTTTTTTTGCCTGTGACTTTTCAGGAGAGTCTTCCCTCTTTCTCACCTTTCAGTTTCACTTTGTATTTAAATTTTCAAATAAAACTCCTTTTACTTTTCAATAATTGATGGAATGTACTTTAGTTTGCATGTTTATCCTTGAACTTTATATTTCAAATATTCTGTACTATTTCTTTATAGAAACGATTACAAAAAGAACTATTGGCATTGCAAAATGATCCACCTCCAGGAATGACTCTAAATGAAAAGAGTGTACAAAATTCAATTACACAGTAAGTATATATACTATTTTTGCTATCAAGCTGAAAAGTGTAAGTAATGAAGTGTCCTCTGCGTGCCACTTCTACCACTTATTCCAAGTAACATTCTGAATTTTTGTTTTAGTCCAGGGAGTGAAACATTGCTCTGTTTAATGAGCATATTGCAGTAACGTGCTGGATGCTCTCAGGAACTGGATAGTCATTTCATTAAATTTCTCTTAGGCATTTTATTGTCTAACAAAATGTCAATTGGTAAAAGCATCTCCATATTTTGGAATAAAATAATTTAACAACCTCTCTTAGCTACTCTGCTAACCTCTGAAAGCCCTCTAAATTTATTGAAATAATGGAGTAGCTGGTTGAGAGTTTCTCCATTATTTGTGTTGGGTATATTTTGTAGCTGTTAATTTCCATTACCTTCTTTCTCTAAAGGAAGTGGAAGAAGCTTCTTAAAGAGCAAAGTTATCTAGGGACGTTTCTTTGAACTTTCCTTCCTACTGTAGTTTTGTCTGTGATTAGCAAAATGCAAAGAGAAACATGGTTAAATATTCTGTTCTGTCCATTGAAATGGACAGGTGTTGTTCCTGGTATTTAAATTTTTTTTTAACTTACTGAAATTCAAAAGATTTAGACTGTGTTAACATTTCTTTTAGATAATTTTCTTAGTTTAATTTTATAGAAATGTTAAAAATTCTTAGTGGATGTAAATGTGTATAAAAGTATGAATCTCAGGCTATATGTTCTGGACTATATTCTTGATTGATGAATCACTTTTAAAAACATAACATAGATGTGATTTCTGATGTTGCTTCACATCTGCATTTTTGGTGGTGACACTCAATGTTACACGAGGCTTTTCTTAGCTTTGTGTATGCTGAATTAAACACTGCTATTGCTTTTTTAAATGATGCTGGGTTTTGTGATAGCTCATGTGGATGAATATGACTGAAACAAATTGAAATAGTACTTTCCAGAATTTGGTACAAATAATAATAAACTACTGTACAACTGCTGAATTACAGCTTGTGTTTCTTGCTTTACTTTGTTTTTTCTTTGGGAAACAAAATACTTATATTTTATGAAAAAAAGGACTCTAATATTCCAAGTGTTTTTAATTTAACAAAAAACAGCTGTTAAGTGAAAGTTTACAGCAGATGAGATGGAAAAAACCAACAGATTTTTTTTTTCCTGTTTAGAGACTTCCATTTTCCTTATGATGTCTCTTTCTACTATGTACAATTTTTATACCTTTCAATACCTTACAAATAAAAACTTCATGTTTACTATCATGCTAGATTTTTGGAATTGTCGCTGTTTAAGAAGCTTTCTGTCACAAGTAATAGTGTATCTTCTCTCTTCGAGGGTTTTTGATGAGAGGTAGCATGTGCATAATTCATTAATCAAGTTGCAGTTTGGACTGGTGCAGTAAAGGTTTGTGTAACAATACTAGCTTGGTTTTGAAAGATGATGAATAAAATAATTGGATCCCATGATGTAACTGGGTCATTTGAAATGTTAAGTAATCATCTATTTTAAATACACAAGGATTAGAAATTTGAGATGGCTAAACCATAAAGCACACAGGAAAGATGGGTTCTAGTGATTCCTTGACCATAAAAGGAACAATGTACAGGCAGAGTTATCTTCTACTTAGTAAATTAAACTTTTAAGAACTTGAAAGTGAAAATGAAGGTTCTGGATCACAAGGACCAATAAAGCTGCAGAATACTGCTGCAGAATACTGCTGCAGCATGTGTATAAATGTAAAAGTAGAAGACATAAGAGATACATGGTCCAGAGTGCAGGTGGATTAAACTGAAGGAGTCTTCACAAAATTAAAATATGGAACACTAATACGGCCATCATCATGCTATTGTTGAAGATGCATTCCTCCTGAAGAGTATGACAGTGAACAGTTCAATAGAGAAGCAATTTTCTCGAAAACAAGAGGGGAAGATAAAAAATGTGCATGGCTTAAACACATGGGGAGAGTGCAAAAGACAGGAGGATGGAGAGGTTGGGAATAGGATCGTCAGACTGCCAGCTGGAGGAGATGTTGACTTTTCTTTACGCATTGCTGTTATGAAAACTCTCAGCTGCCTCACTTGAGTCTAATATAAATTTTATCTGAGTATTTTTTATAGTCTCTTGCTGATTCTTTACCTTATCGTATTGCTCAAATGTGTAAAACTCAATCAAAGGTGAAAGACAAAAATGGGGAAGTGATGCTGCAAAGAATGGTATTAAGGGTTCAACAACAGAACTCCAAAGTGACAGAAGTTAGATAGCAGAGTGTTGCTGTATGTGTTGAACAATATGCAAAGCATCTATTTTTGACTGGATTATAAAAAACCCAAACCCAACAGCAGCAAAAAACCTACACCCAACACCCCCACCCCTCAACTCCACCTGTCATTTACTTCCATGTTAGTACGGTGAAAGGAGCAGATGCAGAGGAAAAAGAATACTGTGGTATGTTGAGTTGTTATCTTTTTTACAGTTGCAAAGCATCCTTTTTTTTTTATTTGTGTTTTGCTTTTAATTTTCTGTGACTTTTTCCTTTTTTTTTACTATTAACTTTTCCAGTTTTGGTTCCATTACCTGTCAGGTTATACACCATTTAATTCCTGAGGTTTTCGCAGGCCTAAGTGCAAGAGGAGCATTGCCCTTCCCCCTTGGATACAGATTTTATTTTAACAAACTGTATTGATGATTTCCTTGACAGAAAAGTAAACCAACATGAAGAGAATGGATACTAGTTTGTTTCCTTCCATGCCTGTTTTTGTGTAGGAATGAACTTTGGAACAGGTTTTTTGTTTCACCTCTGTTGTCTCACATTAAGTCATTTTATTGGGAACTGATGGGTCTGTGTTGAGTTCAAGTCAGAATTACTTGTATAATTTGCAGCACCATAACAATGCCTGTATGTAAAATATCAAGCTTGTTTCTTTTCAATATAGGCTTGATGTGTTACTCACTTTTGTGATAGCTATGATACTTATGGAGAGTTTAGAAGTTTTGGCTGTGATTGGTAATTGATTTAATTAGTCCTGTGCTCCAGGAGTAAAATTATAGTTTGTCAGTACACAATACTAACAGTTTTTTCGCCATTCCTTAGGTGGATTGTAGACATGGAAGGTGCTCCAGGAACGTTATATGAAGGGGAGAAATTTCAGCTTCTATTTAAGTTCAGTAGTCGGTATCCTTTTGATTCGCCTCAGGTAATTGCTTTCTTACTTCTTGTTTAATGCTACCTTTAGGTTATAGCTACGTGACACATGCTGATTATCAGTATCATTCACATATCCTAATGTGAGTTTTAGTTACTTTAATTTGTATTAAACACATTGTGCAGATGCCTTTTCTTTTAAAAATGACTCTGCAGTGAGGTGTAGTGCTGTGACAGTCTACTTAGGTTTCATGGGAGATGAAAGAGCAGTGTAAATTGGAGACTTATTTGTGGTTGATATTCATATCATATGAAAGAACAACACAGAGTACAGTAGGAAGGTCCCCTTCACTGCAGTGTAGGAGTAGAGTAAACATAGCTTCTTTGTCCTCTCTTTGCTTCCAGCTTCTTTTTTTTGTAGTTTTTAAGCCTCTTGCATCTTCTCTGGTGTCATTGTTAATACAGCTGGGGAAATACAGTGCTTGTGGTAGGGAAAATATGACATCTTTATGAGAGGCCTGCAAATCTAGTGGTTATAATTGAACTGTGAGATACTGTGTTGCTTTCATGGCAACATAAAGAACTGAAGGGGCTACAATACTACTAGGCTGCAGAATGAGCTCTGTACATCCATCTCCCCATTACTTGAGAGGAATGTTAACAAAACGTGGATGGTAAGAGTAGTGTTCAGCTATCACCCCCACTCATTTGAAAAAGGAAGAAAAAAAGCAAAAGTGCCTTAGTTCTTGTCCTGTCTCTCTCAGCTCAAAGTTCCAAGAGCGATCTCTGACAGTTCTCTCGTTGGTGTTGAAACTGAAACACAGAGCTGAGAGACACTTAAACTATAAACATCACATATTTTTAGATACCATGATAAAAACTAGAATGCTGACTTTTCAGTCTTAGGTTTTAAGGAACAAACTGGCCACCTGTACTTCCACGCCTCATCAGGTTTGCAGTAAACTTACTCATAGGTGGCCCACAGGAGAGTAGCCACATTCATTCAGTTCCAAGTAGGTACTGTTTGTACTCACCACCCAACCTGTGTATATGGCTCTGTGCAGTTTATTGTAAACCAGCAGATTAGATCCCTACATGTACATTGATTTTTATTTTTGTAGCACAGAAAACAATTAAGAATTTAAATACTGGATACTTAATTGTTGTAGATGACTAGAATTTCTGTTTTAAAAATGCTGCTGTGCAGTAAGTTCATTCTATATTACAAACCTCTGGGTCATAATTTTCTCTCCTACAAATCTACTTACTGTGAACTGACAGTTTACACTTCTACTTAATGACTTGGTTGTTTTCTGTCTTTAAATGTATGTTGTCTATCATAGTGTGCATGCTCTTACTTACCTAGTATGCCTAGTTCTGGTTTTCCTATAAAAGGGAGACAGTTAGAAGTGAAATACATTACTGGATTATAAAGGTAAGCTCTTCAATGCTTAAGAAATACCAGATTTAAGACCTATGAAAGATGATTCTGCATCCAGTTTTTTTACTGCCTTAGAAATGTATCTGCCATTTGGAAAATAGATTAAGCTCTCTAATTTTAGTTTCCTGTATGATGAAGCTGTTGCTTCTTTCTCGTAGTCAGTGATGAGGTGGGCACGTTGTGTATGTATATACATATTTGTACACGTACATGTATATCTAGATAACTTACGAAACACTTAAGAGGCTTCTAGGTATTACGGTTATGGGTGGTAGAGGTTTATTATGTCATTGCATAAAAGATGACCGTGGTTATGTTGGATAAGGAGCTCAGGAGATTAATGCTGCTATGAAGGTTTCACTTTTACTCCATTTCCATTGGTCCTGAGCCGACTATGTGTTTGACAAAAACTTGATGTAAGAGCAATAGTTGTCAAAATTGCTTTTCTAACCTTTTCTTGACTGTGATGTTATATTTTAATAGGGAGGAGTTAAGATTCTGAATGCTGTTTTTTCATATTTGTCCATGTCAAACAAAAACATATTCCATTTGAAATAATGATCTAAAATATTTCCTATATGGTAACATACGTCAGTTGTACAAGTCCTTTATTTTATAGTTAATAGGATTGATGCGTTTTACTCTTTATGCTGGAACTTGGTTGAGTTGTCTAAAACTTAATTTCTGTTGTGTCCAGGGTTATAGAAATACTCGTTTGTGAATCTCATTGTGTTTCCTGGTGTACATAACATTGTGGCTTATGAAATCATTAAAATCCAGTGTTTTGGCTAGGCAACTGTATTAGGACATGAAAGACTGAGGCTGCAAGATATAAAAAGTTTAGTTTGATGTCTTTAAACTGTTACCTTTGTGTTTTTCTATGCTGCATAAATATTCATAGAAAAAAACCCCGCATTTAACTATTTATTTAACTATCTGCACTAGCTATTTAGGCTTCCATTGTTTTATTTTACATTTTGGTTATTAGCTTCCAAAAATGAATGAACCTAACACACTAAAGTGTATTATTTAGGTTAAGTGAAAATGGCAGATCCACTTCTTAAATAAGATGTTATTGTTTTCCCAAAAGCAATACAGTCTTATTTAAAATGTGGAAAATAAATTACAATTATGTTTGTTCTTTTTTTTTTNTTTTTTTAGGTCATGTTTACTGGAGACAATATTCCTGTTCATCCTCATGTTTATAGCAATGGTCATATCTGTTTATCCATTCTAACAGAAGATTGGTCTCCAGCTCTCTCAGTGCAATCTGTTTGTCTTAGCATTATTAGCATGCTTTCCAGCTGCAAAGAAAAGGTACGGGTTTTTTTAGCATTGTTGGAGTAGAATAAGTAAAAGTTAATAGTTTTCTCCTTTGCAAAGTGAGATTTTCATTTCTAAAATTGTAAAATAGGCAGAACTACTATATCTACGTTTCTACCACTGAAAAAATACTAAGCTAGAACTGCAAAATAAACAGTGCAGAATACTTTGTCACTGTTTTCACGGTAACCTGCTCATATATAATTTTTGGAAAAGAGGAGTGAATGGAACACTTCTGGTTGTACTAATTGTGAAGTTCAGTCATGTTTTAGGACAATTCTTTGTAAATTGAATCTGTCTCTAAAGGCAGTGCAAAATGACTATTGAAGTGTCTTTAGTGCAGATGCTTGTAAGGCTTTGAAGCTGTACTATTTCAGTGATCTTGGTAATTCTCATTTTGGGAAATTAAATGATGTTAAGCTGCTTTTGTGATCATAGATGAGTGACACAGATACCTCAGATCTTTTTTTTTTGTAAAGAGACTACCTTTTTACTCTGGACCATTTCTTTTGCAGTGGAATATCTGTGGAAGTTAGATGTGGTCAGAGCTTGTACATCCAAACACACGTGCTATCCAAACGTGCCTATTTGTCACATCCTAATCAGTCTTAGTCATGTGTATGTGGTAGAAAAACACCTCCAAAATGGTTTTGTGTTGTATCCTATGACTTTCCATAATGCTAACGCTTATGAAGAAAGCTGAAGAATATGAAGTATTGATCATATAAATATGTTTACTGAAGTTGATTTTTTCACTTACTCAAAGCTGAGACTTAGGGATGTGAATTGGATCTAATGTATCAGAATTAGAGTCCAAACTGCAAAGGACTTTCATTTGGGGTTTTTTTGAAAAACAACTGTTCCTTTCTTGTGGGTTGTTTTCTTTTTTGTTACTTACTTCTCCCCCTATCTGTCTCAAACTGTTTGTTATTTTTCATTAATTTTTTATTTGGGATTATCTCTAGTATGAATTTTTTCCTGGATCCTTAAGAGATTTTTCTTGACAAAAGTCTAGTGCTGCCTGTTGCCTCACTTTCACTGCATTCACATGGTAGCCTTTCATAAGCTTATTAAATAGCTCATGTATTACAATATGAGGATTGTTTGATTATTTGTAGGTCTTTTCTTCTGTTGCAGAGGCGACCTCCAGATAACTCATTTTATGTAAGAACGTGTAACAAGAATCCAAAGAAAACAAAATGGTGGTATCATGGTAAGTATTTAACTAGGACCAGGAATTAGAAGGTTTTTTTCAGGCTGATAGCAATTAAAATGTAGGAAAGTAGGATAAATGCATTTAAAGCCTTAAACTTTTTTTTTTAAAGTTCAAAAAGTTATTAAAATCCTGTTTGTGGGATAATCTACTGTGATTTTTAATATATATATATCACATTTTAATAATTCCTTATGGAAATTTAAATAGTACAGATTTATATGTTTTAAATTGTAGGACTGAATCCGAATGAAAGTTCTTGTAAACTGTATTAGTCCATGACAAGTCTGAAGTTTGGGGTTAGGGAAGATCCATAATGAAACCAGGTTTTACTCTAAACCCCAGGATTTTGTTGTTGTTGGTAAGGCTTTAAGAGCTTTTACAATGATTAAAAGATGCCTATATCTTTGTAAACAGCTATGTGTTTTAATAGACTTCCACTGTCAATCAGAATTTCCAGTGTGGGACAGTTGGCTGACTTAAAGGTTCTTTAGAACTAACAGTCAATAATACAGTAATAAGATTCTACATATACATGACAATAAACAAACAAACCGAAACAAAACCCACCCTAAAATTGCTACGTATAGTACTACAGTGTCTGCAGTGCTAGCGTTAGTTTGATTTTGGGGTTTTTGCGTGTGTTTTTTCTTTCCGTGTGCTCTCTGTCTGGATTTATGCTGTGTGGTTCCTTTCTTCTGCCTTAACATTTGTCATCCTCTTCCCAGAGCTGGGGTTGGCTGTGTGTGCTTGTCTTAACTGCTCCATTGGTGAGGAAAGAATGGAGAGGGTAAAAACAGGCTACGCTTTACTCTCCTTTCTTATTGGGCAATACTTTCTTTGCTTTCCCTAGGAAAATACTGTACAAATGGTAGTTATTGGAAGCCCCAGCATTTTGGGAAGGGATGTGTTAGAGCAGGTAATACTGTGTGCTAGGATGGTACAGGAGGAGTTGATCCCATTGCTCCCTTTCACTGAAGGCTCTGTCATAAGACATCCTGTTTTTCACTGCCTCCCCGCCTCAGAACATGTTCTGTCCCCTATGTGAAATAAGACCAGGTATTTTGAGACAGTGGGAGTTAATGACTGGACAGGCAAATGCCAAAGCCTTCATCCTTACATTCTTAAAAGCCTGTGGATACCTTAACAAGAAAAACTTGACAGTTTCGTAATACTTGCTGAGACCCATGGTCTCTGTTCCATATGGTAATGAAACAGAGTGAAACTCTGTTTCTCATAATACTCTAATAGTATCTCTAAAACAAGGTGACTTCAATTACAGTAAGAGGAGTGCTGTATGTCATGGGATTAAGAGGTATTTAAGAAATTCAGGACTGTTTATCATGTGGTTTTACATTATGTTGTTTTTAAAATTGACTCCAAGAATAATAATCCTGTTGCCTGCAAGACTGGATTTTTTTATCTTCACCAGATTATTCAGTAGTTGCTTTCTCTTCTCTTTCTGTTTTTGCACTCTTGTAATGTGTTTGGTGCTTTTCCATTTCTAGTTTTGCTTTCTCTTTATTAGCAATTTTAGGAGACTTTTTATTAACTATTTTTATTTTCACTTGTTAGTTGTTTTTAAAGAGAAACAAGTAAAGTTTCATTTATTTGCTTTATCTTGTGATTAAAATATGTTCTGCCTACATTGACTTTGTACTAGTCTCGTTTTGATTTAGGATTGTCTATCAAGCTCAGTCTGCTGATGCTACTTTGATTTCTTATTCATGAAATTCAATTTGAATTAAACTAGTGAAATACCAAATGAGCATGAAAAGAAATGTGGGTTACCTGACTCTGCAAGTTGCTATATAATTGTGACTCAAAACTATCAAGCTGCTTATAGTCCACTGAACAAGTCATTTAATTACTTTCAAGTAACTAAGCAATGGCTGTTTTATGAAAGTCAGAAAACCCTATGTCTCCCCAAATTCAGAGCAACCTAAAAACAAACCTGAGGCAAGACAAAGCAAGTCAGTTCATTTAAATAACTCATACTGTTTTACTTTGTAATATCTTCTTTTTTTAACTTCTTTTTTTAAGTACTAATTACGAGAAGTTCATTGGACTTTTCCCTCCACCATTAAATTCTTTCATTAAAAAAAAAAAAACATGCCTGATGTCCATTGAACAAAAATTCTCTTAAATGCTAGAGGGTTTTTCCTTCAAGTTTTGTGTGTCACTTGCTGCTTCTCTCAGTTAGAAGTAATTTTGTTTCTATTCTGTGGACATAAAACATGACTGCCAAGGCATGGTCTTTAAATTTTCAATGTTTTCTTAGTGGGATTGAAGAAATGGTGGCTTATATTAAAATGAGAAGTGTAGCTTGCCTGCTAATTTTAACTACCTCTCTCTGGAAATGAACTGTCTTCAATGTTATGTACACCTGAAAAGATTTACAAGCCCTTGGAAAAGGCGGTTCTGTCATCTTCATTTTCTGCTCCTGCTTCAACTAAAGCATCATATAGCTAATCTTGTGGTTGAACCACTTAGGGCTGGGCAAATTAGGGGAGAAAAAACAATCCCAACCAAGAAAGAAAACTAGGTGTCCAAGGGTAACTCTTGGGTGAAATAAATGCCAGTCCTAATACAAGAACATGTGGACAGAGATGCAGAGTGGTTCATAGAATCATAGAACAATTTGGGTTGGAAGGGACCCAACCTAGCCTAGTTAGGTAATAATAATAATTATAATAATCTAGTTCCAACACCCCTGCCCCTTCTGTTGCCAGCTAGCCATTGGACTGGCTGAGCTTTAATGTGAAATTGAATCCCTGTGTTTTGAAGAGAAAGGAGGAATACTGTCACCATTTTTAATATACACATTTGAAGAAACTTTTTTTTTTTTCTACTGTGGCTGGAATTTATTTGGCTGGGAGCAAATAGTGCATGATTGGGAGCTGATGTAAAGCAAACCAATAGGAACACAGGGATAAAGTGCACTTTGAGATCTATTCTGACATGTAAACATGTGTCTCTGTGCATTTAATCTCTTATTTCATCCCTGCCCCAACAAAGCAGCATGTTCCATAAGTGGAGTTATGGAGCCTTGTTTGCTACCAACAGATGTCTTCGTAAGCCCTGTTTCAAAACTTCTGATCTTTGATAACTAAAAATACTTAGACTGTCTGCCCTACCCAGTGTCTGCTTCAACTGTACGTTGAATTTCGTGTTGAATTTCAATCCAAGAGTTGATCATGTTGCGTTAAAGATAGAGGAGGATCTTCCAGATACAGTTTTCTTGGGTATCCAGGCTGAAATTAGTTTCATAAAGCTGTTGCCTGGCTTTGGTGTTGTCAGGAAGCAGATATGTGTGTGTGTGTGTGGGGAGGTTGGGAAGAGTGATGGTGTTTATTTTCAACCAGCAACTCCTTACTGCTTTTAACTTTTTGGGTTGGTTTTTTGTTTGTTGTTGTTTTTTTTTGTTTGTTTTTGTTTTTTTTTTTTTTTTTAACTAGGAAGTTTTGTTTGGTATTTGGCCTAAACTTTTAGTACAGAGTTTAAATACCCCTTCCATCTTTCTTACATCCTTGTCCAATCTTTTTTACATGTACAGTACCCTACTATCAAAATTAAGAGCTGTTTTACATGTATTGGTGACATAATGTTTTCCAGTGAGAATGTAGAATTGTTCACTGCTACGTTATACATACTAAATCTGTAAACAGTAAAAATACTGTTTCTGAGGCTACATTTTCTAGGTGTGCTAAGTTACAAGTAAGTGCATTAAAAATAACCAGACAGTAAGTTTGCTTTCTCTTAGCAAGCTTAATATGCACTGTTACCAGATGCAAATATACTACAGGTTGATGTGTGGAAGAGACAATTTAAACGGAAGAGCTTTCACAGACAAATATTTTAATTTCATGTTGATCATAATGCAGAAGAGATTGGCATAGAATATGGGGGTTTTGTTATATGTTCTGTCCAATCACAGTATCTAAAATTTGGTGAATGTAAGTTATTTCTAGGTTTAAGATTTTGGGACTATAGAATTAACCTCTTATTTTTGCATAATTATCAGCTATAGTTCGTGTTGATCCTTGAGAAATAAATCTATATGTATGTATGTATAAAGGGTTGAGAATGCATCAGGAGAAGCCCACTCTGCCAGCTCTTTTCACTATATATTTCTTATGAAAGGATTTCTCTACTTGGTGACTGGTGTGGACCTGCTGTACTTCAAGGGGGCAAATTGTTAATCATATTTGGTCTTTCATTTTCCAGATGAGTGGCTTTCTGAATATCGAGTGTGGAAATTACTGTCCTTTTAATGGAATCTTTGCTAATACTAATGCTTGGGGGTGTGTGTGTATTTCAGAAGTTCTATGTGTGGTATTATCTTCTTTTTTTCTTGAGTCATTATTGAACAAAACCGCAGAATTAATCAATTGGTGTATTTCCGCTGCATGTTACTGTCTATGCTGGGAGTTGTTTCTGCATACAGCACCTTGCTAATTTGGACATAGAATATTTATATGTTTTCCATAAATGCTCTTCTTTTATTTTAAAGATGACACATGTTGATGCCACCATTTTGTGATCCTCGTAGCAGAAGATAGTCCTACTGAGAAAATGAGCACTTTGATCATTCAGTCTTTGAACTTTAACCTTTGACTGGAAGTGACCTATAGGCAATGAAGACTACTTCCTTTGACTGCATTTTTACTAGTGTGCATTCTGGGCGCATGTTGATCGCTGGTTCAGTCCATGCAACTGACATGCTTTTATTAGTCATACAGTATTAATGCAGGTGTCCAGAAATGTCAGAATAATTCCATTATTTTTATTTTAAGCTTTTGGAAGAATTCCAGGTCTTCATATATTGTGCAATAACACTGAGCTCCTTGGCGGTTTTGGTGCATCCATTGCCGGCAATGGACATTGTACCAGGGAAAGGTTTTGCTCCTGCCACAAAAAAAGATTGATGCATGACAGACCTTATGAAAGTTTCGGATATATTTGGATTAGAAGCAAGGGATCTACCATTACCTTAAAAGCCACCCCATTCTTTTATATTTGGATTCTATGCACTGTGATCACAAAACTAGCAGCATGAGTTAACATGCTTAGCTGAAGGACTGTAATAAGATCATTGCATATTTATTAAATTGTTTATCTGCTGTCAAATTATTTTGACATGGAAGGTTTTTCAAGTGACATTGGCAGAGAGGTACAATGTTATCCCTATGGTGAAATAAAACTACTTTTTGTATATAGTTATTCATATCTCTGAAGCAAAGGTATGAGTAATTTAGGGTATGAGTGATTTAATCAAGAATTTATTTTGGAGATAGGAGAGGATGGCAGTGATATAACTGAACTTGCTGCAGTCCGTAATTGGGCTTGTAATTTGTACTTTAGAGCTTTTTCCAAATAGATTGCACAGTTATTTCCTGCTAGCCATCAGCATGAGCCCTACTGCCTACACCAATATTTCATTTATTTATGTGTTTGAAAGCAATCCATATAACATTTTTGTTTGCATTCACTGTTTCTTTTGTTGTTGTATGTCATGTTTGAATGTTACAAAACTATTTTGATTGAAAAGCTTTGTCAGAAGATATTTTCATGTAAATTATTTCTTTATCTTGTAAGCATCATCTTGTCTTTTAATCCTGTACTATAAAAAGAAAAAAAAAATACATTTTTGACAGAGGCTTAATGTTTTGACAAAAAAGTGTGGACCTTCTTATTTAAGTTTAGCCTAAAGTATATTTTCTTAACTTGCTTGTCCCACGCAGCCATACCAATTTTTTTCCAGGCTTTTACTTCACCAAAAAAGGGGAAAAAGCCTAAAATCAGATTGACATTTTTCTATGGAGCAACATTTATTGAAATGATAGTTGTTCTCACCACTCTGTAATATTTTGATACTGCAGTTAGGTTGTCTTTTTAGGAAGCACTTTTATAAACTTAATACCTTTACACATATGCAAAATTTCTATAAGTTTTTTTTATTGTTGCCTTATTGTTGCACTCAAAAAAAAAAAATCCAAGCAATGAATGCATGAATGTCTAAATCAAGTAACTACTTGATTTAAAAACAAACAAAAGCCAAAAAGCACCCCCAAAACCTGAACCCAACCCAGAATAAGTAACTACAATAACAAACAGAAAATTGGCTGAAAATACCGATTTTTTTTTTTTTTTCTTACTGCTGTATGATAACTGACAAGTTTTATAGCCTTGTACATACTTCTCTGTTACCTAATGTTTAAAACATTTTAAAAAAAAGTATAGATGCTTTACTCAGGGTGGATAGAGTTCAGATGGATTTGCTTCAGAGAAGTATTTTGTACAGCAACTGAATTATGGATAATGCCAGTGAAGCGAGGCTACAATATACTTCAGGAACTGCTATTTTTTCTACTGTATTGAAAATATCTCTTGGCCTTTAAAACTCAATGGTAAAATCTAGCTTTGGATATAAATTTGATGTGTGTGTATATATTTTCACAATGAGCCTTTAAAACATAGAATTCAGTTTCTTTAAGAGCCAAAAATAATAATTTTAAGCAAATGAAATAGTTCTGCTTCTAACTTTTTGTTTAGCAAAATTTTATTGTTGTGAGTTAAACTGGTTATTTTTTTGAAATGGTCCATATGACAGAGCAGTAATCTGATACTTAAACTGTATAGTCATGTTAACTGCTCTGTATTGACTGAAACGATTGACGCATCTTTGAGAAATTCATGTATGAATGGTTCACATGATGGGTCCTATCACATAAGTCCGCAGGAAAGAGACCTTATTGTGACACAAGGTAATGTCTCTGAAGAAATGGTTCAAGTTCATCTTCTCGGATTCATGTATCTCTTCATATGGTGGCTTGTTCTACTACAATACATGGTTTCAGAGAAGCTTTATGACATACTGTATGTATTTTGTTGAAGATGGGTGTTGTAGTGCAAAGCATTATACATTTTATTGACCTGTGCTATCACATGGACTACAATGAAGTTAAATAACCAAATTTATGCTGCTCTTTAATAACCCCTCCCTATAATAGATGAAAAAAATGCAAGGTAGATTAGGAGAGAATGTACCTCAGGTCTTTTAGTTTACAGTAGAAATGTCTCCATTGGTTCTCTTGTAGATCTGTGGGTAAGTTCATCTGTATACAGAGGGCCAAGACAAAGCCTATGTACCACTCAAGCCCTCAAAATAATGCAACTATTCTGACAATGCTACAATGTCCTGAAATAGGGCTTGAATTAGATGAAAGTGGTGCCATCCTTTTCGTAGGGTGACCCTGTGTATGTAACTTTGTTTCATTTGGAATTCCTCACATGAAATGGTTACAGAATTGGCTTGAAACGATCCTGCTTTTATTTTATGTCAATGTTCATATTGTTAAACAGTTTGTTTTGTGTTTAGTGTCTTTATACTATAACACAATAAATTCTTGTTTTAAAATAGATTACTACCCTTGAATGGAAATACGTGTGGACCTTTTCATGGTGGAGTGCAGAAGCACTGTTCCTTACATTCAGCTACTCTTAAGACAAAGCTGTCAGTAATTCCAGAACACTATGATGGATATCAAGGGAGGAATTTGGATACTAGTGAGGTGTTTCCTCTCTTCTCCAGAGGGTATCTGTTGTGACAGCTGAAGGAAATAGTTTATTAAAAAAAATAAATAGGAATCAATAAGATGTGCTTTCATTTCTCATAGATGATCATATAGTTCCTTATCATGGTTCTTTGCTGTTTGATAAACACTTCAAATATTGAATGAGGAGTTTCAAATGCAGGATTCTTGTTTGCTTGCAGTGGTGGGAAGTGAGTTTCTATTGCTTTGTTAGCATATGTCAGGACTGTTAAACAATACTTCTGCTGCTTCATATCAATAATTGCTTTCATTTTTTTTACAATTTTTCATTCAAGAAATGATGGTTTCTGTTTCAGAAAAAAGTAAGGCACTTCATACCTAAAAACCCCTATTTTTGTGAAAAAGTAAGTTTTTAAATTCATATATGATATGTTAAGAATGCTGTTCTGGATCTTTGATTTTTAGTTATTACTTTATTTGAAAGTCTGAAAAATAGAGTTCACATCTTGGGTTTTAAAGGTGTGGTTTAAGGAGACCATAAAATTTGCCATGTCAATAATCAAATTTTAAAAAACAGATTAAATAAATGTCTGTCAAGGAAGGTTTAAAAAGAATCACTAATAAGACTTTCTAGTCCTGTTCATGGTGATTTTTTTTTTTTTTTGTATATGTAAACATTTATTAAAATGAATGATGTTTTTAAAATGGGGGGGGAACCACCTATGGCACTCATGTTTCTTAGAACATGTCCTGTTGGTATTAAAAGCTTTGCAGTAGTGCAGCTGTGTAATTTCTAGCTTTGTTGGGGGGGTAGTCAGTATAGCTTTTTATTTCTTTTGGCAAACCAATTCAGCATTATGTTGTGCTTGCACACTCACAAATCCTGATAATTCTAAAAAATCAGGTTTGAACAAACTTTCTTTTAAAACCAGTTATTCTTAATCCAAATCAGTCAATCCAGTTTGGATTTGCTCTCATAATGAGTGATACCTGAACAGTTGAGTGTTGAAGTGGATAAGGGGAATTAAGTGATATTCCAGCTGCAGCTATGCAGCAGGGCAGGAAGAGAGACTTGGGATTTGGTTTGTGTGCCAGGTGCTTGTTGACCTATTGTTTCCAGGACTTCTATGAACTTTCCAAACCATCAGGCTTTAAAATACCTTAATAAAAATGGAAAAGTAGAAATACCATAAGCCTTCTTTTATTATATTCAAATATAATTCAGAAATACAAATCTGAAAATACTTAGCCACTGCCCTTATTTCATTTTGCTGATAATAGCAATGCAAGATATCCTGTTCACCTGACATATTTCCCGCCCCCTCCAGATTTTAAGTACTTATTAAAGTCGTGTTTGAAGGGTTTTGACCAGTTGATTCAACTGAAGAAATTATCTCTAGAGCTACTTAAAATGAGTGGTTTTTAAATTACAAAGCAAGCATGTTTCCTGTACCTGTAGTTCCAAAGTATTTGCTATCGTGAAGTGGCTTTCTTAGAAACCTGTATGGGTTTCATTCAGATAATTGTTTTGTATTTTAAAAAGCAAAAACTAAATGCAGAACCAACTGATCATGCAGTATATGATACCAGTGTAGAGATCAGATTTATGAGCCTCTGTCCACAGTCTCTTTAGAATAATACTCCATAGGAGCGCTTAAGGTGTGTGTCAGTAACAGTAGGTTAGATTGTATTTAATGCCCTTCAATTTACATACCTGCTATCTCTGAGTGTAACTTTGTCTTTCAAAGTGTCATTTTCCTCTTGATTTCTGCTGGTGAAAGAGCTGCTTAAGACTCTGCTTTTCTGGCATAGCAATTCAGTGAGAAGCTGAAAACCACAATGGTAGCCTCAAAGAAAAGATGTTACAATCTAAAATCCTGTAACTGACCATAGTTGCTTCCCTCATGCTGATCTGTCTTGGTATTTAAAATCTCCGCAATGAGACCTTAAAACTTCTGTCTTGTCTTCAGCAGGTGGGATCCTATTGTCTTGGAGTGCTTTCTGCCAAGTAGATCAGGGTTAAATCTGTTCAGATGAATATTCTGAGCCCTTCTCTTCCAGGACTACAATATTATCTGGATGGTGCCAATTCAGTTCTCCAGGGCATTTTATCCTTAGAGATAAAATCAAGCAGGGCTCCTGCTATTCAACGTCTTCTCTTAGTTTACTGCCACTGAAAAGAAGGAATTTGTACTACTCCTCCTTCCTTTTCAGCCTCAGGATTCACATTCCTACCTTGCACCTAGCTTTATTGTCTGAGGCTGCATTGAGGTGATTTTGCTTGTTAAACCGGTAGGAAACTGACTTCAGAAGAAAGTGGAAATTTTTCTTCTCAATTAGCAAATAGAATCAGCTTGCTCCATAATGAAGAGTTTCAGAGCTAGTGCCGGAAGTGGAAGGGATTGTGCAGCTTGGGTTTGGGAGGTGATGGCTGAAACCTGATTCACACTTTAGACTTTCCTGCATAATGTAAGGGACTAGAAACCTTGTTTTATGCAGAAGGTGGGTTATGTGTTATGAGAAGCTCAAGAGCTGGAGGTCTGTACTGCTTATGACAATCTATGGCAGGGGATTCTCCTGTCTGTTGTAACTCTTCTGGGAAAATTCTGAAGGTATTCCAAAGCCTTTGAGTGATCTGTTATCTCCACAGTTAGATGCCTTGAGTTTCAGTGCCCAGGATTTTTTTGGTTGGCTTTTGGGATTTTGGTTTTTTCTTAAAATAGTAAGGCTGCTAGCATTGCTCTATGTGGATAGTTTTGGTTAAGTTTTTTAATAGACCAACACTGTTAAACCTTAATCAGACATAGAGTTACAGATTCAGTGAAGCTGCTCAGAAAATGCCCAGTTATTTTCCAAAGGAAGGCAATCATTATGTTACAAATCAAGTATTCTTGAGGTTCGATAGAAATCCAAATGTTCTACAGGCATCTTCTAAGACAGAAAACACTTGAGACAGAAGCCTCGGATACAGATCTCACTTGTCTATTTTATGCTTAAAGAACAGGACTTGTGCACTGTGGTGTAGGAGATTTTTTCAGGACAAACCCACACTGTTCCTCTTCTCACCCATTCCTCTGAAAGTCTTGTTCAAAAGACAGATGAAATCTGATTTTGATCTCGATTTATTTGTACTAGGTCAGTAAAGACTGTGTGACAGCTGTTATTCTGACCGGTGACAAAGAGTGAATAGCTCTTGACTATCTTATTCTTTAAACTGTCCATACATCTACAGAAAACATTGGTAGTTATATTTCATGTGCACAAAATAAAGTACACCTTTATTGAATATAGATGATACATTAAAGATTAGTACTCTGAAAGTAGCAGTGTAGGAAGTATACATCACTAAGTAAACAGGTCACAAAGATTGATAAAGCTCCCAGTCTCCAGATGATTTAGAGTATATCAAGTCTGAAGTCTTGATTCGCATAAGGTTTGAGTTTACAGGAGAGAAGAGAAATTGGAGGCATGACTTTGCACTGATGTGTTTTGTATTACACTGAGTTTTGGACTCTAAATCTTTTTCAGTCTCTTATGTATCTGTGCATTATCGTATGCCCCAAGCAGTAACTTCTGTCTTAAGCATCACGCTGGAGTAACAGGTCACTTCAGCTTACTTAAACAAGTAATAGTCCAGACAATCCTGTGTTGGGAATGCTCTTCTAAATGCTCCTGCAAATTGTGTTGACTAACAGAATGAGGATGCCATGTGGGGATAAGCTATGCTCATAAAGTGGAGTGGGAGAGAGAAGGGAGAGGAAGAAAAACAGTTCTTGAAGGTTAAGTTTGATAGATTTCTGAAGATTTTCAGAGACTCAGTGGCTGGTGGCACAGTGTTTTGGCTTTATTTTTTTTAAAGAAGACGTCAGTAATTGCACCAAGCCGTAATTCTTATTTTGTGAAGTTCTTCAAAAGTGGAAGAGGGGCAGGTGCAATGCAACTATGGTCACGATGCAACTGAAGGGTCAAGGTCCTATATGAAAACCAGTATCAGAGTTTGCTGGGATGCGCTATGCTAAGAAGAACCACTGGTCCAATCAGACTTTACAACTCAGAGGATGGATAGCCCTCTCCATGAACCGAGGTAATAATAGGTTTCATTTTGCCTTTGCAATAACTTTTCCAGAAATCCTAGTAAACTGTGAGCCAAGTAGACTTCATACTGTGCCTGACCAGAGATTCTGAAGTCTTGCAGGTGAAAAATAGACCTGTTATGATGCTTTGCTGTGTGTTTTTTGTAATTCCGAACGTTCTTTCTGTTAGCTTCCATCCTTCCTTCAGTGTGTAGGAATAGACCTAAATCATATCTGGACATTACTCATGTCTTTTGGGTATCTCAGGTACTACTAGGCAATGCTGTGTAGAAAAGTTTGTGATTCTCTTCCGTAAAAACTTCTCTGAATAGTTCTTACGCTCATGTAAATATGTCATTACTTCTCTACTTTCCTCATCAGCTACTTCATAATGTTGGGGTTTAAAACTAATTTCTGTGTAACACTTTTTGAAAGTGAACGTTACAAAGGTTTACCATTTGGATGTTGATAGGAATTGTCATTTTATCCAGAAGGCAAATTTCTTTATGCTAGTGACTGTAGCATGCAATATAGTAAGGCTTAGGTCTTCCTGAATGACTTCTGAAATGTAAATTCTTCTAAACTTTTTATCCGGTATTGGACGTGCCTGCATAAATATGACAAAGAGTTGTCTTGTGCCAGCCAGCCCAGTCTGGAGCATCCCTCCCTGCACCTCATGTTTAATGTATTGGGGTTCTCTTTGGAGTAAACCAAAGATCTAATTGGAGAATTTGTGGTGGTCTCTGCATAAGCCAGTTCCATACTGTTTTGTGGCAAGATGTTTTTCTATACGTTTCAAGGCAGCTGTTAATGCACTTTGCTTGATTTTGAGTAAAGGACCCTGTCGCTGTTAAGAGTTTGTCACAAGGTAAAACATTTACTTAATTCTTTCTTATATTTACAGAGTAGTATTGCAGGATTTGGCCTCTGGAAAAGAGTCTTGCTGCATGGTCTGCACCAGAATGCTGCTGCTTTCTGTCATGGAGCTTTATTTCTTGGTTTTGGTCTCCACAGTAGTTTTATGTGTAGGTACATTCTAAGGGTGGTTAATAAATCTTGCTTTGGCCAGGCATTAATCAGGGTTGATTTTAGTGTATATCCATCTTGATATGTACTATTTTACCTTCCTTGATAAAGTCCCTTATTATAGCTTTTCATTTTGAAAGTGCAGGTTTCTATCAACTTCTACATTTTCTTTTTTTTTTAAAGTAAAGATAATGCATTAAAAGTAATCTGGAGAAAAGGAAGTGAGAATGTGCTCGGTTGTGTCTTGAAGTAGAGACTTACAGGCTTTTTCTCTCTAAATTTGGATTTTATTATCTAAGGTGGTTTTTTTCTGTTTAATATTTTTTTCTTTTATCAAATGAATATATAAAACAATAACATACTGAGTTCCACAGTGAGCTGTAGGTATAGTGAGGAAACCAGTTTGAAAATCTTGGGATGGCTTTTGTGTATCTGTAAAGATGCAGTGCCTTGTGGATTGCTTATGTTTTATCTTAATATGGCTTTGAAGGATCAAAACACTTTCAGTTTTGCTAACTTCTGTGAAGGCATGTGAGCACTGCACTTGTTTAAATTCTCAGAGAAATTGCAAAATGCTGATATCTGTCATAGACATTCCCTTTTTAAGCACTTTTAATTGCTGTTCAGGTAGTAGATTAGTATTATTATCTTGTTAAATGAACACTGAACTTCTCAAATTGTGTGGGAGTTTACTCTTGCTTAAATTGTCAAACTCAGCAGTGCTCAATCATAAAAAACCCCTAATGCCTATGGTAAATTATTGGATGGGTAGGAAAGGTCTGACCTAATTAAGTGCTTTACAGCAACATTTCAGTAGAAATATCCAGTTAGTGCATTTGTGTCAATTCTGAAAATATCCTAGAACTCCTGTAACCCCCAAGCTCCCATTGCCCTGGCATAGCTAGCACATAATTGCAAATGATGATTGGTGATGATGCAGGACAAGGTTGGGGTTTTTTCCTTAATAGGAGAATGTTGTGCTGACTGTTCATTTAAAAAAAGAAAATTATAATTTTAAACTGCTGCAAAACTGTTTTACAATTATAATTACAATTGTATTGCACCTTCATATAGCAGTAGAATTTAGTTCAGCTATTTTTGTCAGATTACATGCATGACGATATTTGTGCTTCATTACTGCCAGTGATTTTAAATTTTTTTTAGCAGTCCCCAAAAAAACCTTATGAAGCGTTGGGGTCTTAATTTTGACAGGATCGTGAGGTAGGTGGAGATGCATAGATTCTGTATTTTCAACTCATGTAATACCTACTGTTTACTCAGGAACAGTTCATGTGTTCTGAAGCTGTGTGTTGCTGCTGTCCCTAGAAGTAGCACGTGTCTAGTTACTCTAAGAGCTGTCACTTAAAAAATTGGGCAAACTGAAACCGGAGCTAGTGTGCTGGCAGGGGATGGTACAAGCGGCAAATTGGAGGCATCAGTAATCCTCTAAAAACGAACATCATTTGAGTGACAGTGCTGCTGGCTGTCCTTGCTTTTATTGTTTCCATTCATGAGATTCTATACTTAGGGGCACATGGAGGCAATGCTTTAGTGTTGTTGCTATTGACTATGATAAGCCCTTTATGTCATTTACCGATTCATGTTTACTAGTAAGTTCTGAAGCTTTTTTTTTTTCAGGGGGGAAGCCTTTTTCTGTATGGAGAGCTTGCATAATGCTGTGTACAGAGAATTTCTCTTTCCTGCTTGCTGTTTGATTCCGTGTATAAGATAGTCCTTGTTCCAAGAGAATAATCATTTAAAACTTAGTAATTTAATATGTTTAACTTGCTGTATAATTTTATAATATTGCCTGATTTTTTTTTTTTTACTTCTACAAAATGGCAGAAATTCAAGTACTTTTCAACTTGTTGCAGAGTTTTTCTGTTGCCCTGCAGTAAAAGGAATATTTTAGGAGGGGTCATACTTTGCCTTAACTGCCCTGGTGTGGTATGGACTAGAAGATTGTTAGTGAAGTACGCAACACGTGCTGTAGCAGTGTAACTTAGAGAGCTGGGTGGAAAAGCAAACGAACCATGCAAAATGGAAACCACCTTTCTACTGATTCAGTTCTCTCCAGACTAGTTGTGTCCTTTTACAAGGAAAAATTTTTTTTCAGATTTAAAAGGCCTGATCCCTGCTTTCTCTGTGACCCAGTCCATTACAGTCTGCTACTTGTAAAGTTGTCAACAGGTATGGTTAGGTACAGTCTCTCACCAGCACAACTGTGCCAATAAACGTACCTAGTATTGACACTGATGGGACAGCCAGACTGGTGCCGTTCCTGGTGTCGTGTTGTGTTTGAAGTGTGCTGCTGTAATCTGTGCCTGCAGTGAGAGGCACTAAATAAGAGTCCAAAGCACTTCAAGATGGGCGTGATGCTCTCATATGACACTGTTAATGAAAATAGCATCGTGTCTGGACTTGTTTGAAGGCCTTTTTATGTAGTCAGAAAGCTATCAGTAAAACAAAACCCAAACAAAAAAATCAACCCAGGCTTGTAAACAGGAATTTAATCTTATAGAATCTATTGCTGCTTTGGCCTGTAATTACACTTTGGCTTCCCCATACTTCTCTCCTGAGTAAAGCCAGTGTGTTCTCATGAAGTAGCAAAGCCCAGTAATGCAAAAGTGGGCCATTCCTAAATGTCTGACTGTGCGCTTTGTAATGGAAAACTGATACGCCATGATCTCCAGGTTGGTAGTTCTGCTATTATTCTTGCTAATGCATCAAACTGTAGTTACGTTTGTCTTCATTGCCTGTAGTCTTAAGATGTGAAGCCCTTGATTGACCTGAATTATCTGAGTTTTCTTCTAAAATTTGGTGATCTGTATTTTATAGGAGTAATCCAAACCCACATTTTTTTAAATCTGAAAAACACATAGGAAATATGAGAATTTTCCTGCATTCAACATAGATGATGGACTTGTGTATATTGAATAACTGTGCATATACACACACACAGAAGTTTATACAGTTCCTATGCATACTAACTAGATAGACATAAATATGCATAGTCATATTTTCTGTAGTTGTAAGAAGGAGAGAAGACAGTGCAGAAAGTTCTTACAGTTCGTTGTGTTGAAAATAAATGGAAAATGATGGAGATAGCTGACACAAAACCAGTTGTGCCATTATAACCCAAAACAAATTAAATGTGCAGATTAAAACTAGAGACTTAGGGCTCGCTTTTCTGTAGTTTTGGATACATGAACTAGGATAATGAATAATATGATTTTTTCTGAATGTGTAATAAAATTCCTAATATTAACTATAAAATAACTTACCAGTATAATGTTTAAATTTTACTAGCATTATTAAAAGGGTGAAGCTTTTATTTAGTCAAGGCTTTACCATTGCCAGCGCTGATGTGCGAGAGCAATGAGAGCAAATAATTTCAGGGAAATACAATTCTACCTGCAAAGCAATCTGAATTTGGGTCAGTGGGCCAGCAAATGAAGAAATGGCTTTGATACCTTGATGATAAGAAACCTAGATTTAACTGGTAGTTGCAAAATCATCACATCGTTTTTGGTTGGATTCACTTTGGTGTGTTCTAAAAAAATGTTATTTGTAAAGGAGATGAGGACCTAGAGGAGGTTGCACAATGTCCTTATACCAACAGTAATTTGAAGGGATGGGAAAAGTTGAATATATGCTGACAAGAGCAAGTTCTAGTTCACTTCTTTTAGATTCTTGAAGTGGCTGTGTGATTCATCTGATTTAGGGATGCATTTTGGACGTGAATCATGAAAGATAATGTGTTAACGTGAGTTGTTCAGTGTTCGTGAGTCTTCGCTGGAGCATAAAGAATAAATGGTTTCCATTACCTGAGAAAACTCTGTATAGTGTTTACTGGTAAGTTTGTTCTTTCTTGGTTTGTTTGTGTCTCTCATTCTATGTACTGCATAAGGTGATAAATTGGTTTAGTCACTTGTATGACATGCATTGTAGTAAAAAATCTACTTTCATAGTCACAGTTCTGTACGTGTGAGACAGGGGAGAGAGCAGTGTGATTAGACTAAGATTTATTAATAATACTAGAGTTTAATAAAATACAATCCCAAACTCCTGGCTTTTGCTTTTCTAATAGCTTTTAGTTATTGGAAAAATATTATTAAAAAAATTAAGTGACCCATTCTACTGGTATTAAGCTATTAGAGGCTTTCATTCAGTTGAATGACTATAACTAAAATAATGCGTTATCCACCTTCCTATTGGTATATTATGAGCGTTCTGTATCAGCTTAATTACTCTTTCAACTTCAGTATCAAAATATTATCGAAGTTCTTTAATACACATTTGAAAAGTACAGCTAAAAGGAAACTTTATCAAACCCTGGAGATTTTCAGAAGTAAACTGAGCAACCTGCTAACTCCAGAGTCAGATGTAGCGTTAAAGTTGGACCTTCTTTGAGGAGGTGAGGAGGGTGGTGGGGCAGATGACCTTCAGAGGCCCTTTCCAACCAATTTTTCTGTTTCTACATTATGGATTCAAAAGCAGGCTCCTGCTTCTGTGGTTCTGTCAGTCTCCTCCTTGTTAGATACATCACTGTGCATTTTCTTTGGGGATTTTTTGATTGGTTTTTTGTTGCACCAGTGTGTAATGAGAGGTGGTAATTAATTTATTGATGACTTTTTTAAAAACCCTACAATTCTAATAATAAAATTTATCAATGAAATTGAAAATTATTTTTTTTGAAAGTCAGCTTGAAAGTGCCAATTTGTTTTTCCTGAATCTGAGGTTAAAAATGACAAGGCTAGGTGTCTTCAAGTGTCCTGCACTCATGTCTACAGACCCAATGGAATTACTCTGTTTGCTTTCCCCCAGTTAGGCATTTGTTGCGGGCACTTAGGCATTAGTGTGGTTTGTTTTTTTTCTTCGTCTTGTTTTCAAACTGCATACTGAATTAACAACTTACTGAAACTAGATTGTGTTGGGCAAGTCGTGACACTCCCACTGTGTACTAATGGCATTGAGCTGATTAGTATATACGAACTATGCATCTCGTTTTCCAAAATCAAGTAGTTTTTAGTTTCTACTAAGCTGCTCATACTGGAGGTACTGACTAGCCTTTATCACGTGTCTCAACAGCAGGAGCAAAACCCACAAAAAGTACAGTACATCTAAAGAGTGGCTTGTAATGCAACTTAGTTCATGTATGTAAAACTCCCATCATATAGGAAACTTATTAAAAAGCAAAACACTATCGTGGACTTAAAGTGATTATAAAATATTTGATCATTTGTTTTATACCTGGGCAAAATGAGATCCAGAAATCATCATTGTATTTAAAATAGATATAGTAAGTTTTCGGATAAAATTTGCTTTTTTGTATTCCGTTTTCTTTCAGCTATGTGTCATTTGCAGCACAGAATGTAGATTAAGTTATGAGACTCCTCTGAGTTGATACATGTATTTCAAGAGATGTTTTTAAACTAAGCTTTTAGCTGTGTAGTAAAGCAATATTATAAACACGTTAGGTATTGAAATAATAGCAAAGACTGGAGATTTTAGAGGCTTGTTGGAATTATATCTGTTTCAGAAAGTTCAGAAAACCTCCCTTGTAACCTGATGCTGACATTCATTGAATGCATTTTTCTGCTGGGTACACCCATGCTAAGTATATGCTATACTATAAGGTTGTTCTTCAAAATACTAACAGTAAGTAAAGTAAAAAATAAAATTTGTTGTAAATAAATAATAATTTAAAAACCCACAAACTTTTATAGGCAACATCATCATGATTCAGCATCTGAAATCTGAATGAACTTAAGCAGAAACTTGTAGTAGCCTTATGAAAAGTACTCACATTATTATCCATTGCTAAATTGTATCAGAGGAATACACAAGAAATTGTATTATGCTGTGTACTTCTGTGCTCAGTTCTTAAATGAAATTAATTAAGGGGTAAGGAATCTCAGAAACCAAAAACTAAACAACGGAGGAATGAGAAGAGGAGGATGACAAGCTGCCACGGCTGAATACAGGGTAGGTATAAAACTCTTAGCAAATGCTGGGTTCCCCAAGTGTGTTTAAACAAGTTGTAAATGTTATGTTAGTGTTCTGTTAGTATGACCGAAACCTTGCTATCACTTAGATACTCGTAATACAGCCCTGCCACTGAGTGTCAGTACATCTGTTTGGTGTGTAAATTACTGTCTACAATGTACAAGCTTACTACCAAAATTCGCCTGGGCTGTGTGCTATTAGAGCGTGTCTACACCACGAGCGCTTGGGGATCCTGTCAGGCCGCTTCTTTCTGCTCAGTTTTCATACTGATCCACTACTTGGTTTCAAATCGTGATTTTAAAAAAAATAAATAAATCTTAGGGAATAAAAGATACTGGAGGAAAATAGGATCAGAATGAATCCAGAGTTCATATCTTATATCTGTTGTTTTTTAAATTACATTTGCTATATCTAATAGCAATATCTAACTCTCATAACTATCATTCAAATCCAATTGCCTAGAAAAAAGATACAGGCATCTTCCCCCCAAAACAAACTGGTTTTGTTTCTAAGCCTGAAGAGTTTTGTTACCGCAGTCCTGTACTTCAGGTAGGAAATTCATTGCTTCAAGTTCTGATGCTTCTACCTGGCTTTGTCGTGGATTTAAAAAAAAATCCTAGTTTGTTTTACCTGGCAAATAATTACTTAAGCCAATCAAGAAAGCAGATTGTTACAAATTAGGTTAGGTGGGTTGTGGATTAAACTCGGAAGCTGCCTTTTTTTAATGAACAATAAACTTTTGACTACTTTGAGATAAAGAATTTGAATGTTAGCTTCAGTGCTAAAGATAGTCAGAAATTAATTTCTTTGATTTTTGCCCTCCTTTGATTCTTCTATTAATTTATAATTTAATGGAAGATTTCAAGAAATTATTTAGCCTTTAATCTCAATTTTGCATATCTCCAACTCTGCTAAATGCTTCATGGTTTTTTTTTTGTTTGTTTGTTTGTTTTTTAATTATTATTTTATTATTTCTTCTGTCCAGCTCTATCTTCTATAGGAGACGTGCAAAAAAACCNTGAGCTGATTAGTATATACGAACTATGCATCTCGTTTTCCAAAATCAAGTAGTTTTTAGTTTCTACTAAGCTGCTCATACTGGAGGTACTGACTAGCCTTTATCACGTGTCTCAACAGCAGGAGCAAAACCCACAAAAAGTACAGTACATCTAAAGAGTGGCTTGTAATGCAACTTAGTTCATGTATGTAAAACTCCCATCATATAGGAAACTTATTAAAAAGCAAAACACTATCGTGGACTTAAAGTGATTATAAAATATTTGATCATTTGTTTTATACCTGGGCAAAATGAGATCCAGAAATCATCATTGTATTTAAAATAGATATAGTAAGTTTTCGGATAAAATTTGCTTTTTTGTATTCCGTTTTCTTTCAGCTATGTGTCATTTGCAGCACAGAATGTAGATTAAGTTATGAGACTCCTCTGAGTTGATACATGTATTTCAAGAGATGCTTTTAAACTAAGCTTTTAGCTGTGTAGTAAAGCAATATTATAAACACGTTAGGTATTGAAATAATAGCAAAGACTGGAGATTTTAGAGGCTTGTTGGAATTATATCTGTTTCAGAAAGTTCAGAAAACCTCCCTTGTAACCTGATGCTGACATTCATTGAATGCATTTTTCTGCTGGGTACACCCATGCTAAGTATATGCTATACTATAAGGTTGTTCTTCAAAATACTAACAGTAAGTAAAGTAAAAAATAAAATTTGTTGTAAATAAATAATAATTTAAAAACCCACAAACTTTTATAGGCAACATCATCATGATTCAGCATCTGAAATCTGAATGAACTTAAGCAGAAACTTGTAGTAGCCTTATGAAAAGTACTCACATTATTATCCATTGCTAAATTGTATCAGAGGAATACACAAGAAATTGTATTATGCTGTGTACTTCTGTGCTCAGTTCTTAAATGAAATTAATTAAGGGGTAAGGAATCTCAGAAACCAAAAACTAAACAACGGAGGAATGAGAAGAGGAGGATGACAAGCTGCCACGGCTGAATACAGGGTAGGTATAAAACTCTTAGCAAATGCTGGGTTCCCCAAGTGTGTTTAAACAAGTTGTAAATGTTATGTTAGTGTTCTGTTAGTATGACTGAAACCTTGCTATCACTTAGATACTCGTAATACAGCCCTGCCACTGAGTGTCAGTACATCTGTTTGGTGTGTAAATTACTGTCTACAATGTACAAGCTTACTACCAAAATTCGCCTGGGCTGTGTGCTATTAGAGCGTGTCTACACCACGAGCGCTTGGGGATCCTGTCAGGCCGCGTCTTTCGGCTCAGTTTTCATACTGATCCACTACTTGGTTTCAAATCGTGATTTTAAAAAAAATAAATAAATCTTAGGGAATAAAAGATACTGGAGGAAAATAGGATCAGAATGAATCCAGAGTTCATATCTTATATCTGTTGTTTTTTAAATTACATTTGCTATATCTAATAGCAATATCTAACTCTCATAACTATCATTCAAATCCAATTGCCTAGAAAAAAGATACAGGCATCTTCCCCCCAAAACAAACTGGTTTTGTTTCTAAGCCTGAAGAGTTTTGTTACCGCAGTCCTGTACTTCAGGTAGGAAATTCATTGCTTCAAGTTCTGATGCTTCTACCTGGCTTTGTCGTGGATTTAAAAAAAAATCCTAGTTTGTTTTACCTGGCAAATAATTACTTAAGCCAATCAAGAAAGCAGATTGTTACAAATTAGGTTAGGTGGGTTGTGGATTAAACTCGGAAGCTGCCTTTTTTTAATGAACAATAAACTTTTGACTACTTTGAGATAAAGAATTTGAATGTTAGCTTCAGTGCTAAAGATAGTCAGAAATTAATTTCTTTGATTTTTGCCCTCCTTTGATTCTTCTATTAATTTATAATTTAATGGAAGATTTCAAGAAATTATTTAGCCTTTAATCTCAATTTTGCATATCTCCAACTCTGCTAAATGCTTCATGGTTTTTTTTTTGTTTGTTTGTTTGTTTTTTAATTATTATTTTATTATTTCTTCTGTCCAGCTCTATCTTCTATAGGAGACGTGCAAAAAAACCTGAAAGCTGGCAACAGGATAAATCTGTGATGATAGCAGAATCGTAGGCACGGAAATAGGGCTGTGGAAAAAAAAAAAAAAATTACGTAGCTGAGCCCTGGCAATGTGTAAGGAGGGAGGTTTTGCAGCTGCCCTGGGGAAAAAAAAAAAAAAAAAAAAAAAAAACAACAAGCCAGTTCTCTGTTGTACTGTATTCTGTATTACTGCAAGCTATTATTTTCTTTTTCCGTGCACTAAGCCTCGCTATTTTACTCCTTACAGCTTAATCTCTTGTAGAGAGGAAGAAACATCTGCCACTGGTGCAGACAGCGGCTTGCGGCAAACAGCCAGTAGGGGTCAGAAAACACGAGAAACGCAGAGAGGAGGAAAAAAAAAAAAAACAATAATAAAAATCTTACAAAGCTATTTACAAAAATCAAATTCCCC
>VXBL01002516.1:871-138903 GCA_013400195.1 Aramus guarauna | reverse complement strand
TTCGGGGCCGGGCAGGCGCTTCTGCGCCACGGCGCTGCCGGCCCGCTCCGCTCCGGCGGGGGGACAGCGGTGAAGGAGGCACCGACCCCGCCATCCGCCCGGGGCCCCCGCCCGCCTCCTCCGCCTCTCAGCGGGTGGCTGGGGGCGGGCAGGGGCACAGGTGGGCCGCCCCAGCGCCACCGCCTTCGGGGACCGCGGAGGAGCCCCCCGCCGCAGCTCCCGGCGCACAGACACGCACACGCGCGCCGAGTCTGGTTGCTGGTAGCGGCCGTTGCGCCAAGGCTGGGCCGCGGCCGGCGGGGCCGGGCCGTGCGGTGGGGCTGGGCTCGGCAGGGACCGCGCCGGGCCTGCCCTGCCTCAGACCCCGGGAAGTAGTTGGGTGCGACCTGAACTTGCCCCTCGTCCTTTGGCACGCCCCGGCCCGGCGTGCCCTCTTGGGCTCGGCCGCGCCGGGTGGAGGTGCGCGGCCTCGGGGGCGCTGGGTGGCAGCTCGCCGCCGGCGGGGCGGGGGGCGTCGGGCATTCATTCCTCGCCGGGTCAGCGGCGCGGACCCCGCGGCTCGGCCGCCGCGTTTTTCGGAGCCGTGGTAATCGCCCTCGTTTTGCGCATCTTGCGCTGCCCCCAAACTTCGGACAGGGCCCGAAACTTCGCCGGCAGGACCGGGCTTTCCCGCTCCCAAAATGGATGTCGGCGTCTCCTCCGCGAAGCGATGGGCAGTGGAGCGGTTTGCCGGCCTTCGCCCGGGACGAGGGGCTTTGGGGCTGCCGTGGAGGTGGGGGTGGGACCCGGGGAGACGCCGCTGTTGGACGGCCTGGCCCAGGCGGTGGCCGCGGCGTTTTCCAGGTGTTCGGGTCTCTCCTGTGGGAGAAAGTTCATCTCGGTCGCAGCCGGGCCTGGAAGTCACAGCCGTGCCCTCCTGGGACAGCGTGGGGCGCCCTGGCAGGGCGAGTCCTGCAGCGGAGCTGCCGGCCTTGTGCTCGGGGTCCCAGGCCGGTGATACCCAAGGAAAATATTTCCCCACAGTACATCTGCCCGGTGTTGCCTTACGGCCAGCAAGCTGTTTCTGTGGATGCTAAGATGTAAGCTTCTCTGGCCGTGCCTGGAATACTCCCCGTGCAACTGCCATGGTACTAGAAAAAGTTTATATTATACAAAAGAGTAGGGGAATTGTTGCTGTTGTAGTCCCTCTCTTTGTGTGAAGTGCTGTCTTGAACGGTACTGAGGAATAACCATGGAGGTGCAAGGCACGAGTGAGACTATTTGCTCTGCTGTAACTAGGTGTAGTTGCTCTGTGCTTCTGTAAGCAAGCATATATTGCTATATCTGGCTTACGTTACTAGTGGCATCAAGCTGTGCAGGAGTCAGGTCTTCCTGAGCTGTGTGGTAATTCCAGGTTAGCAGTCTACACCAGTGCAATAACATCAATGTATTTAAGCAGTTTACTAAATACAGGGAGGTTCTATACAGGTTTTGTTGTGACATTGCTGCCTATAAACAGTGCCAGGCTAACAGGTTTGTGAATAAAATCTTTTTTCTAGAAAGCCAGCAGCAGCATAAGAATTCCAGTATGGATTTCTAGCCGCTGATCCTGGCTTTGCCCTAGAAAAACCCCTGGAGAGAGAGACTTCAGCCTGTCTTTGCTAAGATTCCTATCGCTGACAACTAGGAACAGGACTGAGACTGCTTGCTTGTTCATAGCTTTTGAGAGGAGGGGGCAGTTCAGATTTTCTTTGCAAAGAACTTTTCAGCGATGTTGTTCAGCTTTAGCAGAAGTCATCCAGCATGGGTTCAAATTCAGGCCGTAGTCTGGAGGCCGAAGTCTTTAAATGTCTTGTCGCAAGCTTAAGCTACCTCGTCCCCCAAAATTATGTCAAAATAATAAGTTTGAGCAGTCTTACATCCTGAATTGTAGAAGTAGTTTGTAGAGGAACTCCCTGATTTCACCTGCAGGAAAACTTGATCAGGGGTGTTTTAATCACAACCATAGAACGGTTTGGGTTGGAGAGGACCTTTAAAGGTCATCTAGTCCAACCCCCCTGCAATGAGCAAGGACTTCACCTAGACCAGGTTGCTCAGAGCCCCATCCAGCCTGATCTTGAATGTTTCCAGGGATGGGGCACCTACCACCTCTCTGGGCAACCTGTTCCACTGTTTCACCACCCTCATTGTAAAAAACTTCTTCCTTATATCTACTATGAATGTACCCTCTTTTAGTTTAAAACTGTTACCCCTTGTGCTATCACAGCAGGCCCTGCTAAAAAGTTTATCCCCATCTTTGACTCGGCCGAGTTTAAACAGGCACTTAACTCGGATCAGCCCCTTCCTTGGGGGCAAATATTTGGGCTTGATTCTCCTGCACAAGTTTATAAACATAACTGCACTGTAATCCTAGTTTACATTGTTGTGAATGTGGGAAGTGAATCAAATACTATGTGTTTTATTTGTAAAGTGTTGCGAAAAGTGACCTTGGGAAGGTTAGGCAACAGGCCGTAGTGAAGCAGATCCTCCGATTCCAAGACTGTTTCTCCAACCATTAGGAAAGCTGCACCTGTCACGCTCTATCTAGGCAGTTTGTTTTGACCTGCCCAAAATACGTGGCTATTGATTTGTCAGTCTTTGAAAAGACTGAAAAAACTCTCATCAATTATGACCAGCCCTTCAGCCCAAAATACGTCTTATAATATCATACCATTGGAGAGTGGGCCTTATAAAGTGTGTGGGTTTTAGTGCCAGTTTTTTTTGATGTATGCTTCATAAATCACATGTATACACGTGCACAGATTTTCTCCCATTGGAGAGTCAAGTGTCTGCTTCCTCTCATGGGTCGCACCGAGGTGGTGGGGAAGGACTTAACTGCATCTTTCAGGATAACTGCAACAGTGTAACTTCTGTTAAGCCACCAAAGCTTCACTTTTCCTTCCCCTGCCTACATTGATTTCCTACCAGCAATGGCAAGATCTGTAAGAGTTAGGCCTGTCTTTTGCCAGAACCAATTATTTTGCATCTCTAATCTTTGGGTCACGCCTAGCCTGTATTTTTCACAATAATTCTTGAATTTTCTCTCTCTTGCAAAAAGAGGAAGAGAAACAAAGGCAGACAATGGCACTCTCAAAGCTGCTGTGGGTACTGATATCAAAATCCACGTGGGAAACCAGGAATCTCTGCTACCCCTTTCCGCTTTTACGCTTCTTGGCTGTTCCTGCTGCCAATTTCACCACATTAACACTGGCGAATACACCCATGTAAAGGTCGAGATGCCGGAGACCCTGCCTGGGGCTCTCACCCCACCACCCCTTTTTCGTCTGCTTGCTCTTTGCTGGCAGATACCATATACGCAGACTCTGAAGCCAGGAGGTCAGAAGAATAAGGCAGGGGTTTTCATTGGGTCACAGAGCATATATGAAGCACGAGCATATATAAAGCACGGGGCTGGTGTCCTACAAAGGCGGGTCAGGGAACGGGGCTGGCAGTTTTGCTCAGGGAGGAGAGGATATATGGTGCGAGGGGGGAAATAGAGTTGGTGGGAGCACGTGACAAACTCTAGGAAGAGAGGAAATGGAACCCATGTATAACACAGTTAATAGATATAGATATATATATATATTGAAAGTCAAGGGCTCTGCGTTTAGGGGGTCTGCTCATTGTCAGCGACCAGTCATGATCAGCATTATCTGAAGTATGTTTGCATTAAAAGACCAAGAGTTCAGTAAAAATCTGAGAGATGTCTTGTGAGGCATTGTTCTGGAAACTATTTAAAATTTAAAAAATTGCTTGTCACAACTCCTAATCTAAAAATGAATTTTGAAAAACCATCTGTGGTAGTGTAATACTAAGTCACATGCATGTCTGTAGCTGCTAAAGTTTGTTCATACTTCATCTCAACAGCAACTGTTTTGTGTTGTGTGGGGTTTTTTTGGTTGTTTTTTTTTTGTTGTTGTTGTTGTTGTTGTTTTGTTTGGTTGTTTTTAAGCTGGTAGTACTTGGAAATTTTCACAGTAGTAAAATGTGTACTCCAGGGTCACAGTGTACGCACCTGTGTCGTACCACATCTTCCCTTTTGTTTTAGTCAAGTATGATTCTGTATAGTACATCACTAGTATGTTACAAATTTATTGATACTTAACCAAATAAAATCAAACTATGAAAGTTAAATATTTTTTTCCTGTTAAATGATAGTCTTTTTTGCATATTAAATTATTTAATTTTGTGACTTCAGTATATTTCTGTATCCCCATAATCTTCTAATTTAGTCACCATTAAAATGATTGGGGGATGGGGGCATTTTTTAGATTAATTAGAAAGTGGTGTTTGAGCAGAGACTCCTGTTGATGTTTGGGGAGGTCCCCAGTGATAGCTGGTGGCTCAGTATTGTGGTGAGTATGAGTTAACCTGCTATCCTTAGTTTCTGGGAAAAGGCGGCTTGCGAAGATGTTTACCATAGTACCGCATGCTCAAAGGGTATGTTTACAGTCTCATCTTCTCCTGAAAACTTCCAAAGGATCATACTGGCAGTGGTCACGCTTCCAGTTCCGCTGCTTGCCAGCTTTGAGGAGGCTGTTTGTCTCCAGGCTGAAGGAAATGTTTTTGAGCATAGGAGACCAGATTTTCAGGCAGTTTCTTGCAATGGAAATGGCTACCTGTTGGAACAAGAAGAGTTCTTTACAAGACAAGGAACTTATTTTTTATTGCTGTTGCTATTCTTAGTTTCTTATTTTTGGCACCTGTTAGGTATTTGTAGTTTCCAGTTTCTTATACAATAAACCGAGTTAAAAAAAAAAAAAAGTTATACAAATATAAGGAAATTTCAATATACTAAATGTGCAGATTGTTGTCAGTAACTGAAGTTGTTTGGAGAAGTAACTGGCTGTAAGAGACAGAGAACTTCTTCCATGTCACCTAGGCTACACATCCATGCAACTGAGACATTTTGAAGGGAAGAAATAAAGATACACTGTTCCCAAGGTGAAAGTGCAGAGCTGATACAGAGCAATGTTGGGTCAATTTGTGGTATATCCAGTTGTAGTGATGCAAATAAATGAAATAAATAACAAAGTCTGTAGGAGCTTTGGCTTTGTTAGTTAATATAAGAACAAGAAATAATCTAAAATTTCTTGTTAAAAAGCCATGTGTTCATTTTTGGTTTGTTTTTTTGTTGGTGTCGTCCCCCCCTTCCTTTCTGATCCTTCTTCAGTCCTGGATGCTAGCTTGCAGGGTTTTTTCCTTTCCAGACTGTGGAAAATGTTTCCTCTGCTTTTTGTTCCGGTCCTGTGTATCTGATAGTACTTAAACGTGCCTGCTTCAAACTGCTTTCCATCGGTGGTGTCAATGTTCCTCGAGTGGATGCTGCCAGTGGGTATTTTGCTTAAGAGTATATACCCAAGAAACATTCCTTTTTTGCCCGTTTAAGGACTGGGAATCTTCATGAATGGCTACAGGGGGATTTTCTTGAAAATCCTTCTGACCCTCTTACAATTCAGTGCAAGACACTTACTGGTCTTGCATGAAATAGGTGTCCTCTCAGCTTCTGCATGCAGCTAAGGCTGTCTGTCCTTCATGGAAGCGGATGAGAAGCTTGTCCTGGATCAGGAGGCAGGTAAAGCTCACTCCAGTTTCTCAGGACATCTCTCAGTGTTCTCTCTTAGCTGAATCCACAGGGGTTAGATATGGCATTTAACCTCTTTGGAAGGGAGAACAATCCGCATCATCTTTTCTTCGCCCCTCTTCAACTGGCCAATCTTTATTACTTAGAGCCTTAAACAAGTGAAAAGTCATTGAAGGTGCCACAACTGGATCCCATTTCCGTGGACTTGATGGAGCTGTCACTCATAGGGATGTTCTAGATGTGGACTTGCAAACAACCAAAGGTATTTGCCAGGTCCCAGGAAAAGAATATAGTACTTTTCTTTAGCTGTTATGTTGCAGGGCTCTTCTGAAACTGGTCGCTCCTTAAATTGCTGTCAGTATCAACTCACCAGAGGAGGTGGATTTGGAGGCCCTTTTTCATGTAACCATTAAATTGTATGTAAAACTTTGACTCTTCTTTTTCTGGTTCCCTTCAAATCGTACTGCAATCAGAGCCCCTTGACACTTTGTAACATTCACCTTCATTACAGGTAGGCATGAGAGCAAACTGCTGCTCTAGCTGCTGAAACGGATCTCTAGTACCATAGCTTTAATACCATATTTCAAGTATTTTAAAAGAGATGCAAGCAGCAACTTACCCATTAGGGATTTTTTTTTTTTCAGTTGGTCATGGTAGTACTTGGAACCATTTCAAGGCTTTAAGCCAACTCTGTACTCACTAGGAATTTTGACATCTAGCACCAAAAAAGAAGCAGTTTTATTTGCTATGATTGCAAATACTGCCCAGTACTGTCTACCTCTGCTCAGGCACCTCATAGCTGACAGGAGCAAGGAAGACATAGTTACTCTCAAACTAATATGCCTAATACATCCCAAGATCAGGCAGGACAGAGCAGTGCAGGTGAACAGGGTTAGCCAAGGCAGGAATCCACAGAGAACTGTGTGTGTCCCTGCAATTGCACTGGATTGCAGACCTCTGCTCCACAGCTCTGGGCTTCTACCTAAACTTCTGCTGTGTGTCATCGCATCCTAGATGTTGGATGGCCTTTGGGCTAAGAGCTCTCCTTCCCTTAGTTAACGAGGAACAATCTTTTTTGCAGGAGGTGAGACTGTATTAGGCATATATATGTAGCCAAATAGTGTGTGTTCTGTTGGAGATCCTAGAAAACAGGGTCCTTCTTCCCTTTTGAAGTACTTTTTGCTTATTTGATTTTGGTTTTGAAGGTAAGGAGCAGGAGTCTTAGCTCAGTAATGAACAGAAACGTTCACTCCCTGCAAGTTCAAAGCAAGTTTATTCTTTCACTTTGGTTCCAGAAGCACAAAAGCTAACTTTACCTTGTTGAAGCTAATGGCCATGGAGTCTTGAAAGTGCAGTAAGAGGTGAGAAAGACATTCCTTTAAAGGGTGGCTCAGAGCATCATCCGTCTCCAGGTAGTTGTGAGCCTATGCTGTTGCGAACAGTGTTGTCAGTCCTCATGTATGCAAACTTCTTTTTCACTTTCACTCATTTCTAGGTGCTGTTTCCTTTTATTTTGAATCATTTCATGTTACCACTGGATCAGGTTGCACTTTTAGCCAGAGTTGTCCTTTGTTTTATTTCTGACTCTTTACCTGTCTAAAAATACTTGAAAGAATTCCAAATTTTAATTCACAGTTCGTTTACATTTTTTTCCTGTAGTAGTTGTGCTTATAACTTCCTTTGGTCTACAGAACTAGTTATTTTTAATCATAAATAGTATGGATGGATCTTTTATTTGCTCTCCTCTGATATATCCTACTTGATACTCCCAACCACTAGTACATAAGGAGTTGGAGGAAAAAGTCTGGTTTTGTCATGCTGGTTCTGTGCACTCACAGTGTGTTCAATTTGAACCAAATTTCTTTTTTTGTCAGCACCTTTCCTTTCTGTTGTTGGTTGTTAGTTTAGTAGCCTCTTCACTGATTCAACTCCAGAGATTCACCTTTTGCCACCCTGCCAGGTGCGTGTAGTCTCTGTGCTGCAGCAGAATGTGTGCTCAATGTGCAGCAAGTTTATAATGTTTAGCACCGATCGTATATCCAACAGGTTTTCTTCAGTGTTTTCTGCCTTTGCTAACTGAAAGGATTTGTAAGTATGCCACTAGGATTTTTTCCTCTTCCTGGATTGTCAAAATGTTCTATAATCTGTAGTTTCTTCTAAAGATAAATAATTTATTTGACTGTTTCATCGGACAACTTCATAATTTCTGACGAAAGCATGGATTTGCTACAAGGAATCAATAGGCAATTGCTGTCCTTGTGTACTATGCTGAGTTGTTGATTCTTTTCATTCTCAGGATGCTTGAGGAGTCCGCACTGATAGCTGCTTGCTGCGTGTGGCTGGATTGATTAGCTCCATTCCCTTTAGCTTTCTCTTAAACTTCCAGGCGCATGTCTGTTCCCGTCTTGTTTGCTGGAATCCACTATTAGTGGCCCCAGGTCACCACTGGCTATATATGGTCTGTCCACTTCCTTAATTTTTGGACTCTGTTTTCATTGTTGTTGAGCTGGGCTGGTGTCATAAATTCTGCAACCATTCATGCCTTGCCCCCAAACATAGCATCTCTAAACCGTTAATTTTCTCCGGTTGAAAATGTGGATTTTGTGCTTTTCTTCAGTCAGAGAACTTGGTACACCCAATCCAATAGTCAGTAATTATTTTACCTTTATTCATCGACTGAGGAGAACTGAACTTAAAACAGGGAGGAGGCTCTTTGCAGAACTATTGCAGAACTCCTGATCTGACAAGGTGCTCTTCACCTCTGAGCAGAAGTCCCATTCTGTCTCCCAGCGAGCTCGTCTCATGACCTGTATGTTGAAATTACCTTATATTCAAGCATTGCAAAATGTGTCTATGGGAGAGCTGAGAGAAGGAGGAACCCCAGGAGTGATTCATGAACAGCAGATGGCAATTTGACCCCAGCTGTGTCAAGGAGCTGCAACTTCTTGGAAGCTCTGTGAAACTTCAAGGTGGGCATTCACCACTCTAGCTTTGAAATACTGTTTTTGTTTATTTTGTTCTTCATGAGTGTATTTAAAAGGGTACGTGAAACAATGTGATCTACTTCTGACAACAGAGCACAACACCCACCATTTTGTCTACTGAAACCTCCTTCTCTGAGGATCTTGTAGCTGTTAATGACAGAGGAGTGATTTCAGTGTGAGGAGGGCTGGTAGCAAGAGCTGTAACTTTTTGCAAAGAAAAAGGCATGTTTCTGCTACTCCACTGAGCTGTTTCTTGAAATGGTCTGAGAAGTAGTTTGTCACAGGCAGCCAAGGAAAACTGAGATAATTTTCTGAAATCTATTAATAATATGCTATTTCTAGTGAAGAAATAAACTTCTAGTGAAGAAGTCATTTTTGCCTGCTTCGGAACAAAGTAACAGTTGGAGGGATGTTTTACTTATAATAAAAGTATTTAGTAATTTAAAGTCAGTCAAAGCTTATTTCAGATGTTAGGAATATAACTACTAGTTGCTAGCACAAATTGGAAAAAATATAGCTTTTAGAAATCTACATGAAAGAAATTTAAAAATACTAATGAAATAAAAAAACCTGGACTCTTGGAAGGAGCTCTGATTAGATTCCAATATCACAAATAACAAACTAATTACAGCTTTGAGGCAAACGAGTCTGTAGCAGCAGTGTGTCAAGACTGAGTCATGGTTTTTTCATTTACTTACTTAATCCCCTTCTGCACTTTTAAGCTGATGATTGATTGTTAAACTAGTGGCTTAGGCTTCCCTTCTTTTCAGCTATTTTTCTTCATGAAAAAGCTTAGTAATTAATTTTTATTTAACCTGAGGCAAATGTGGTTTACCCGCCCATCATCTGCAGTAAGATGGTATGATGACCTCTGTATACGATGGCAGCCAATAACCATTTCTGTATAACCCTTTGAGTCTCAGTGGAATATTTAAATGGTTACACTTGAATGACTTATCCCAGGCAGTTAAAAAAAAAAAATCCAGTAATTCATTCCACATTTTTCTAATCTTAGCTTCTGTGTTCACAATTTCTGGAGTCACTAAATTGATTAGTTGTCTTCTTGAACTTTTCTGAACTGTTTTGTGTGGGTAAATTCTGAGGTAGCCCTGGAAACTCAGCTTCATTTGTGTCAGTGTTGCCTAGAGTCTCTCTTGATTGTCCTACTCTCCCTTCTCCAAGGATTGTGGGACCAGATGAGGTCATCTTTTCACAAACTTTACAGATATGACTGTGTATCACAGAGTGTCTCTGGAGATACAAGTTTTGAGCTTTCAAGAAGTCATAGGTAGTTTACAGTCACAGGAAGGAAGAGATCTAAAGAGTTACAATACTGGACAGACAGCTTTTGTCCTTTGGATCAGTGGTTGCTCCCAGTTGCAGTAGATGAATGCAAAGAAGGATATTAACCTCTAGTGTAGAGGAGCGTGTTTGATGGCCTGTCTCTGATCTGTAAGACTGTACAGGCATCTGTAACTTAGTTTTTTGGATATACCTGAAGCCATGATGGGTTTTGGATGCAGAAAACCTTCCACAAAGAAGACTCTGGTGATCGCCTTGCTGTTTCATAGGAGTGTCACATTTTCTTCTCTGTAATAATTCAGGGTGTGCTGGCTGGGTCAAACTGCAATATTCTGCGTGGCTGGTTCGGTGTCTTTTCTGGGCATAAAGTTAATGGCAGCGTGAGAACTGGGTTAGCTCATATCAGCTGTTGGCTTTTTGATCATCTTCTCTGTTTTCTGGATAGCGACAATAAATTGAGACTAATAAACTTTCTGATGAATTTCTTTTTGTAAAGTAGTGGACATTTATATGAAATGGCTTAATCTTTCCCCCTTGGGCTTTGGATTATAAACAAGTTGAAAAGCGTTGGGATGCCCGCCTGGCTCGGTTTCTGATGCAATAGATTGCCTTTCCTTATCTTGTAGTTTTCTTCTGGCATTGAAACCTTTGAGTTGATAATCTGATGGATCTCCCTTGTCATGTCTGTAATTAAGCTTCCCGAACTTCCCCCATGCCAAGCAGCTGTCCTCACAAAGTGTTTGCTCTGGTTGCAGCCTGTCTTTTCTAAGGGATTTCCAGATATTTGGGTTTTTTGTTTTGTTTCAGCCTTTGCTTCAGTAATCTTCGGTGTTATTGAGATTGTTTTGTGAGAATAGCAATCATTTTTTCCATCAGGGTTCAAGATGAATATTAATAAAGTTTCTCTACTTAGTATCTCTGTTTCATGTCTGCCTGTGGAGTCTCCACTTGAGAATTCAAGTGACTGTCAGGTATACACAGGACCTGACTATAATGTCTCTGAAAGAAGAGGAAATTAGCCATGTGTACAGGCTGGGGTTGTTCAGTTTTACTGTACAGAGAAAGATACACTGTGGCCTGAGTTGCTCCTTTCTCGGCTTTTTCATGTCAGCCTCGCTTTTACAGGGGGAGCAGGGGAAGACTTGTGTTCCTGCCTGTCAATATGCTCCACTTTCGGTTAAGTTGCTCCTGTTACAAGTTTTTAGGCTCTTGCACATACAAATGTGCACAATTACAGTCAGTGCCCTAACCTCTGTGTTTTCCTTCATTCCTTACAAAAAGTCCCATCTTAGGCAAATATGTGGCGAACCTCTCTGCAAGGGAATTTATTTGCTTCTGCAATTGTGTCTGTTAGTTTTAATAAGGTCCGTAATCACTTATTTGTTGAAGACATGTTTGGCGGTAGCCTTTGGGTAGGCTTCAGCTGCCTGTATTTCAGTATCTAGTGCAGTTTGAGACACTAAGTTTTCCTGTCTAGTCTTCAGCTGCACTCAGCTGAATAGTTTAGCTAATCCTAAAGCAGAAGCCTGCTGCATGATCACCTTGAATAACTTCCTGGGGCCGCTGGCTGTATTGACTTGTGGTGTAACACATTTGTTTAAACGCATTATTGCCATGTCATTGCCTTTTCATGTTTGGGTTTATCTGAACCATCTGCCACATGCAGTGTCGTATGTGGCATGGGTCTTCTGAGAGAGGACTTCTGCTTGTTGAAGCCGCAGCTGATGGAATATGCAGGTATCCAGATGTGATATCTTAGGACATCTTCAATGGCCTTGGTAACCATGGGTGGACTACTGAGTTCCATACTGTATTTCCTTTTGACTCCAGTGGGAGTTTCAACACCTTCCTTTTATTTGGAAACCTAAATTATAGATGTCTTTAATTCTTACCTGAATCGTCATATCTCGCTGTACAGCGGTTCCATATGGTATGAGTAACTGTTCTGGTGTGAGATACATTGTGCATGTAGATGGCCTTGTAGGTCACATGTTTTTTCATATTGGTTACTTGTCTTTTGCTGTAGTAGCTTAAGCAATTTACTACATCCAAAATGTTTGCTTATTACATTTGTTTGCTCTGCAACATATGCTGTGTATTTCAAGTTGTATGAACCTTATCTCGATTGCAGGGTAAGCCTTTTCTGTTCTAGCACTGTTATTAACACCTCATAATTAAATGGCAACAAAATGCCCCACCTCTGGTCATTTTTATTGAGGAAATCTTAGGGTTTAGGTTTTTATTCCATAATTAGTTACCTTGTTTGTCTGGCCTGGTTTCGTTTGGAAATTTTCCTTTCTTTTCAAAATTACACAAAGCTATTGTAAAGAGAATTGTTAGAAGAGGATTGAATCGGTGACAGATGTTAATAATATGTATATTCCCAAGTAACGGTAATCTGGTCATTGATTTAGAGAGATATATGCTTCATGTAGCACCTTGAGTTAACATAGTATTGGAGATTAGGGAACTGATATAGTTTCATGATGAAAGAAGTTTGCGAGATGAAGCAGTTTCTAGCTCAGTCTTCTGAGTCTTAAGTCTTTTTTTTGTTTGTTTTAATGTACTTGTTCTGTGTAGTAATTCAAAAGGGAAGTTGAGCTGATTGCTGCTTGAAGAAGTAACTGAAAAGTATTATGAGTGCAGAGTTTTAATCTGTTCGATTTCCTACTTGATTTTTTTTTTCCCAAAAATACCTTCCTGCCTCTCCTCAGAAAGCTTCTTACTGATCGTACATAGGAGTTTACAAAGGAAATTCCTCTGTGGATGATAATACACTTAGAAAAACAACTTCTGTGTTTTCCAGAAGTGTGATAGGATTTAATGTTCTGACCCGGTGTTCACTGCAGCCGCCTGGCCCTGCCTTGCCTTCTGCTCCAGGCCAAGAGCAAAGGAAACAGCTTGTAAGGAGCTGTAGTATTTAGTCAGTCCTCAGAGGCTGGGTTTAGCGCTGAGCAAGTAAGGTGACTTTTTGTAAGCCTTGCAGCAACGTGGATTTTGAGTATTAGTCCCTAATATTCTGTGTCGATTCACCTTCCTTTTTGTATGCTTTTTTGTCTTTGGCTGTAAATTATTTTATCAAAATAATGGAAATAAAAGAGTGTTTGTTTTGTTTTGTTTTTTCCTCATACTTCAGGAAAGTAAAACGCTTTTAAGGCCTAACTTCACTTGCTTTCATGTATTACTTAGTTGTTACATAGCCAGAAGCTATGTCTAGATTTGCACTGAGGTTAAGATTCTCTAGTGTAAGACACTGTAAAAAAACCCAACAAAACAAAACACAGTACACAGGTTTCTGAAGATTAAATCATCGGGGATGAGATCGCACGTTTTACGTGGAACAACGTGAAGGAGCTGAACTTCGGTGTATGGTTTGACAGCAAAGCTAAGCTGATTAGCAGGAGTTGAAAGGGCTAATTCCTTGCCCCCATTCCACGTCAGGAGCTTATGGCCCTCCCTGTGCAGACACCGACGTTCCTCTGATCTTCCTCCTCACCCGCCCATGAGCTGGTTCAGTGAGGTAAATGGACGGAAAAGTATTAGCTCTTTGCTAGGGAAGAGAGGACGCGGGATTGTCCTCTGCTATGGCAGCGAGTCATTAGATCAGTTTGGCTGTTGGCAAACGACGCCTAGTAAGGCAAAACGCAACAAATTGATGGAGGAGCAAATGGAGAGGACAAACAGTGGGGACCAGCAGTCATATATAATATAGAGAGACCCTGTGCGATTTCATGCGTAGCTTGTCAATTTTACCTATTTAAAAATGTATAAATAAGATAAATGTTGTTAGTAATTCCAGATAACCATCTGCTGACTGTTACTTTAAGCCATGCTCTTGCTAAACTGCTGCTGCGTGGATGTCTTGTTATTTGGTTTTATAGAAGAGAAAAGATTCAATTAACAGCTGCTCTGAAGGTAATGCAGAGCTTTGTATTTTCTGTTATCCCCAAATAAGCAGCTAGATACAACACAGTAAAAAGAAATTACATAAAGGTTAGGACTTCTGTAGTACTTTTTATATTAATGTACATCCATGTATAATATTTGGCGTAAATGTGAGAAATGGCACACAAGAAACACGTTTTGCCTTTTGGTGGTTTTGTATGCTTTTGTGTAACTGAGTGAACTAATATCAGGAGAATAGAAGGAGAATTGAGAGCTTAATGAAATTTTAAGGCTAAAACTATAAACCCTTCTTAGTTAGGAAACCATTAACTTTAATAAAGTTGTGTGACTTGGGACTTTTGCAGAAGAATCGCTTTAACAAGCTGATAACCAAAGTATGAGTTGGTCTGGAAAAAACCTTGAGATGCTGCCTACTTAGACACTGCCCCCCGTCTCTTGTAATGCTCTTCCTGTACTTTCCAGTAATGATGTGGATGAACCAGTACGCTTATTTAATTTGTAGATACTATAAAGCAGGCTTGGAGGAGACTGCAAACATTTTAGAACTAGAATTAGAATTCAGTGTGATCTTGAAAAATTGAAACAATTGTCTTTTTGCTTTCTCTCTTTTTTATTTTTTTTAACAAGAGAATTCAAGGAAGACGAGAACAAAGTCTCATTAGCTGCAGAATGGTCAGATTCACAGGGCACAGGCTAGAATATGCCGGGTAGCAATTCTGCAGAAGAGGATCTGGGATCATTAATGTGATACTGCTGTGAGAAATAGGCACCAATTAGAAGCTATAAGCAGACGTATTGGGTATATGAGATACAAGATACGTCAAGTAATTTTTCTTACTCAGCAGTGGCTGGCCCTCAGTCGTTACCTTTGTAAAGCACTTCACAAATACGTAGTACATGCCATGTGTTACATACTTGTACACAGAGTAGATTTGGTATGTTGGGTTGTGTGTGGAAGTGTGATAAGACCCTACTGCATATATGCATTTTCACTTTCTGCACAGATGAAGTCCAGTCTTCTGTTTCGGCTGTTCAGCTCACTAGTTTCTCTAGCTGTTGGTTTTTTATACAATTTGTGTTTCAAGTCAAGTATTGCTTTCTCAGTTTTTCCATGTTGTGAAAGCGTGTTTAACTTGAAAATGCGTTGTTTTTGTTTTCCACCTTCTGTGCTGTCTTATCTACTTTGTCTGTCTTTATTTATTCAATTAGTGTGACACAGTCTAAGAATCCTTTCACCTGAACATTTAATTCATATCTTGTGTCGTAAGATCTAAGGATATAAAGTGATGAATGTTCCAGAAAAGTACAAGAAATTGTAATCATCGGGAAAAAATAGAAGTAATTCTTTATGTTGCATGATGCTTTTTAGTATACACACGAGTGTATTCACAGTTGTTGAAAATATTCTGCATCTGTGAATATAACTAAGTTAATGTTGTATTTCCTAACTCACAAGAAAAATGAGTGGAATATTTGGCAGCAATATTTTAACTTTAAAATGTGGAGGGGCTTTTGTTGTTTTAATGTGAGTTTGTTTCGGTTTGGTTTTTTTAGTGTGAGAGGAAAATTCAGAACTTATACATAGTTTGACAATGAAGTTAATACCAACTGTTTATTGAACCCTGCATAGTTGCATATGTAGGAAGTTCTTTCAAAAGCAGAAGTGAAGTAAAATGCAATTATAGTCTATTTACATCCCTTTAAATGTCTGCTGTTGCATTTCCAATACAGCTGTGCAGGTTAGAGTAAGAGAGGAAAAAAGATTGCAGCACTTCAGGCGGCACCATGAGCTCTGGAATCTAACTTTCCAAAAATTGCAGCGCTTGCGGACTTTGAGTAGGCATGTATGTGATTAAGACAGCAAGAAATATCACTGCTGTGCTGTCTCAGCGTGGCGGCTGGCGGCTGACTAAAGACAGGGTCGGCAGCCACAGCTGCGCAGTCCAGCCTCCTCACAGCGACCCGGGCGTCTGTAACCACCGCCGGGCATCGAGGGAAGCTCCTCTGGAGACACTTGGGTGTAGCGGTTTCCTAGACGTGAGTTGGGTTAACCATCTGGAATGAGGTGTGCAGGCTTTTCTAATGGTGTTCCTGATATCCTAAATAAATTGTCCCTTTTGTGTATGCCAGATTTTTCAAAAGTATCCACATAGAGGATTTCATATTATTTTGATTATACAACTGCATTTCGTCTCTCACCATCTTAGTGAAATCTCTCTCCCCAAAGTCCTACATTTTGTCCTGTACTAGCGCAGGTTTGTGCTTGTGACTGGAAGGCCCCAAAATGTTTTTGTGTCACTGTTTATAAAATAGTACAACACTGGTATATATGTAAAATATGTAAAGAAAAGATGAGGCTTATAAGTTTTGTCCCCTTTTTGCAATAACATGAAAGATTGTTAGTGTGGTAATGTGAAAATGACATGACAACCCTATATCAACCATATTCTCTCTGTTGGGTCTCTATTAGTGTTTTTTTCACACCGATTACAAATTGATTATCTTCATATCTCATGTACTTAAGAGTTTAGTCCCTACAATTACATTTAGCTCCTGGGCATCTTTGTTTATGTGGATTAATTTATGAAATAGTCATAGTTTCTTGTAGGAATTCTTTAGCTTTAAATATAGAAGAAAACTAATAAAATAAGCAAACCCCAACACCTAATATGTTATGATTTTATTCTGATTTCACAGTTTAATTTCCTACTTACATTACTGTAGGATAAAGAATGTCTTTTTTCTCCTAAACTTTATCTTGTTCATTTTTACAGTTCCTTGGTCTAGTATCAAACTGATTTTTTTATCCTTAATAGAAAAGAATCAATCCTACAAAATATCCCAGCAATACCATAGGAGCTATAAATATACTTCATAAACATGATTTTATTTGGTTATTAGTAATTTCTGCTTTGTTGAAAAGAAGGATAAGCTTTCAAAATACTGGAAGCTGAAAGGGTAATTCTCAACTGGGAGGGCCCAAGAATAGGTGTTCAGTAATATCTTGTACACTATTATATGATCTTGTACTCATGGTTGTAAGCTAAAATGCTGTAAATACTCTAAGGAGTTTCTTAAACTTTAATTGTTGTGATGGTATTTCATGTTATGTTGATTTCATTTTAAAGATGTATAATAAATATGGCTTAATTCTGCCATCATTGACTGATGTTTACAATTAAGAAACTTTTTTAATTAATTCTGGTGTATACTAATATATTTAAAATCAGAATTAAACATGAGGCATACGACAGAATTCGATAGTTATACACATTCTCAGTCTTTAAGTTAGGCCCTTCTAACAATACTTCTGTATTGTATGACATTTGCTTTTAAGCGACAGCAGGATTTTTACAGTCTGAATTTAGGATTTTTGAGCACATGAAGTATTTGAATATATCTCAGCTGACTACACATGTATTTTCAAAATCTGTCACTATTAGCATTTTACTTATGATAATTATGAAAAGGCCAAGTCATTGCATCTCAGCTTTGTTTTGTTTTTTTTTTACTTTTGCCTTTCCAGAGATCTAAATCAGTCATCTGTCTTTCCTCAGTAATAAAAATGTCATTCCAGTCTGAACCTCTTCTCCAAAGCACAGAGTAATATTAATTTTATTGTTTATTATTTTCATTTAACTAGTGCATCTGTGCTAAAGTAGTTGCAATCTATGGTGTATCAAGTGATTTGGGATCTTAATCTAACAATACTGAACCTCTGAATTGGAGATACTTGGATATTTTGTAATGGATTTGGGGGGGGAGGAGTACTGATGTAATCAAAACTTTTAATACAGTTGTACTTGTTTCAAAAGACCTTAGTTCGAAAGTTTTGCAGGTGTTGGATGGGATTTTTGCTTAGGAAGAGAGAATTACCCCAGCGGAAGTAGCAAAGAGGTTACTGGTAAGGGTGCTGCCTGTGATGGAGGAGAGCTGGGCTCTGGTCCTCCTCTCCTTAGCCAGAGCTGCTGCCAGGAGAGGTCCCAGGTCCTCAGGCTGTGCGTTCATTGTTACAAGGTTCGTCTCTATCCACTTGTACAGATCATATCATGCGTATGAACCCTAAAAAATACAGTCTATGTCCATGCTACTAAATAAAATGCCTGATCCTAGAGTTGTACAAAGCATTTGACACTGTCCTGCATGATATCCCTGTCTGTAAATCAGAGAGACGTGGATTTGACAGATGGACTGCTTGGTGGATAATGAATTGGCTGGATGGTCGCACTCGAAGAGTTGTGGTCAATGGCTTGATGTCCAGTGATGAGTGGCATTCATCAGGGTTGGTATTGGGACTGGCACTGTTTACATCTTTGTTGGCAACATGGACAGTGGGATCGAGTGCACCCTCAGCAAGTTTACCAGCACCACCAAGCTGTGTGGTGCAGTCAACATGCTGGAGGGAAGGGACGCCATCCAGAGGGACCTTGACAGGCTTGAGAGGTGGCCTGTGCAAACTTCATGAAGTTCAACAAGGCCAAATCCAAGGTCCTGCACATGGATCAGGGCAATCCCAAGCATAACTACAGGTTGGGTGGAGAATGGATTGAGAGCACTCCTGAGGAGAAGGATTTGGGGGTGGTGGTGGACAGGCAGCTCAACATGAGCCAGCAATGTGCACTTGCAGCCCAGAAAGCCACCCATATCCTGGGCTGCATCAAAAGACATGTGACCAGCAGGTCGAGGGAGGTTATTCTACCCCTCTACTCCGCTCTCATGAGACTCCAGCTGTAGTACTGTGTCCAGATCTGGGGTCCCCAACATAAGAAGGACATGGACCTGTTGGAGTCACTTCAGAAGAGGGCCACAAAATGATCACAGGGCTGGAGCACCACTCCTATGAAGACAAGCTGAAAGAGTTGGGGTTGTTCAGCCTGGAGAAGAGAAGGCTCAGGGGAGACCTAATTGCAGACTTCCAGTACCTAAAGGGGCCTGCAGGAAAGCTGCAGAGGGACTTTTTACAAGGGCATGTAGTGATAGGACAAGGGGTAATGCTTTTAAACTATAAGATGGTAGATTTAGATTAGATACAAGGAAAAGATTTTTTACTGTGAGGGTGGTGAGGCACTGGAACAGGTTGCCCAGAGAGGTTGCGGAGGCCCCATCCCTGGAAATGTTTCAAGGCCAGGTTGGATGGGGCTTTGGGCAGCGTGGTCTAGTGGAGGGTGTCCCTGCCCATGGCAGGGTGGTTGGAGCTATATGATCTTTGAGGTCCCTTCCAACCCAAACCATTCTATGATACTGTGATCCTGTTTGCCTCTGATGCCAAAAGGAGAAGCCCAGGACTTTTCCCCGAAGGACTGAGAATGACTGCCTCCTTGCTTATTTGAGTGGATTGCCTGGGGTGCCCCCTGGCCTCTGAACTGCTCCTGTGTGGTATTTGCAGTTTTTTGTCAGTAGCCAATTTTTTTGCCAAGGAGCATACTCTCAGTGAATAGTATGAAGGAGCTGTGCCCTGACCCTGGTTGTTTACGAGTGTAGACTTAGCCAGAAACAGGTATTAGTAATAAAGAAATTAATTTGGGCAGATGGAGACAATTAGTACCTGGCATATTCCAGGTAAATGCTTTAGGCACTGCATTAAAGGCTAGTTTAGGAAATCCTGGTACCTGTGCTAGTCATTTATATAAGGATTGAAGTGTTCCACCAGTGCACTAGTGTGTTGACTGGATAAGCAATGGTTTTTCAGAACTTGCTGCTTTGCTGTTTTTTTGTTGTTGTTATGGTTAGTTGGTCAGTTGTTTTCTCTTCTAATTTTTTTCTTTTTTAGTTTGGTAACAGGCAGAAAAGATGGGGGTTTTCTCTTGTGGCCTTGTTTGTGTGCACTTTACTGGAAAAGCTATGGCAAAAGATTTCTATGGCAGTTTTTTTGCAAAGACATCCCTCTTGAAGGAATTGACAGGTGCTAATCTCATCCACAGAATAATTATATGGAGTTTTATTCTAGCATAATCATTCTTCCTGCTGTCTTTCAGGCAGAGTCACCCCATAGTTGAGCAACAGAACCTGTAGTTGGGGTGTGTGGGTTCTGTTCCAGTGATTTTCTTTGGTTGTGAGCTCTGTTTCTCTGTGCAACAGTTTGAAAGTAAGGTGCGCAGAGACATGACTTTTGTGGATAGTTTCGTGACCCGGATCCAGGAGTGAAAAAGAATTGCTCTTAATATCACCACTGTCATTTAACATTCAAAATGCCAAGTGCCCTGTTTGTAATAATTTGTTTGTTGCAGTGATAGAAAATGGCACAAGTTAAGATGCAGACTACAACAAACCTGTCCGGACCTACCATGTCCCCTATGGTGCTACCCCTACCAGTTGCAACTACAAATACACTGGGTCTGCCGTCCTCAATGAACGGATCCATTTCAGAATCAACTGCCAGCTGTAGCAGTCCTACTGCCGGCCTTGTGGATCCTGCGCCTTCTAGCAACTCACCAGGTAAGTTGGTCCAGGTATATTTTCTTTGGTGTTGGAATAAATCTTTCTGATGACTTGTTAAATTGAAAAAAAAAAAAAAGAAAAAAAGAAAAAAAGAAAAAAGAAAAAAAAAGAAAAAAGAAAGAAAAAAGAAAAAAAGAAAAAAAGAAAGAAGTTAGATCTTAAAGAGGATTAGAATAAAGAAAAAAAATCTTGTAGAAAAATATTTTGGCTAAATAGACTGTTTAGTAAATTAAGTTTCTCTTACTGAGCTCAGACTTACAGTGAAGTGTTGATCAATGATATAAAAGCTCAGAAAAGAACATGTCTGTTTTGTCAAATTCTGAGCATATCTTTTATAGAGAAGTTTTAGTGGTGCAGGAAGGTCTCCAAGTGTATTTCTCTTCCCTAGAACAGAATGTCTTCAGACTGCTTGGCAGTATTCAGTGTTTCCTTTGTAGCCTAATAAATGCTGTAGTTCCTATGCTGAACTGGGTGTAAAATACAGAAATGTTATCCTAAAAAATTAAGCAAGAAATGACAGTGTGTGTTAGGGATAAATACAAATAAGTTGAAAAAAGAAATAGCAGAAGGTTAAAAAATAGTAAGGCAGCATACATGAAGTAAGTAGTCTAAGAAAAGCAGAACAAAATCCTTAAAGAGCGAGGAAAGGTGTTCTTTGGGAGTGCTCCGAGAGTGACTTCGTTATTGTGAGAAAAGTCTAGAACACTGGGAAGAAGCAGGGACAAGCAAGTGGGGACTACAGGGATTCATCTGCTGTATTTATCTTGCAACTCTTATGCTATCCACTTCTGCTTCAAGGTGTTGAGAAACCATTCTGAAAGAGTAGTCAGTTCATGGAACCAGTGTACTCCTGACAGTAAACCTTGGTGACATAGAAAACGTAGCATGTGTATATGTCCTCCTATACAGTCACCTTTTATAGAGACATTTTGGAAAGAAATAGTTGTATTTTTTTAAATTGCATGTAATCAAAATGGTTATTGTAAAATGAATATTCTCATGGTTAATATGTAAATGGTATTTAACCATTGTATTTAGCATATGTGCAAAAATTATTTTTTAGCCAAAGTATTTTCTTTTCTAAGCATGCTGCTGCTTTTGCAAAGCTTTGCGAAGTTGTGAAGAATACATTTCTCCACAAAAACTTTACAGACTCTTTATTTACAGCTCCTCTCCAAGATAACATGGCAAACCCCAAAGAGAAAACTCCAATGTGTCTGGTAAATGAGTTAGCCCGTTTCAATAGAATTCAACCCCAGTATAAGCTTCTGAATGAAAGAGGGCCTGCTCATGCCAAGGTAAGGTCACAGTTCCAGGTGATGAGCCATACGTTAAATGCTGAACAGATAATGTCATGGTCTGGACGAGATCGCTTGTCAAACACAGCCACGTTTCTAGTGTAGGAGGTTTCTTACTGCTCTTTATTTTGCCTTTTTTTTTTTTTCCTGCACTTTCAGAAAGTATGTCTGTATTTCTGTTGAAGCCCTGTAGATCATTTTGTACCTCACTTTGACCGACACCTTTGAGTTTATATTTGTTGGTCTCTATAAAGACCTTGTGAAGGTCTTTCCAGGGTATCACCACCCTTTCTTAATCATTATGGAGCATTTGCTTTTTAAGCTGCATGAATCCTTCTCCCAGATTGGCGTGCCTCTGATAACGACCTCTGCATTTGTTTCATGGTAGTGCAGATGACGATAAAGCTAATTTGTGTCCTTTTTTAAAGCGCTTATTGATACGATTCTGTGTCCATAAAGTTGATTGCATTGATACTGTATCTTTGGATCTTGCATTATAGGGCCCAAACTTTATTATTGTTCTTTCCTTTAAATTCTGTGCAACTTTAAGATTTACAGTGATATTAATTCTATAGTCATATGGGGAGTCTTAATATTTCTAGTGAACTGACAGTTAATTTTGGTCAGTTCTCATGTCAATTTTGATATCCAACTTCATTTCATAAGGACAAATTAGGATGCTTTTGGATGATGAGGAACGCAGGGAGGTATTTTCATGATGATAATTTTCAGATGTAATTTTGAATTTCCTCCCTAGTTAGGAGCAATCTGGTGGAGGAGAAAAAAGCCTGAAAACTCTGAGAGAGACAGTGGTGCATTTAATAGCTGCTTTGTACGTGGTATTTCTAGACTGGCAAAACTTCGTAAGACTGGGGTCACACTGCAGGTTAGTGACAGTTCCAGTTAGTCGTGGGCTGCCTCTGCCATTGCTCCTTGTTTCTCAGTTGCACGTTATGTTGCCAGCTAGTGCAGAGTTGATGCAAATCAGTGACCTTCTAGTTTGGCTGGTGTTCATGCATCCTTTTTGCTGGAGGAAATGATGTCAGCAGGTGCAGGGCTGCTGAGACTCAGCAAGCTTTTAGGATCCCTCATTGTGAATGGAAATGGAAGTGCTCTTCCCCTTCCTGGAGGCGTTTGGCACCACGGGATACACCCTGGTCAGTTGGTTTTAGGTTGCGGCATGTTAAATCTGTCACGCTTTCTGTAACTTTTCACTGTTGTGTTGTATATTTAATTTGCTACCTTTTTACCATTATTGTGAAATAAGAAGTGCTTTGCTCATACCAAAAGGTGAGGTTTTGGCTGTTCATATTCCTCAGCAATACAGAGATTTGAGTTACATTACATTCATACTATACTTTAAATTTTTGCAAGATAAGAAATAGTTCACATGTATTTGTTGTTACTTTTAAAGGAACTAATATAATCGAAATTAGTTGAGCCTTAGCTGCACTTTTGAAAGCCAGATTTTCAATGGATTTTTTAATTTTTCAGTTTATTTCATTCATAATGGTAAAAAAAAACCCCACAACCCACCACGTGCTCTGTAAACTCAGAAGAATATTGTCTGATTTTGACCTGTGCAGCAAATGAGAAAAACAAAGGAGGGAAGGGGATGAAGAACAAGGGCGATGATAATAATAAGATTATGCAGACTTGTGTACCTTTCACTTGCGAAAAGCAGAGACATAGAAATTATTATGACTGTGTTAGCAGCTTAATATAATGTCTTGCTAGTAATATGATGATACACCTGACAATATGTGAAACAGAGCTGAGTCTGTCCTAAAAGCCTGACCTGAAGGATGTAATGCTGATGTTGCTCTTTGCATTTAAGGAGCGTCTCACGTTGCTTTCCTCCTACACATACTCTGTTCGTGTCCACTAGTGGTTTTCATGATTTTCAGACACATGGTCTACAAGACAACTGTAGACCACAAATGCTAGTTATTTTTTATGTCCTTTTTTCTAGTTGTCTCTGGAATTTAAGTTTTGACAATTGGGGTGAAATGGGAAACTAGAAACAGTGGAGAAGTGGTGCTTCCCAACAGTGCAGTCAGTGTTTCTAGGAGTCTGCCCTCCAGGTGGAATCTTCATCATAAGAAAAAGCAGAAAGACTTTGTTAGCATCAACAACATTTTCAAGTGCGTTAGTCAGATTGATCATTTCTTCTGTGCTTCTACATCAGTGGCACTTCAGGAGACAAAAGAGACAGTGGCAAAAGAAACTGGATGGTTGTACAGCAAAGAGGGGAAGTGGTAAGGAACCGGCTGCCCAGGGAAGTGGTGGAGTCACCATCCCTGAACGTATTTAAAAGACGTATAGACGTGGCACTTAGGGACGTGGTTTAGTGGTGGACTTGGCAGTGCTAGGTTAATGGTTGGACTCTGTGATCTTAAGGGTCTTTTCCAACCAAAATGATTCTATAGCACTTCAAAAGTCTGGGAAGGAGGAGAGAAAGTTCTAAATGCAGAAAAAGCGAGGAGCCAGAGCTGAGGGAGTCTGACCTTATGAACACAGGGTAGTGAAGACAAGCACAAAGCACAGTGGCCTTTGCATTTCCACTCTCTAACCATCAGGTAATTGGGTTGAATGTAAGAAACACAAACTTACTCAGAAAATTGATGACAAATGCCTGTCAATCCATAGCAGAACTGTCAGCTCAGGTCTTACAGAACTTGAATACTTCATTGTCTGCTCCAGCGTTTAGTTTTAAGCAATTTTATTCCTTTAATTAAATTCTCACCTACTACCGTGTGTGCTTTTTTTGCAGTTTTCTGTCAGATGGGCTAAGTGAGAAGGTTAGAGCTCCAGCTATAGAAATTTACTGAGCAAGCCTTTTATTATCTTGAATTCCTGTTTATTACTCTAAGCATTAAGAGGAGAATTATAGATAGATAAGTAGCCATTATTTATCGTATTTTAATTGAAATTCAAGATTATTCTCATCCTATGAAAATACTACACTGACACTTTCTTGCAAAATATAAAATATATAAACTCCAGATCCAGAAAGCAAATTTCAGTTCTTTTGATGATAAGGATGTATGTTTATAATTATGGGTATTTAGCTCTAATACCCAGCTTAACTTTCAGGTGGGGGTAGGGTTTGACAGAGTGCAAAATTAAGAGACTATTTCTCTCTTCCTCCTTGTCTGTGAGGAAATTGTCATGACTGCTGTGGAAAAAATAGCATGGCGGTAGGAACTGTGATCCGGGGACTTGCACTGTGCTTCTGAAAATTACAGTAGGCCAAAACTCAAGCTTGTAATTAAGACACAAGTACGTATTTATAGCATTCAGTTCATATGCATTATGTGCATGTGTATATGGCTGAGTTGGGAGGCACGTAGATACTTGTGTTCAAATGCTTGCTTGCAATTATATGCTAAATGAAGATATATGTAAAGGCAAATTTAAAGGTTGTCCATCATGTCCATCTCTAGACACCTGGTCCTGGATGTAGCAAGTTTAAATAATTTTAAAAATTATAGAGCGAATAACTCTCCAAATGAAAATTTTACTTTATATACTGCTCACGTTAATATGTAGGTTTCTTTATGTTGCCTCAAGTAAGTTGATCTGTTTTCTGAGGTAGGTATATCTTAGTTTACCATGTGTATCTGACTATTAAATCTTACCTTATACATGTGGAACTGATACGGAAAAGACATTCACTTCTTACCCTTTGTCCTCTTGTTCTTAGATGCACAAATTTAAACAGAACATGTATGTATCGTACAGAAGATAGGCTCGATCTAATATCTTAAATATGCGTTGAGTTTCATCTTCATGACTTGCACAGCATAGATACTGATTAAAATAATCCTTTATTACAGATTTTGAAATATTTAGGGTTTTTATCAGTAGTCCCATTTCTGAACGCTGAATTTTTACAATTCCTATCTTCACTGTAGAGTCCACATTAAAGAACTGCAGTTTCATTCAAAAAGATAATACTTATTTTCCTTCTTACTTTATATTTTGACGGTATTTGAGTGGTGACTCTATCCTAACAATACACATTATTTTCAGAAATCAAGTTATGTGAGAAAATCTTTCACTGTGTAACAATATTTGAGCCAAATTCTCCACTGCCTTGAAGGGTGTGCAGTCATTTATATTCATTCAGAATTATTACAATATTACTTCTTTTTTTTAGTAGCATTCTTTACCTGTTTTCTACAGGTAAAAGTGACTAAATGTGTTCAAGTGTGTGAAGAAATGTGGTCTTAACTGACCTGTATATAGTCTTCCAAGACCAGAGGACCAGTTTGCAGTTATTATTACTTGGTTTAAATAATATTCTGTTCTTTGATGGTTGACTTTAACATTATGGTATTTACTTTGTCATTTAAAAGGCCAAATGTTGCCCACTGATAAGGACCGCTGATCTCTCTAAGAATCAGATGTGTTATCTGGGAGTTGAATATAATGAAAAAAGAGTACTGTTTCTCTTCAGCCCTGGAAGTTTTTATGCAGATTGGTCTAATCCACAGTGATAATCTTGCCAGTGTTTACCTGTTCTTTGTCTTTGAAGATGTTCACAGTGCAGCTGACTCTTGGGGAACAGACCTGGGAAGCTGAAGGAAGCAGTATTAAAAAGGCCCAACATGCTGCTGCTAGCAAAGCATTGAATGAAACTACCCTTCCCAAACCAACACCTAGACCACCCAAAAATAACATTAACAATAATCCAGGTATGACATTTTCCTCTGTGTGTTAAATCTTGTTGAAGTGTTGGAATATTATACCACTAATAAAGAAATTTAACGAGATACAAGTTAAGTTGGAGGACGAAAATCAACATGGTTGTCTTACAGGTATGACAGTATAATGAAGAACCTCTCGTGAGTTTGCACAGGAGAATTTTTAATGCACATAGTTAAAATGGTCAAACTGTAAGTGAATATATATTTAGATAAGACTTGGATGTATACAAAGTGAAATCAACAGGAGACACATAGGACAAAGCCAACTGAACTGACCATTATTATCATACTAAAACATTTTTCCCCAAGAGTTATTTTAGCTAATTTTCCAATGAAATTGGAAATTTTATCCAGTCAGATCTTGTGAAATTGCATCTATGCTGTAAATAAAAGGTCAGGATTTGGCATGAGAACTTTGACAGGTATTTTCCTGCAATGTGAGTTTTCCTTCATAGCAACCTGTGCTTTCGAAACAGTTTCAGATGGCTTTAGAAACTGTTGTTTCAACAACAGAAAGAATATAGATTTGTGTATTGTGTCACAGGTGTTACCTGTGAATTGCCTTCTGTGCATGCAACACCTTTTGAGGCACACATCTCAGCCACTTGCTCAGTGATCTGTTCTGTCTTGTTTGATACAATAAATAAAAAATATATTCCTAACTTTATTACAAACTAATATAAAAGAAAGCAAATGGTGAGAAAATAATGTCATCTTTTCCTTTTTTTTCCTCTTTACACTCCTTTTTTCCCCACTTTTTCCCTTCTTCCCTTTTTATTTCCCTCTACCCCTCCCCCATTTTAAAAAAAGTTCTTCAGCCACTTTATTAAAATGGACTAATTTTGCTGTTAATCTCTGTGTTGGAAAAAAAGCAGGTGTATATTTCCTTTAGAGCTTGTGAGTATTACCATGAGCATTAGCTGTTAAGGACTGTTCGAGAGCGACGTAATAGTATTCTCTTGCTCCTTTGGAGATCAATACATTGCTTCTCCACACCCAGGACACTGGTTTTGCCCTGTGTCCTTCGCAGTCACTGTGACTTTGGCTGTTTAGAAAGCAGGAGGCTCCAACCCCTATAAAAAGGGATCCTGGGTTTGATTCTTAACATTGCAAAGTATTACTCAGCTTCTAGTTTTTTTTTTTTTTTTGCTTTGAGCATATTCTTAAAGGGAAAAGCTGATAACAAAAGAAATAGGCTTTAAGAGAGTTCATTAAAAAATCATATCACTTAACACTGTCATTTTGCTCTAAGAAAGGTGTATTGTATATGCACAGGTATCTTGTCATCAAAATGACATTTTGCATTTTTATTATATAGTTGAATTCATAGTCATTCCTTGCTCTGGAAAATATAAAAATTGTTGGTAGAAGTTTTTGAATAAGTATTGCATAAACATTTTCATTAGTTGGCATATGAAGCTTCAATGTCAGACTGGCAAATTCATCATAGCTGTTCTAAGGCTAGATTCGTTTGAACCTCTTATGAAAATATTTTGTGAAAATATTAACTACTCATTATTAGAATGTACATTTAGCTCATTTAGGATTTTCTTACAACAGCACAAGTGGGGAATACTGTAGCTGAACATTTTATTTAAAAATAAATTAATAAATGAAGTCATAATGTAGCTTTTTGTTTGGCATTTTGGAGACTATGCAAGTGGGCAAGTGCTGGCTGCTTTCTATTTTTGTATTCTGTCACCAGTAGATGGCTATAGTGACACTGATTTCTAGTAGTTGTATTTTCAGTTTGTTAGATCATTCCTGTTAGATCATTAGTTTTTAGTCATAGTCTTAAGTCTTCAAGTCTTGCAAATAAAACATTTTTTCTAACTTGTTGTAAGATTACCAAATGACTGCAGTAATACCTATTACTGCTTGCTTGTTTTAATGCCTGTTTGTCCTGTTTGTGGTTTTATTTAATGGTATGCAGTCAGAAGAGACATTATTCTTTTATCTTCATCGTTTCAGAAAGTGTCATAATGTACTATGAGCACTTTGGAAAGATGAGTAACCAGCTTGATTATAGCAGTGGCTTTCTTATTTATATGTGAAGATTAATCTACTGAAACTGCGTAGAGAATGCACTGAGATAAATGTTTAAATGTTCTTTTTCATTGCTTGTGATTAAGTTGGCATCTATATTCCCACCTTTTAGAGAAACTGAAATGTCATTGTAGCTGCTTCTATTTTAATTTAAGAGAACAAAAATATCATGCAGCTCTGTCTTTGCTGCTCCTCTCAATCCTGCTTGTATGTTTTGCAGTATTTGGGGGTTAAGTGCCTTACATGTAGTCTTTGTTCTTTGCAGGCAGTATAACTCCGACAGTGGAGCTGAATGGTCTGGCAATGAAAAGAGGAGAGCCTGCCATCTACAGGCCGTTAGATCCAAAGCCAATTCCCAATTACAGAGCAAATTATAATTTCCGGGGCATGTACAATCAGAGGTTTGTACTTTTTCTATTACTTGATGGGTTTTATGCTTTGCTTATCAATGTGTTCCAAATCTTTATGAAGTTCCTAGCTTATTTCAGATGAAAATAAAGCTAACATTTTTACTTAGGAGAGTCTCTGCAGCCTTATTTAGAAACATGCATAATCTCCTTCTAAAAGAAGGCAGATGCCCTAAGCATGTCACAAGGAATAACGACACGTAAACCAACTGTTTCTGGTTTTTTTTAATGTGCGTACTGGAGTTACAGTCTACAGTCATGGCAGTGAGGTGGTAGAGCATTAACTTCAGAGAGGTTTTGCTTTTCTTTGCTGTTATTTTGTGTCATATGGTTAGAATCTGTGTCATTAAAAACGAAGCACTCTTTTCTCAAAAATTGAATATAAAATTAGGAGGGATGCATTTTGAAAATTGGCTTGAAACCTTTATCAGGTTTCCATTTTTCTTAACCGTTCTGCCTGGCCAACTCTCTCGGTTCCTTTATCCTCAGTGTTTGGTTAGGAAAAATCCTTTATTTCACAGTTTGGAAATGTATATTCAGAACCCTCCATCAATGCTGTCCTTACTGTAGTAAGTTGGAGTAATCGTTGGGAAGATGGTAATCAGAATTTTGTTTTTAAACTATCAAATTCTTAAAGATTTAAAAAAATATTAGAATTTAAGTGGGTGAAGGAGTTTTCTTAACTGACCATCCAAATATTTTATTCTTCAATAGGTTCTAAATTTTTGAAACGTCTTCATCTTTGGTATTTGTACAATTGTAGTACAGATAGGAAAAAATGTTCCAGCTTATCCTGAATTAGATGTAATTCATATGTAATGCAACAGTGTGAGAAACTAGAGGTAATATATGTATTAATTTGCAATCCCAAGAACTTCTTTCTCCGAGATAGGTTCTCTTCCCTTTTTTTTTTTTTATTTTTTTGCAGAGGAACTAGAATAGATCAGGTCTTTTGGAGCTCCAAAGTAATACCAAGTGTAATCTCTAAAATAAGAAAAAAAAACAAAGCAGGTCAGGAATTTCTAATAGCATGTTTTATCAGTGAAAAGTGTTGCCTTTCTTATAAAAGTTTGCTTAATGGATTTCCTATTAATTTTTATGTATCTCATAATTATCAAAAGAACAATGTTATGAACCCTGAAGAAGTGTTTTAGTTTAAAATTACTCTTTTATTAGATATTGAATTTACAGCAATGTTTAAAAATTAAGGAGTTTGAAATGAACATGCTTTGATTGACTTAATCTTATTTTACTTATCCCCACATTTTTAAATCATGATAATTTTAGGGTTTTAACATTTCATTGTGATTTTTTTTTTTTCTCAATAGCAACAATACCTAGAACTGTAAAAGTCAAACAAACAAAAATAAACTGGGAGAAGACTCTTTCACGATTGAACAGTGCCTGGTTATTGTATTACTTGTGTTATTTTTCTAGTTGCTGTTGACCTGAGTCTCCACTTACATATGTCATGTTTTAAAAAGCTAACTATGGTGCCTGAAATGAGTTCTGTAATATTTAGAAATCCTACGTTTATTTGAATAGCTTTTATAATGAGATTAGTTCGACTAACAGATAAAAAGGCTAGGCTGGTAAAAATGCAAGATAGTAAAAAACATAAAATGGGGAATACTGGAATCTGAACTTAGTTACTGAAACATATTTGTGGAAGCAGAACCCTGAAACACCAGTTGCTAACTTTTAAGATTTTATTTCTTTTCATAGAAAATGAGTAGTACGTCTAGTGCAGTCTTTAAGTTTTCTTCTTTGGGAACTATCTTTCATAGGAACCATGTTCCCATGTTCCGGTAAAATGGTACATGAGCTTTATGTCTCTAGGTGCATCAGGTGGCCAAGGGCAGTTGATTCTTCTGATTGGAAAACAAACAGGCAGGGTGGGACAGAAGGTCAGAATCTGCTTCCCTGCTTCACTGTGCTTATTTGAGTGCAGTTGCCCACACAGGATGGATAATAAAAATGTGGCTAGTAAATTGATAAGTAACTAAGACTAAGTAGTAAATAACTAGATCTGCCTGTCTATCTGTGTAAACACATACTGCCTGTGCATAGACAAGCTCACACACAAATACCAGAGTAAAGAGAAAACAGAAGAATGATGCCAGATACTATTGTTTTGGGACTACTCTTGTGTTGGAAATAATTGTGCATCACCTTGTTTTGCACTGGGAGGTGCTGTTCCGTTATGATCTCAGTAAGAATGGCACTTAGACTCTGTAGGGTATCATTTCAAATGCAATGTATTAGAGCTGACGGTAGAACAGAATAGCACAGATCATCTTCTGCACCTTCAGATGCTGGGAGCCCTGAGCGGTGTAGCCTTGAATGGGACTGCAACCCACACACAGCATGCCATGCAGACCTCGATACAGCAGAGATCCTCCCGTTCTCGGTCATTCATGCTCTTACAGAATTTTCTTACAAGGAAACAACTCAGTTGTTGCTATAGTCAAACCAGAAATGTTCTTCACATGAGAACTTCTTGCTGCACTGTTAGATAAAGGCAAAGACATGCAGGTGGTACCAAGGGGGAGCTGTGCACCTCCTACCCACCCTCACCGGAGGGAAGTCTGGAGACAGATTCTGGATCTGTTAGAATAGCAAGCAAAGTCCTAAATATGAAGCACGTGCTGTAGTACTGTATTATGTTCCTGTGGTATGATATGTTATATTTATTACCTTCTAAAGTAACTTACTGCCGTGTTGTATTTAGCGTTTGTTTGCTGATATGAATGGAAGTGCTGGTGGAGTTCCCAACTGAATGCAGACCGTATAGACTGTTTAAAAATAAGATTTGAAAAATAATGAAGGTAATATGATGTAATCAGTATTTTTAATTTTCATCAGTTTCTGACTGTAGATTATTATCTGTCATTAAAACAGATAAAAAATATGCTAAGTAAGTTGGAAGCTGGCTTTGTCTTTTACACTGTGACTAAATTCCCTTTACTGATCTCTGTTTAAAAAACCTGTGCTTTTCAAATAGGTGAAGATACAGATCAAGATTAGGAGATCATGTTAGGAAGCTTTGATTCTGGCAAGATGAGTGACTTGAGAAAAAATAAAGTATTAAGTTCATCCCAGGGCATATCTTTAGACCGGTTAAGTCTAGTGTTTCAAGTGGCACAAAAGACCCTTAAGAGTTGCTATTTGTATGCAAAGTTGAGGGCTAGCTTCCATGTCAGGCTAAGATGATTTGTGTTGAGGTGGCAGTGACTCCTTCTCCTTTCTTTGTCCCCAGCGAGTTTCCTGGCTCCAGCACTGGCAGTTGAGCTGCTCGGAAATGAATCAATTTGCAAGGGGAGAGGAAAGGAGAAGCAGACTTATGACTGTCCTTAAACACCTCCTCACCTAGTCACACAGGAGCTTGTGCCCTCACTGGAGAGAGGGCAGGAATGTGTGTTTGGAAGTTAACAGCTCAGGTTGATTTAAGCGTGTGAAGAACTACACTCTCACGTGCTCTAGAGCATATTTTTGTGGGCAGTCTGTTGCACAGATGTTGAACTAGGTTAGCATGCAAGTTGCAAAGATCCATTTGCAAGGTCTGTAGCTGATGGCATAAATTGATACTGAAGGTGAAATTTACTTTCATGGAAAAAAGGAAAGCAGGCAAGTGAGAGGGGGAAAAAAGAGAAAGGGGAAAGTTTTCCCAGTGGCCAGCTTGGAAGGAAAGTGGTGAGGTCTCAAAGATGAGCATCCTCCTCTGGGTGTCCTTTCCCATGCAGCAAGTGTTGCCCATAACACTTCTCCCATGGTAATTCTGTGGTTTGCACCAGGACCTGCTCAAGCTCTCTGTTGCTTGTTCCTGCTTATGAAGTTGGTAGGGCAAGTGTTGAACCCTGGCTGCTTATCGAGCTTTGTGCATGCACGTTATTGGGCTCTGTAATGTATACCAAAAGCTACTGCCAAGGGATAGGAAAAGGGCAGAGGAGAGAAGGGCTACAGTATGGTATAGGTACAACAGTCAACGTATTGGTATTTGCAGGTGAAGGGCCTTGAGGAGAACAGCAAGGGCAAAATACAGCCAGACAATATCTGGAAAACACTGGCCAGGTGGCTTAGGTGAAGGGTTACAGAGCTGCAAGTGCAAGGCAGGCTACAGAATTGCAAATGCAGAACTCTTAGGACAGCACAGAGTAAGGCATTTAAGGCGGCAGTGTGTAACACCAGGGCAAGGTGTTAGCCTTGTCTCTTCCTGTGCTATGTTAGGAAGTGCAGGGGCAAGTCTGCTCCTCCCTTAGGGGACAGTTAAGTAGATAAAACACAGACCAGTTTGGGAGTGGATGAGGTATGGATGTATTAACCTTGTGTTTCACTCAGGCTAGCAAATACAATACTCATGAGGTTGTAACAGCGCTGGGCCGCTGCCTGTACACTGCATGTTGACTTGAGCTGACAAAGTCTATGTGATGCTGAGTTGAATCATACGAAGTTATCGGCTTGGGTATCTGTATACTGCAGTTCCTTTCACAATATAGATAAGAACTTCAAACTTTTTTCATCTCACTCCGATGATGCAGCAGAAAATCTCTGGATTTTCTTTGTTCAAGTAAAATCCATGCAAGTTTGGGTTTAGAAAACTTGATGGCCTCAGATACGGCAGAGCTTTTTTAAAAAAGCTGTCAACCCTGTATCCAGCCATGTTAGACAACTTTTTATTTAACAAAGGTTTCTATATTGCTAACAGAGATTATAATGAAGGAGAAAAAAAACCAAAACATTTTGGCACTCAAAATTTGCCAGTTTTATACTAGCTATTTAAAGCCTCACAAGCTGGAGTTTGGAGCGATTTTGCAACAAAGTCATGTGACGACATTTCCGTTCAAACAAATATACGTTACGGAAAAGCTACAAATGATGAACATTGCATTTTGTACAGCTTCTTTTATCTAAGAGCTTTACAGACTGACTCTGGGGAAGGAAGTGCTGATGCTTTCAGGAACTGTTTGCTGATTTAGGTTGCGTATTTGTCAGCACACCATTTGGCACGATTCAGCAGAACTGGCACGCTACTCAGAAGAGGCCAAGCCTTAAAATGGCAGGTCATGTTTGAAAAATATTGGCAGAGCTGAGGATGAAACATGTGCATACTACTCATATCTGTAGCCAATGCTAGAACCCATACTCCCTCACATCCCTGAGTATGCAGTTGGCTTAAACCACGTAAAAAAAAAAAAAGTAAAACCATGGCTGTTCAAATTAGAACCATTAAATAACAAAAATAAGGTGTAGGTTCTGACTGCAGGATCATCCAGCTTGCCTTGTTGCTATTGAATGCTGGTTTGTTTTATTATGTTCTTTTTTTCTTCCATTAGAATTGAGGAGAGTAATTTCTGAAGTTTAATTGTCCTTCAGTTTTTTCAATTATAGAATGTCTGTAAGTGACAAAACAAAAATGATATCTTACAGACTTACCCAAACTAAGTATTTTCAGCCAAGAAAGAAAACCACTAGAAACTGAAAAGCAGCTTTTGATGTTTTAGTATGGAAAGTAGTGTCAAAGAGATCACAAAACTCAACCCTTGTTTTTTGGGAGAATTCAGAAATTATTTGCTTATTATATAAAATGTCTTAAAATATGTCTTACCACAATCTAGAGAGCTTGAAAAACCTCTATGAAAAAAAAGCTTTCAAAATTAAAAACACTTGTGAAGTATAGGAACAAGGAAAATACAAAACAATGACAAGCTAAAGAATGGGAGTAAAGTAATTAAAGCAGTTTCTTGTTTGGTTTTGAGGAATTTGTGTGGTGTGATAGTTCTATAAGCATGTCACGCAACGCAGTAGTGTCCCTGGGATAAACTGCAGCTTCTGTGTGCTCTGGCAGTTTCCGCTGCACTGAGCCTTTATGTTTATTTTGTTTATGGTTGCATCTTCCTGCATATATACTGTTTGCAAGACCAAACTCAGAGAAATAGAGAAGCAGCAGATTCTTGCCTCTTCTGGAGCCAGCCAAGCTGCCTGGCCACAAAGCAGAGGGCACCACCCTATGTGGGCATGTCGTTCCTACCTACCGGGTAGGGAGCTCCCCTGCTGGGTACTGAGCTGCTTCATGGGCCTGGTTGTTTAGCCTTAGTTGCTCTGGAAATTATGTTTATCAGCCCTGTGGACTACTGCCCTAAATATTGAATCAGCTCTTTTAAAATGAGGTATAGTAAAAGGAAGCTTGAGGACCGGTCTTTGGCCAACTACATCTACAGCTGCTGGCTTTATGGTGGACTAACATGTTCTTCAATGGAATGATTGAAAATAGAGACTAGACTGTGTGATTATTGGATTAATTATTAAAATTGTCAGATCAGATGAATAAAAGATTCTACGGTGAAAGAATGGAATAAAATGAAAAGTTTGTTTCTTTGAATGCTGAGTTAAAGGTTAAATACATGCATCAAAGGGAACAAATTTGAGACTAGTGTTACTTGATACTGAGTGCTTAGCAGTGCAATCTAAATCCTCAGTCAGCTTCATTGTTCCACAAGAGATACATAGTCCTATGGAAAGAAGGAAAATCTAGCCAGAAAAACAGCTGTAAAAGCCAAATTTTGAAGTAAGTTACACTGCAGGAGACAATGTAAAATCTGTTGGGACCATCTCCAGAAGTACACCTACATTTATACAACTCACTTACCTAATTTACAGAAGAAGAATGAAGTCCGAAATTCTCCTGGCCCTCAGAAGTCCTTCTGTGCAGCCTGAGCCCTGTGTACCTCCTAGTAGGAGACCTCTCTCTGCATGGAGAGGCTCATCCATTTGAGGCACAAATAGTTTAATGCATAATGTAGAGGGCTGTTGGATCTGAAAGACTTTGATCTAGTATTGATTAGATCAGCCAGTAGCCTGGAAAAGGTAAAGTTCAGATTACTCTGTGGAGTCTGTCCATGACTCCAGGCATGCAATTAGCCTATTATCTGTTGCTGAATTCCAGTTATCGAGGCTTTCTGCAGCAGAGGAAGATTTTATGCACAGCTGTGTCCAAAGCAGATTTTTTTTCCCCAAGCATGTGTACTGTGGCAGATGTGAGGACACTAAGTTGCCTAACATAGGCCTCTAGTGCAGCTTGAGACATCGTAGGGTCTTTGAGACATCCACATGGGACCAGTGGATTTGGTGGAAGACCTTTACTGAAGTGGCAGCTGAAGGCCAGGCAAGATACCCTAGAGCATTTCAAATGGCCCTGTGTAGCTATGTTTAGGCAATTGAAGGAAGTCCTAAAGGCAGGGTTCAGTCATCATACCATTTTATATAATCCACCAGGACTCCAGCTATTCGTGGGAAACCTGTGCTTTTCATGGATCCGTCCTATGTCACATCATGTGGATGTCTTAGGTGCAGGACAACTTCTGAAGTGGTATCGTGTGCTAGTGTTTAGGATGCTTGATGCTGGTGTGATTCAGATCCAGCCTCAGATACCTAAATAGTCTCTGCCTGTGCACTAGAAACCCAGGCTCCCATTGTAACCAGTGGAAGATCTAGTCAGGGCAGTGACTAGTCTAGGATGCTATTTGTCACGCCATAAAGTAAAATCTGCATTTTGTATGGATCTCTCCAGAGCTTCACTGTAACAGCAACTTAGTTTCTACATGTTAACTAGATAACCTAAATTTAGGCATCTGAGTCTAGAGCTGAATCCTACTCTGAGAAATAATCCTAAGAATGTTGATTTGTAATAATTTTATGAGTGCTCTATAGTTGCTATAGTGGGAGTCATCTGACTATTGCAGTGGAAGGACTGGAAGAAGTTAAAAATCTCTCCCCAGAGAGAAGAGGGAGAGAAAAGTATCAGAAGAGCAAACTCTTTAGGGACGTATATCTGGGTAATAACAGTTCTAAGGAGAGACAGGCATGCATGTATTGAAACACTTTTGATTTAACTGGGTAGTATTTTGCTGCAAAAAGCTGTTAGGACACCAGTGCCCTTAACTCCCCAGGTGAAGTGGACCCTTGGTTCTGAAGCTTGTTGCATTCAGCAGAGTTAGTCACAGGAAAATAAACCCCTTGGTCCAGGAGCAGGATGGGGTGGCACTGGGATTTTTACCTTGCTACAGTTGTTGCCTTCAGCCATAGGGTACAAAATCCTTCCCCTGAAAAGACCAGGAGGAATCTGAGGTGCTTGGCCTGCATTTCTAATCTGTATTGCAAAATTCTGTCCTTAAAATTTGCATTTTATGGATTAAGAGGTGTAATGATAAGATGTTTACTGACTGACTTTGTAAAAACTCCTTTCTGCATTCATTGCTCTCCTCCCAACCTTTTGGCTAAATGGACAAAAACACTTTTGGAAGAAGTATTAAAAACTACATGGAAATAGAATTTTTTTTTGCAAGAATAGGTTATATCTCCTTAAATACATTGTAATTTAATTCTGAAAAACAGATAGGGATTTCAGGGAGTTAAAATTTAGGGAAAGAAATAAAAGTCCTAAGAGTAGTGAGTGTTCAGATTAGCCATTTAATTGCTCAGCTGGAAACTACTGATTTATACCATTAGATGGCAGCATGAATTTGTGTTTTGGTGCAAGAACTTCACAGCAGAAGCACTCTTTCCAAAATTGCCTTTTTCTACTCTAAAGCTTTTCATGACTTTAAAATGTCGTAATTCCAGCACAGAACAATTAAAACCAGGTTTGCTGCAATGTTTTGTCTCATCGTTTGCTTCAAGCTTCCTTCTCCTATAATGACTGAGGCTACAACAGAGTAACTTCAATGGCATTTTCCCTTTTTTATGGAAATCTACTGTGCGTAAAAGAGTTTGGTTTATTCACACAAAGACAGCAAGAATTCTGTGTTTCACCATATTATTTAGTTTCTCAGGCTTGACCTAAAGACATTTTTTTAAGGACAAGGCTGCAACTCAGCCACCAAGCCCGTAGTCTGTCCATACTAACGATGCGATGTGGACATCTATTCACTTGAGATTGAGATTGACAACTGATAATTTATTCAGTTTTGTACATTACTGGTTGAGACAGGATTCAGATCACATCCTAAAGCAAAATCTTGTACATCACACTGTTTTTACCCTGCTTGTGTATCAACATTATGGTCTAATAAACCACTTACAGACTTTTAAATGAATTCTTTGTGTTCATCTTCTGCATGCTACATTTCACTTCCCCTGGCCGGTTTGTTCCCACTCATTGCCTGCCTCCCACACAGACATATTGTTACAAGGAAAGGGTTGAGTACAGCTGTGCTAGGATTTTTCTTTGCTGGTATTTGTTTCTAGGAAAGGAAAAAGGAGAAAGTCAGTCCATTTCCTGTTGGTTTAAAACAGCAAAAACATCTGTTTGTCTTAAGATAGTTTTCCCGAAAGAACAGTGGCAAGGGAGCTTGCAGGTGATGAGCTTTGCCATTGCCAGTAGCTATCAGTTTAGACAATAGTGATTAGTATGGTTGGCTTAAAAAAAAAATAATCCTAAAATGACGAAGGATATTTATTCCTGCAATAAAATTTTTGACGGCTAATGTTTAATTTCTACAGTGTTTTAAATCATAAAAATACATAAGAGTATGTGGGATCAGAAAGCCCAGATTCTGCTGTGGAATCTACAGACTCCATTAAATTCTGTCCGAAAGCAATTTTTCTGCAGTCCCCTCACGCTGTTACGGTGAAGTTTCACAGTGCTCACAAAATGGTGTTAGGTGACGTGTTCTGGCACAGCATGCATGTAATCCTTCTGACAAATGCATCCCATCGCTACCATCCACTGTGTTAACGGGTGCATTTAACCTATCAGGGATCAATAAAATATATACTCTTAAGTATGTTCACAATATTACATTGACAGCTGTTAAAATAATTTTATGTAGACTAAAAATCAAGCTGACAGAAAACAGAGCAAGCTTTGTGGGTAGTATTCCCAGTACAGTTGTCTCTTCGTTCTCCAAGTCAATGCACTTACCTGGTATCATTAAAATCTTTTTAGCTGTAGAGCATCTGGATGCGTCATCACTCTTCATGCCTAAAATGTGGTAGGTAAGACGTGACATTTTGCACCATTCTATTCTTCTAAACAGTCTTCACTCAAGATTAAATAGGTCATTTTGTCAATGACCTCTTGGCCCTATTTACAGAGGAGCACTGAGTCCCAATACTTTATTCTTCACTTAATATTTTTCTTCATTTTCTTTCAGAATATAGTGAGCTCCTCAAACCACTTGCTTGCTTTGGTAAGAGGACTGCCCTTTCCTTTTGTGGTCCTTGGCTCGCATTTTGGCTATTTCTCCTGAAGCTTCCATCTATGGGACAAAGTTTTGGTAGATTCTTTTCGTTGGGTTTTCAGCTTCCTCAGATCTTTCTCTCCTCTGGACAAAGTGCATCTGCATCTCCAAGTTTCAGCCGTGACTTTTCTCCTTATCACTTAGGCTGAAAAATGTAAAGAAGTCAAATACAGATCCTCCACATCTTTGGTTGCCTAATGTCTGTCAACATTGCTTTTCCACTTGGGACAGTTCCTGTAAACCTTCTGATTCAAACATCTCCAGAGCCAACAGCCTGCCCCAGCACCTTGTGAATCTCTTCTGTGTGTTGGCTTTGCAACTCGCTGGGTGTCCCCCAGTCCTTTGTCTAGACCTGATTGTTTTACTTTCAGGATATGGACAAAAGACTAATGTTGGTGTGTATAAAAATAAGCCCTGCTTCAGAATGCTTTTCCAGGATCAGGAACGTTTTGGGTGTGTTTCTTTTCTCTACAGTTAGCTTTTTAATCACCCTTATCTTTTTCCTGTACTTCTGCTGAACTGTGGACATTTCAGTCAAGAGACCTGTGAGATACTAGGTTCAATGGAACCAAGGCTAGTTGATCTCTCTTCTTATTATGGCTTTCTTCTGCATCCAGAACCTGAGCATTGGTTACCAGTAAATATGTTCTCTGCTTGCTTTTTTGGTAAGGACACAGGTGAACTGCTGTCACAGCTCAAATGTTAGTCTGAGAGGCTGTCATAATTTTCCTGAGGGAAACAAGCAGAAAGAAGGTTAGTGGCTAATTTTTGACAGATTATAACTCAGTAAGATCTGACTGTAATTGTACCCTCCTAGTTGAAGGTCTTTGTCCCTTTTGAACTGAAAGTTCTGCCATAGACTGAAGAAGTATTAAATTTTCTCAAGAAAGGTTTTCAAGATTCTTTTTTGAACGTATAGAATATATAGAGTCTGAATACAGAACTTCTCACCAGCAACCACTGTGTTATATATAGTTTCTCTTCAGGTCTTGTCTACAGCAGTGATTTTGGTGGCTGCTTGTGTTCTGTGAAAGAAAGGACAGTTAACATCTCTTCTGAAATGCTAATTCCCAGGATCTTCTGAAGATCTGCTTGTCTTTTGAGGATCTTTTTAAAGAGGAATGCCAGTTTAAATTGGTTATTGTCACAGAAAGGATAGCTGCACTCACAGCATCAGGTACTTTGGCACCACAATTTGTTTGGATGATTTGTTTCACTGAAATGGGGCTGAATCCCCCACTGTTGTGATCAAAAGGGAAATCATCTGTGGGGAAAAAAAATCCAAAACAACTCTCAGTTTTGAGGCTCTTTTCCATGACAAACGAGGAAAAAGTAGAGTCTAATCACCTTACTGATTTAGATTCAAGTCTGATATCCGTGTCAGTGAAACAGAAAGAGGAATTCTGAAGGAGGTGGACATCAGCAGCTGAGCCTTAGTTCACTTCAGTAAAGGCAATCTCTATACTGACCTTGTTTACTAAGTCAAAGGTCATAATAACCATTTTGGATACACATATGATCAACAGTCTTTGGTATCTTTATCCTCCAAGTCTTTTTTCTAGAAGACAATTCTATACCATTTTGTAAACATTTCCTACATTTCCTACCTTTTTAGCAAGTCTGCAACCTTGTATTTTAGTATATTGATTTAACATGATCTAACCTTTTTTCTGTGTTAAAATTTAGTACTAAATTTTGTATTCAGTTGACCAACTGAGGCAAGTGACTGTGCCTTGCTGGCAGCTACTGCTTTGCCCTTGTTGCAACACTTATACATTTTTATTAGCAATGAATTTACATTTATTTGTCAGTCATCGGTATAAATGGGTTATGCCCATTAAAGTTTGAAAATTGAAAGAATATTATGTCTGCTCTTCATGAATAAGCTTCCCTAGGAAATACTGCTGCTCTTACGCTTTTAAGTAGAAAAGAATCAAAACACGGAAAGACTTCACCGCTCATCTCTTTGTTTTCCTACCTTTTTGCTTCTTCCAAACTTCACTATGATTAATGAAGAGACCCTTTCCCTTCCCCCTTCCACTTTGCCCTTCCCCCAGCCATCCAGGTTCTTTTCAGCATGCTGGTAGGATCAGTTCAGGACAACACACAATGCCCTCCCTTTCCAATTGTCCAAGTTCTCTCTATCTCCCATTTCATTTCTTTGCAAATCTGATGGCAGAGATGGGAAGATTTCTGGACAGAAGCTGTAGCTGGCCATGACAGTACGTTTCGGAGGATGCAGAGATGATAACTAGCGAGGTAGGAGAGTGGGCATCCTCAGTTAACTGCACTCAGCTGCTGAGAGCCAGCTTGTTAAATCGGAATTATGTGTGGTTTTTTCATTCTAACTTTCAAACCTTTAATTGTCAAGTTTAAAATGATAGGTTAAATTTTTTTACTCAGGATAATGCCATTTAATGTTCACATGTTTACGTTCTTCAAGTGGGAGCAGAATGTAGCCCAGTATAGGCTAGTTGTTTCAATTTTAAGTTAATTTGGATAGTGAGAATCACTCTATGAGCGTTCTTGGGCATTCTTCCTTTGTGCACTGTTAGGTTAATTAATTCCTATGAACTCCTAGGCCTGAGATGATTTCGTTAGTAACATTTTTATTAGCATTATATTACCAGTATAAATATATGATAAAATTAAACGAGTGAGGTACTTTTATTTTCTCATTTGCCTAGTTCCTAGGCTGGCAAGTGACATGCTTGTTTTTGGTTTTGTTTTTTTTTTTTTTTTTTGACATGAGTTTCTTATGTAGAAAGAAAATGATATTGTAGTCAGATATGCAACATTGTTTATGTTCTTTTACTGTAATGGGTATTTGGACGGCATTCTCAGTAACCACTCTGCATGCTTGTAAAGATTAGTGAGTAATACAGTTCATGGGAAATTTTATGAGCTGAAGTAGATAAGAGTTTGAGATGTTTGTCTTCTGGATGTCTGCTTTAAACTCTAAGTATACAGTCTACATCACAGCTTCATTATGTTTTCCCTTTTATTCTTATTGTACTTGGGTTTATGTCACGGAAAGGAACATTTTCTTTTTCCTTGTATTTATCTTTTCCACCCCTCAGCCCCCATCTCCATTTCAGCATTGTCTACTTGACATTTTCCAATGCCTTAAACTCTGGAGGCAGTATTCTTCTTATGTTCTTATATTATTTATGCTATTTTTGCAGTCAAGAGTAAGTTGAAGTTGTGTTGATCGTTTTCATTACTTAGTTATTCAGTTGATAGATAAACGTAGTTCTTCAGAGGCACATAACATTTTGTTCTGTGCTATCTTCTTGATTTTGATTGTTGTTTTTCACTTGTTTTTTCTACCTTAGTGTCCATTGCATAGTACTTTGGAAGGTTCATCTCATGATCCTTTTTCCCTGAGTTTTTTTTCTTTTAATTCTTCTTAGCCTTTTTCTTTTTTTCCCCTCTCATATCTCTTACACTATTTTTTCTTTGGTTTTTTTTTTTTTTGTTTGTTTGTTTGTTTTGTTTTGTTTTGTTTTAAGAAAAGGTATTCAGGCTGGTTTTGAGACACTTCTGGCCCTTTGAAATGTGCTTCTTCTAGACTTTTAGGCTTTAGATCGAAGGAGAGCGAGTAGTAAAAGTGGAAGCAGAGATCTGAACTTTCTGTGCATGGAAGCATCTCTCTATAACTAGTGCTACATAGCTGGCTCATATATACATTTGCTGTATTACTTGTTAGCTTTATCCGTAACTGTTAAAGTATTTAACTTGTAATGTCTGAAGTTTTCTGTTGATTTCTTCTATTTACTTTTGATGAGCAATTGTTTTTTTACTTGTCGATGCACATATTTACTGCAAATGGTAAACAAAATAGTGGCATGTGCAGAGAGTAAATATCGAAATATTTATTTCAGTCAAATATCTGTATTGAGCAACTTGGAATTCAGAGATACAGTGATGTGGCAATATTATCGTGTTGTCATCACAAATTCCTCTGGGAAGCTTCCACATTAGATAATGTTATGTTAAACTGAATCTCCCTCCCTTTTGTTTTTTACTCAAGAATGTTTCGATACTGTGATTGTGGAAAGATGAGTCAATTTTTTTGATTAAGTTAGTCATACTGCTTGAAGGAACTGCATAGTCTCTAGCCCAGGGAAAGGAAAAAAAAAAAAAAAGGAATCATCATTAACTTAATGAAATATTCACAGAGTCAGCACAAGCTTTAAAAGAAAGTATAAAGACATGGAAGTAAAAACAGATAAAACTCAACATGAAATTACTGTATTCTGAAGGTAGATTGTGTCTGACTAATGTGTTAACCTTGCATGTTATGTGTTAACTCATTTTTTAGGTAAAGAGAGTACTGTAAGTCTTATATTTGTGGGATACAGTTAAGAATTTTCTAGCATTAGATAAGGCTACTGTTTTCATTAAACTGAAGGACATGGGGATTTGTATAAGAAATGCAAGGTGGGAAAGGAGAAGAAAAATAATCAGCAGTATTACAAGTCAAACTTGGAGGAAGATTATGAAGTACAGTTCTTCCAGTTTTAGAATCAACCTTTTTAATTATTTTTGTTAAAGGTGTTTGCACAAAAAGTAGCAGAATGTTCATGGGATGTAGAAGGCATCATCGCTACACAGGAAGATCAAGATATGCAGGAAGAGTTGGATGATCATGAGGACTGACACATTAGAAATGGGATGAGACTAGACTTTCCAGTATAAAATGTAAGATTAAGACCACAGGCACTAGTAGTACTAACTCTATTGTCACCTGAGGGTTATTCAGTTGGAATTCACAGAGCAGGAGTGTTATCTAATACTATTATTTGCAAGAGAAACCAAGAACAACTGATGTGATTGAACCAAAGGAGAGGCAAATGTGACTTTTAAGATATGTGGAGCAAGATATTTCTGTTAAAGGTATATAAATATTGCTGTTATACAGAACACTGTCAGCCTTTCATATGGGATATTGTCTACCACTCTTGACTCTTTTAAGAACGGGAGCAAGTATAGGGAAGGGCTGTGGAGGATTAGCAGGACAGTGAGTAGCCTTTTATACAGAAGACTTATGAAATACCTTGACTTGTTCTCTTGCAAAACAAAGGCTGAGAGGTAATCATAGAACTATAGCGTGGTTTGGGTTGGAAGGGACCTTAAAGATCATCTGGTTCCAACTCCCCTGCCATGAGCATGAGAAAGCTCACCTTGGAGGGTAAACATAACAGAAAAGTAACTGAGCTATTTAAGATAAAGGATAGTATTGACACAAAACAAAATGTAAAAGTATGGCCAAGCTGAACATTAGGAGATTCCTGAGTGTCAACTCAGCTTCTAGATCATCCTCCCAGCAGAAGCACTGGAAGCAAGTAATTTAATTTGTTTTCTAATAGACCATAGCAGATAATGAGGACTACATGATGCAGTCGCCTGCAGCTCATGGATCTTGACTGTTTAATGCAGGATTTGCTTACATTCTTACATTTGAAATAGAAAAGGTTTGAAGTTTCTGTGTCTTAAAATGGGAAGCATCTTTGTTATGTTTTCTCATTGTTTGTTTTTTTTTTTAAAATAACATGCTTTTGAATCTCTTTCTGTTAATATGTTTCCATCACATGGTTATTCTTTGCAATTCTTATGTAGTCAATTAAACATTCTGTTGCTTAGAGGTTTTCTACAACTAGGTCAAAATTGCTTTCATAAACTGATCATAGCAAATATTACATAGAGAAAAAATATTGAATCATTCAGAATTAATGAAATTAATTTTAAAGTTTTAAAGATTTGGATTATAGTTTGAAACAGTCTTTTGAATGAAGGATAATCTGAGACATGATTTTTCTTTTTTTTTAAATCTCGTCTATGTAGCTGAGGGAAGGTTAACATTAGAAAGGTGAAAAGAGTAATAGGTTCTATTAATAAATCAGCTGAATAGAAATTCCAGAAAAATTATCTTTCCATCTAATAAGAGATGTCAGTGGCTAAAAGCAATATATAGTGCCTTATCTTGCTCACTTTACATTACGAATGTTTTTGGAGGATGTGGAGATAATCTAGAAGAGGACAGCCAGACTGATTCAGGAATAATGGACTGTAGTTCTCAAAAGGTGTACTTGGAAAAGAGAGCCTCTTTGTTCCCAGATGTTGTTGTGGACCTGCTGAAAGAACCAGAAGGTGGACTTTATGAAGACAAAAGTGGCTATACTGGATGTTTCCTTCTTCAAAATGTAGAACTCACATCTGTAAGAAATGCACGTGGCTAATGGACTGCTTAGAAAAATAGGGCATGGCAGGGAACAGCTGCACTAAGCAACTTGCTCCCCTAGAGAAATTCTGAATGTTACAGAGAAAAAGTTGTTCACAGTAAATGCTGTTTCCTACTCCCCTGTATGGTCTGTAGCTCTCTGTCCCTCCCCTTGCACAGCTCCCAGCATTTTCCTGGTTAAGCAGTGTCAGCAGGGCTGCCAGCTTGATTGAGTTGGTATGGAAAAGGAGCCAGAGGGAAAAAGTGCAGAGAATGACCCTTTCAGCATGGAGCTGGCATCTGAAGAAAGACTTTCCTGGGCCATGCTGTATCTTGTATTCTAGTGGCCCTCATCCTGGCCACAGTGGTCCCTGTTCCTCTACATTTCGCATTATGAAATGGCAATAGGGTAATACTTCCTATAACACTTATGCAGTGGAAAAGTAATTTGGTTTATTTGTTCTTTTTTACATAGGTGAAGAATACATTGGCCATTAGAATTTAGACAAAACCTCACTGGAGTTTTTATCAGTGAAAAAGAGGCTAAATCTAAATAAACTTCCTGGTTTCCGTGAGCTGCAACTTGCACTTGTTTTTTTCCCCTTCTAAGAATAAAGTAACAATATTTATCAGAAACATTTTATGCCATTGAGGAATCCAGAGAAATGCAGGAAATGCAGTATGAACACATAACGTATGTACTAATACTTTATTTGTCTTTGTGTGTGTGGATTTGATGGCCAAAAAGGAAGAGGCCCCAAGGGCTCCTTAGTATGCAATTAATATTTTGGCTAGAAAAGCAGCAGATTGTTTCAGTATGCTTACATGTTATGACATCATATTCCAGTAAAATTATAATGAACAAAATTTTTGTTTGTCTCTGTGGCAAACCAAAATGAGTTTTCTAATTGTCAACAGACCTTGGTGATTTATTTAATTATAGTGGCGCCCGCTCACACCAACTTAGTTAAGGTCTGTCAGCATTTCTGTTATGAACCCCTATTTTTAGGGGTTTATAACTAGTTGTAAATATTTGCTCGTTGCTGAAACTTGGCATTCAAGGGCACAGTCATAGAGCAAATATCCTTTTTCAGGTTGACTATTCTAATGTGATACCAATGGCATTAGCTAAAAAGTATACTTCTTATGCCATGAAACATAGAGGGAATAAAGAGAACCTGCTTTCCATACCTCTTATGTGAGGGATCTTCTTAAGAATCTCAAGTGTTCAGAAGAGCTAGATGAAAATTAACTTGTTTTAATAAATTATATGTGGCTGGTTGTTGAAGTATTACCCTTTATGACATTTTTTTCCCAATTCAGTGTATGATTTCACATGTCCTTTTGTTGTCTTCTAGTCTTCTGCCATTTGGATGTATCTGTCAGCTTATGTTCTGATTGTGCCAGTATCACCTGTTAATCTTTTTTACATAAGAATTTTGTCCAAAGAAAAGCCCTAGTCTTTGCAGTCACGATGTAGAATGCAGCGAGATGCTTATTCTTTAAATGTAGGTAGTTTTAAAACTTTCAGAAACCTAATGAGTCCATAGATGAAGCATTGCTGTTGGAAATCCTGACTGTTTCAGTTCTGTGACTGAACAGAGCGACAGAGAGGTAAGGATTGTAGGACCAATGTTAAGCTGTTCTTGTGATGGAAAATACTGTACTGGTATGTTATTGCTTAATAATAAGCAAATTCTATATAAATACTCCCAAGATTGTCAATGTTTTCAGTCCTTTTTGGTAACTCAAATGAAATATATTGGCAAGGTTTGTTAATGATCAGTGGCAGATGTGATATCTTAACTTTGCATGGGGTTGTTCCTTACATGAGTGTGCATCTTCATTCAGAAGATTCAGAATGCAGAATCATTCCGTATTAAAACTCAGTTTAATTGTTGCACTATACTTTCAGATTGCAGTATTATGATTAGTTTTAAGGCTTTTGTTAATACAGACTCTGTCCTCACCACTGAAAAGAGGAGGCTGTTTTGTTTCTCTTTGATATGCTCCATGTTGTAGAGAAGCCGACATCCTCACAGGTTTAGTCCATTTTCTGAGGATTTCAGGTGCTCCTTTGCACTTTCCTAGCAATGTTCGTATTATCACTGCTCTGTTAACTCTGCTTGAGGCCAAGCAGAGCAAGAAAAGTTTAATCAAAACCATATAAAAGCCTAATCATTCTGCCGATGCCAAAGAGCTGCATGAGGCTCTAGAGCCAGAGGCTGAATATAATTTTTTCATATTATCACATAAATAACTCCCTAAACACTCTTTAAAAGAAAAGGTGCGGAGGGAGGAGGGAAAAAGAGAGGGTCTGTTGTGGGATCTGAGTTTATAAAGTGGATTAAGGTTCATGTGCTTTCCTCCTTTGCATCTAATGGAGAGAAAGGTAGGCCTGGTAACTCAGCAAGAAACAGGAACTTCTGATGGAAGCTGTATTTTTCTTAAATCTAGGTAGTTGCTAACAGCACTACCATATTTCTTTTTCTTTAGGATTGTGAAGTAATGAGGTGGATGTGCTATCAAGATGCCTGCTGCTTTTGCATGACAGAGCTTATCCTGAGCTAAGCTGCAGATGAGGCAGCCAACAGATGCAGTGGTTTCCAGGATTTAGTTCTGGATCTTCCAAGAACTTCTGAGTTGGTAGGAGGATTCCTGGGAACTCTGAGGAACTTGAGGGCACTTGTTGCTGCAGGGAAGGGATAACTACAGGAGGCTGCAGATTCTAGCAAGCTCTAGCAGCTGCCAGCAAACCCTGTCAGCTACTCCTGATCAACAGCTGCATTGAGCTTTTCTTCCAGCTGTCTCCTGGTTAGAGTCAAGCACCCTTTCAGCAGGTACTAGGGAGAAGCTGATGTAAGTGCAGGGCCTAGAGCACCACTCCTAGAGACAGCCAGGAGATGCAGCAGTTCGCACAGCAATTCACACAGAAGGGAGCCAGAAACTCTGCTGAGGACGGTGTGTGTGTGTGCGCAGCAGTGGTGGTAAGGCACCACATGGCACAGTTCCTCACACCATCTGGAGCAGCTACCCCGGGTACAGCAGAGACCTCGAGTCAAATGTAGCCCCAGAGTGAGGATGCAGCTGCAGGGTGTGCTGGACGCTGGGATGAGGAGACAGTGGTCTTGTCTGCAGCAGGTGTGCCCTGTCAGAGGATCTGTATTACCAAGTAAAGGAGATGCAGAAAGATGTCAGCACAGTTTGCTGACGTCACTAAAGCTGATGAGTCATAGATTAATTGGATCTTCTCTGAGAACCTGCAGGTAAAAGAGCCTGAACCCCCAACCATAGCAAAGGAGGAGTGCTTATTAGGCTGGGAAACAGGGAGTCCTGCGATGGCTAAGGCTAGAAGCTTGTAACTTTTGGCACCAGGAGGAAGGTTTCTGCTCCACCTGCAGGTCTGCAAGTACAGATTCAGTGCCATGGCATCAGATGAGGGCCTGGGAGCTCTTGAAGCATCCAGTCCACCCAAGCTTGAGTCCTGCAGCAGCACCAGAAGGAAGCAGCAAGTGATAATAGTGAGTGACTTCCTACCGCAGGGGACGGGACACCTGACCTGTGCAGGGAGGTTTGCTTCTCACTGAGCGCTGGGATTGGAACATTGTGAGGAGACTGCCATGGCTTGTCTGTTCCTCAGACTATTACCTACCATTGCTCTTTGTTGGCACCAATGATACTGCAAGGGGACACGTGGAACATAACAAGCATGACTACAGAGATTTAATTTTTACAACTGTGGCACACTCATTGAGGATCAATGCTTGAAAGAGACAGGATCCACCTGACCAAGTAGGGCAAGCATCTTTGTCAACAGGTTGGCCAATCTGGTCAAGAGAGCTTTAAATGACGGAGAGTGGAGCTGACCTATAACCAAGTGAGGAAGTGATGGACTAATTTAGTAAACAAAGACTTAAGGGTGATGTTGGCAGGAGAGACCCTAAACCAACAAAACAGGGCTGAAGGGATCCCACCCCAAGTGTATGCAGACAAGTAAGGAAAAGCCTATCAGACAGCATGATGGGGGAAGTCCTTACACCCTTTCTGTGAAATTAGAACTTGGGTTCCTATCTGAAGTGCCAGTACACTAACACAATTAGCATGGAGAACTAACAGGAGGAATGAGAGGTCTGTGTGCAGCTGCTGCCTGGCTATGACCTCACTGGAATCACAGAGACATGGTGCTATAGCTCACACAAATGGGTCCTTAGGAAGGGCAGACCAGCGTGGCAAGGACAGAGTGTTGCCCTTTATGTGAGAGAGCAGTGGGAACGCATGGAGCTCTGCCTGGGGATGAGTGATGAGACAGCTGATGGTTCATGGGTCAGGACTGGAGAGCATACCAGTGTGGGCAATATTGCAGTTGGTGTCTTCTACAGACTGAATGATCAAGAAGCAGATGAAGTCTTTTTCAGGTAACTGGAAGAAGTTTCATGGCCACAGGCCCTGGTCCTCAGGGGGGACTTTAACCACCCCAGTATGTGTTGGAAGGACATCACAGCAGGGCACAAGCAATCCAGGAGGTTTCTGGAGTGCATCAATGACAACTTTCTGACAGAGGTGATTGAGGAATCAGTGAAGAGGAGCACTCCTGCCAGAGCTCACACTTTCAAACAAAGAACTGGTCAGGGGTGGGGTCAGTGCAGTGACCATGAGGTAGTCACAGGATCTTGAGAGAAGAGAAGAGAATAAGGCAAATATCACAGATCACAAACTGGATAGCAGACTTTGGTCTCTTCAGAGGCCTGCTTGGAAGAAACCCAAGGAATATGGCCCTGAAGAGAGGAGGAGTCCTGGAGAGCTTGTCAAGGTTCATGTTGTTCAAGCTCAAGAACAAACCATTCTTCAGTCCATCCCAACATGCAGGTAGTTAAGTAAAGGCAGCAGGAAGCCTGCATGGATCAAAAAGGAACTTCTGACTAAAGTCAAACAGGGTTTGTGACTCAGGTGAGGTGAGTGTCATAGTGATGCCACTCTTGATTATCTTTTAAAGATATCTGTGGGGAGGTTTCTGAGGCCTGGAAGAAAGCAAATTTCACTGCTATTTTCATGAAGGGCAAGAAAAAAGATCTGGGAAAATAGTAAGTCAGCCTCACTTCAATCACTGAGAAAATGATGGAGGAAATAATTTGAGAACCGTTTCTGAGCATATTAAGAATGGCAGGTGACTGTAAGTAGTCAGCATGGATTTAGGAAGGTAAGATTGTGCCTGGCCAATCTGATAGCCTTATACAGTGAGATTATTAGCTCAGTGAATGAGAAGAGAGGAGAAGATGTTGTTTGTCTTGACTTTATCAAGGCTTCTGACACTGTCTCTTATAACATCCTCATTGACAAACTTGTGAAATATGGCCTAGATAAATGGACAGTGAGGCAGTTAGAAAACTGGCTGAACTGCCAGGCTCAAAGGGTTGTGATCAGTGGCACAAAGTGTCACAAAGCTGGAGGCCAGTCACTAATGGTGTACACCAGTGGTCAGTACTGGGGCCAGTACTGTTTAATATCTTCATTAGCGGTCTGGATGATGTGGCAGAGTGTGAGTGGCTGATGCACCACAAGATTCCTCTGCCATCCAGAGGGACCTCAACAGGCAGGAGAAGCGGGCGGACAGTAACTTCGTGAAGTTCAACAAAGGGACATGCAAATCCCTTCACCTGGGCAGGAATAACCCCATACATCAGGACACAATGGAGGCCAACTGGCTGGAAAGCAGCTTTGCAGGAAAGGACCTGGGGGTCCTAGTGGAAACCAAGTTAAACGTGAACTAGTAATGTGCCCTTGCAACAAAGGTGGCCAACAGCATCCTGGGCTGCATTTAGAAGAGTATTGTCAACAGGATGAGGGAGGTCATCCTTCCCCTCTACACAGCCCTGGTAAGGGACTACATCTGGTGTGCTGGGTCCAGTTTTGGGCTCCCCAGTACAACAGAGACACGGACATATCAGCGCAAATTTGGTGAATGGCCACTAAGGTGATTAAGGAACTAGAGCATCTGTCATCTGAGGAGAGAGTGAGAGAGCTGGGACTGGTTAACCAGAAGAGAAGGCCTAGGGGAATTCTATCAGTGTGTATAAAATATGTGAAGGTGATGAGTAAAGAAGGTGGAGCCAGGCTCTTTTTAGTGGTATCCAGTGAAAAAGAAGCACAGACTGAAATACAAGAAATTCAATTTAAATGTAACAACAGACTTTTTTACCATGTGGGTGGTCAAACACCAGAGCAGATTGCCAGACAGGTTGTTGAATCAACCACCCTTGGAGATGCTCAAAACCCAACGGGAAGTTGCCCTGAGCAGTCTGCTCTAACTGACCTGCTTTGAGCAGGGGTGGGTGGTTTAGACTAGGGGATCTCCAGAGGTCACTTCCCGCCTCAACTGTTCTGTGTTTCTGTGGTAAACTAAGGAAAGACTTTCAGAGGAACCACATTAGCAGTGTAGAGGCATAGGGACAGGCAGCTCTAAGCTAGCTGTGGAAGAAGTGTAGTCGACGGCGACTATCCTGATGAAGCTTTTCATTATTTTTCCCTTGATTTTAAATAAGCGTAATATTTTTCACTTTGGAAAATACAATTTGACCTATGTTTCGTGTCAGAGGCCTGTTCCTGATTCTTAGATTTAAATTCTTTCAAGGTATTATTTACATCTATTGCCTGCATATTCATAAATTTATTCTTAATATTCCCTAAAACAGTATTGCAAACCAAATAAAAGTAGTAAATCTAAGGAAAATGTTGATATAGGAAGCATTTTATGTAAACTCATTAAGTGAAGGCAAAAGGTGAAATTCTTCCTTTCACTTGAAAAACTACATTTCTTTTTGAGGTAAGTCTCAGTCTGAAGCCATTGTACTTTTTTATTGTAGATTTTGTCACATTGGTAGTGTCTTGGTGTTGGATTGTACCTTTTAGACGCAGGGGGAGGCAGAAAGTGAATTCTGTATGTCAGAACCAATGAAGGACCCAGTGGAGTGGGTTAGAAATTAATGTTCTGGAACTATCTGTTTCTTTGGTTTGACAGCTGCTTTGTTAACGAATGGCACTGTGGTGTTTGAGTTCATTATGCATGTGGTGCTTTGTAATGTTCTTCCAGAAAGAGTGGTCAGAACACTGGAATGGGTTTCCCAGAGATGTTACAGAATCTTCATCCTTGGAAATATCTCCCATACCCTGGGCAATGCCTGAAGAAGACAGTGTAACTTCAGAGCCTGACCGTGCTTTAGGCACTATGTTGGACCAGATAACCTCCAGGAGCCTTTCCAGCCCGAGTTATTCTATAATTTTATGAAAATGTTACATAAGCAAATGCATTTCCAGGCCTTAATAATTCCCTATAACTGTGTTAAACTGTAAACAGGAAAGCAAAGTAAATACCCATTTTTTTCATGTCGTAAAGGTAACTTAGCTCACCCCTCCAAGGCCCTATAGCCAGAGGCTTGTTGGAGCCAGTATTATGGTTTTGCTCTTTCCATATAAACATATTTTTAGAATTAGGCACAAAGTTCAGGGACACTGAGACTGGAGCGTTTATTCACACTTGTTGGGGTTTGAAGTGTGCTGCTATCTGAAAAAACTTTTTATTTTGTTTTATAGTTGAAACAAATCTGTTATAATTATTAATGAAAAGTAAGAAAATCTTCCTACAAAAAAAAATCACCATCCATGCCAACAGATGAAAATGGAGAGAGCATGCTTTAATAAGGGTCCTTTAAGAGGAAGAAGGAAAATGTAGTACTTTGTTATGCTTCTGAATTATTCTTATTTTGTTGTGATGGACCTAGCTTTTGGCCACGCTTTTGGAATCCAGGGCTTTTTTTTACGTTGCTGTAAAATATGTACAAGTTATTTGTGATAAATGAGAAGACATTTCTGAGGGGTATATATTTTTCCAAAGACTAAATCTCCAGTGTGTTAGAACAGCCTTTGTTTGAGGAAGGAGCACAGGCAGACTAGACCACAGAGTGAAGAGTATGAAGCAAATTCCCTCACCTATGTAGAATATTAGAGGACTTTTTGGAAACATTCTCTTAAAAGATTATAATTTTAACAGTGACTAGAACTCATAATCTGTGCTGAATTGCTTTTTCTGAGTCAGATGGGGCAGGGGAGGAATTCTTCTCTTCTGTAGAAATGGTTTATGTGGACAAGCTCTTATGTTTGTAGTTGTCACAGTGCTGTGACAGGACCTCCCAAGCCCAAGAATGGCATTACGTCTCTTTCTTCATTCACTGCTAGTGAGAGACAGGTTTTAGGGTAGGGAGTGTGGGTTGGGTTGTTATTACTGAAAATAGAGCGTGGAGTTGGTGATATCAATAAAGATACTACTTTATTTGAGGAATAATAGCTGTGCCAGTTCATAGGAAAGTGTTCAATTTTTTGCTTTATCTTTCTTTTGGTGTCTTTCTGACGTATTCAGAAAAACAAACCCTGCCATTATATTTGGAAAATTTTCTGTAGGAAGGAAAAAAAAAAGGAAAACAATGTAGTGGTGATTGCTGCTTTTCTTTCAGTGCTTGGAAAATACTTGGCTATTACAGTATTGGAGAAGATCTTCTCCCTACCCTCTGTTACACTTTGGAAGAGAACTTCTTACCTTCTACAATTTCAATACTTGAGCTTTAAAAAGAGGCTAGAAGTATGTTGTCCAGATCCCTCACTCTCTGCTGTCTGACTTCTTTTTGTCCCCAAGAGCTGAGCTATGCTGGCAAGTTTCAGATGAGACACCTCACAATCCTTCCTCTGTATCACTTTCTCCTGGGACAGGAGTTGTCTCCTAGGCATGGCTTCCACTGGAGCTTTCTCTTCTCCTTAGGTATAATCTTCTGACGGTTGGACTTGATGATCCTAGAGGTCTTTTCCAACCTTAAAGATTCTATGATTCTCAAGACTCAAACCAAGAAGAGAGCAGAGGTGGGTTGTTCGCCTGAAGTATAGTAGAGCTCGTTGCAAGAGCCCTGCAAATGTGGTTGAAGAGTTGGTTTGCACATAGGAGCTGCTGTCAGAGTTACGGACAGTGTTGCTGAGGAGCAGTCAATGTATCTGAGTGTTACGTCTTAATCTGTGCGAAAAGATGTTTTATCCCTAGCTACTGCTCTGTATTATACAAAATTGATGGTAAACATTCGTAACTCTTATTGCTATTTTCTTTTCATGACTCTTTTCCAGGTATCACTGCCCAGTGCCTAAAATTTTTTACGTCCAGTTAACTGTTGGCAACAGTGAGTTTTTTGGCGAAGGAAAGACTCGTCAAGCTGCTAGACATAATGCTGCAATGAAGGCCCTTCAAGCTCTCCAGAATGAGCCTATTCCAGAAAAATTACCTCAGGTTTGTGTTTCAGAAAACTATTCCTTATCTTCACATTAAGATACCAAATTGAACAATTTACTTGCCAGTTTTTCAATGTTTAATTTTTAGTGGTTTTTTTTCATATTAGCCTTAGTAATTAAAGAAGCAATACTAACAAATTGTTAGTGTTGTTTCTTTATAACAGCGCACCTAGCATGGAACTAGACTTAAATAAGCAAAATAAGCCTTTTAAAGATGGGATTATCAACAGTGATTAAGTAAAAAATAAAACAAAAATAAAATAAAATATTTGAGGTTATACCAAAAGTGGAGAAAATGTCCATTTAAGCAGTGGCTTCATGGAGAATGAATTACTAATCTTGAATGTGGTCCCCAATGTACCTAGGAACCTGACAGAGCTCACTGGCAGCTAGTGATCACCTGTCTGATGGTTTTAGGCTTTTAGCTACTTCGTACCTTTTTAAATAGCTAGCTTTCTCACCGCTATGTTGGTAGGTGATGTACATTGCTACTTATAAATGAAAACATTGTGTCATATTGTAAAGAATATTTAACAGAAAAATTATTCTCAGAATAATCTTTGCAAATTGAAAGGACAACTATAATAAAATTGCCCAGTCAAATAAGCCAAAATAAATGTATGAGAGGACAATCTTTTTATTTTGTACACTCTTCCTGATGACGCCTGTTGACTCATGTGCACAGTACAAAACATGAGTAATAGTACCTTCAGTGTCTTGTGTGGTAGTTTTGAGGTGCTTTTTAAGAATGGAAATCCTTTTCTGTATTAAAAAAAAAATTGTTTTTTCTACCTCACCCTGTATCTACATCCTTCTTTTGATCCCAAGAGAGTTTGACTCACCCTTTTGTTTTGCTATATTATTTTCTGGATCAGAAAATTATCTTCAAAATCACTTACTATGATTAATATTGCTTCTTTTTTAAAACAGGAAAACTATTAAAAAAGAATATGTAAAGTCTTAGGAGGAATCCCTGTTTCCTTTCTCATGGTTAATTCCCTTCCTTTCTCTTTAGGTCTCCAGTCAAATGTATTGGTTGGTAATGAATCGTTAGCACAAACCTGCATAGGAATCTCATATTATTCAAACACGTTTTTAGCTCATCATATTCTTAGGTTTTGAAAATTATATGTTTAATACTATATTTTTTCAAAAGAATCTTTGAATTCAACATATCCATTAATCAGAACAGAAATTAAATGGCATAGGATAATAGGTAGTAGACAGAAGTAAATAATATATATATAAAGTAACATCGATACGTACCTGGTTTTTATTCTGATAGCCCATGTATGTATGTAATTTACTTAGCAAAAAAAAGCTTTAATTAACATTCTTGCCAAATTTGGTCTATTTAGTGTCTGTTTAAATCCATGTCTGTTAGGATGTGCAGGCCTTTAGAAGATGTAGTCATAACAAATTGAGTTTCCTAAGTTCTTGTAGCATGCTGTGTTGCCTCTCTCATGAGCTAATGAAGTAACTTCATTCTTCTCTTCACCAACATAAGTTGTATAAGTAAACTGAATCAAATGCACAGTTAGCTATGAGAAAAATAGGGAAGAGCTTCAGGAGACTGTACCGTAGATTAGCTGAGACATTCACATACTACTTGCAAGACCTGTAGGAGCACTGTGAGATTCTGGTGCAGCAGTTGAAGACCACTTGGGATACTTGTAGGATCTCAATGGCAAGTGTCTGTGGTTAGGAGTATAAATTGAGTCCGCAGGAAAACCTCTGTGGCTTGGTCATGCTGAGGGTAAAGGGAACTGGTTGTAGGCTAGTCATGAAGAAACATCTCTGTCACTTCATGGGTTAGAGTTGTAGGTGACTGGAAGAAGTAACACTATGCCTAGATCATGATGGAGTACAAAGAACTGCATCGTGTGGAGCTGAGTGTAGCTCTCCAGAGAACTGGTTGAAGTAGAGTTCAAGGGCTTCATGGTGCCAAGGTTCAGGCTCCTCCCTGCCACTGGTCATGTGAGGTGGATGCAGGGCTGCTACACAGTGGTGAGATGTGCCCTTACCATGGGACGTGGTCCAGCTCAGCAAAACTCTACTTCCTTCAGCAGAACTGACCTGCTTGGGTCAGCCATGGAGGATTATTGATTCACCATTCCTCAAACATCATGCATGGATCAGAGCCAGTACACGTTAAGAGTCTGGCTGGTCTCAATTGCATGACTAGATTGAGCTTCTTTCTTTCCCTATCACTGCCACTGTGCTTCCAAGGAGAGCAGAGAGTGGAGCAAGGACAGACCTGCTAGTACCAATCTAGCCCTGCATGCCATTAGTAACTCAGTGAATTTCACTGGCATGGGATCCATGGAATATAGCACAGTAAATACATGGGTTTACCTTTTGGCCTTTGTAACTGTGGTTGCTTAATAACACCTTCTATACATTCTTCTTTCATGTCGAGATACCCTCTTTTTTTCATTTTTAAAAAAACTAAGTTAAGGATAAAAATCTTTTATCCACGTTACACCACTGAAGAGGAGTATCGCCATCTTAATACTTCACTGCATAAATGTGTAGAAGAGCATAAGGTGAGCAGAAACAAGAAGCAATTGGCAAACAGGGCAGGGTTACAGGTGAATGTGACCCTGCTTTCATAAAAGAGCTATTGTGTGTCTGCCAAAGCACCTCTGCTGTCTCATAGATGCGAGGCTAAGAAAGGCCTTACAATTAAAGTGTCAGTTGTGGAATGAGGATCAAATTTAAATCCAAAGTTCTTGAGACACTCTTGAACACATTTTGTCTTCCTTAGGGAAGTCGTATGACTAAGGCTTGAAACTTTATTGCTCAGTACTAAGGTCTGAGCCTTAAAGTCTATGATTCTCCCTAGTCTCCACTCATGATTAGGCTTTCTGCTGGGTTTGGTGGCAAAATATGCAAGGAGTTATATTGTAAGGGCAGAAGGGATAACCGGGGATTTTGTGGTCTGACGTGTTTTTATTAATCATGAAATTTTAAACAGTGATTTCTACATTAAACTCTACATATCTTGTTAAGCTAGAGTATAGCTAGAAAACCTAAACATTCTTGACTTAAAGGCTTGGTGACAGTCCTTACATTATTTTATGTAAATTGTGACCGAGATTGATTATTCTCCCTTTCAAGTTTGCAAGGTATTTCTCCTAAATTCACTTAGCTTCATTTTCTATCTAACTGGTATTTTCTTATCTTTGCTAAATGTAACAAACAAATATCAAAAATCTCTCTCCCATATACATTTACAGATTATGCTTAAGTAATTTTGAATCTTTTTATAAATCTGATTGCTTCCCTAGTGTCTCAGTGTAAGGTTGTTTTTTTCTAATCAGTAGTTCATTCTTGTGTCTTTTTTTGTCAGCTTTTCAGATTATCAGTGTCCTTTGTAAAACACAAACTTATTTTAATACAATACTGAGTAAGATTCTCACTAAGGTTTTCTACAGAATAGTAATACCCCACTCTTTATGTTTGATACTCTATATCCCCAAAATATATTTTTGCTTTTAAATATTGACCTTTTAACTCTGTTCAGTTGATCTTTCTTACTGAACCTAATCAATGCTTTGCCTGTCCTATAATTAATGACCTACATTCTTGATTTCAGTGGTGTTTTGCATTTCATTATATGAAATAAACTAGAGGTCCTACATAATTTCATTCTAATTACCCTTGTTGCTGCTTTGCATTGCACCTTTTTTTTTTTCCAGCAAGTTCTGTAAACTTTATAAAGTTTTGTTTTGTATTTAGCTCTAGATCACTGTCAGGGATGTAAATTGCTTCTTTAGACTTAAAATTTTGCAACCATTTAATGAGACAAAACCTGCCCCAAGTCTGCATGCTCTAGCTGACTGCTGGATTTTTGGTCCTGTGTTATCTTAAAGATTAATATAATAAGAGTTACAAGCAGTAGATAAAAGATTGATAGATTTCATTGTTAATGTGAAGAACTTAATGCTTTTTTAATGTTATTTTATAACTTTGGTGTCCGTATTTTGTAGCTATGCTGGTGCCTGAAGATTTAGATCAGACTTTGTTATGTAAGATGTGAACTCTGCAGGAATCCACCTAATTCAGCCCAAGTTTCTTTGATGTTTACCTCCACTAATAAAAAATTAGGAGCCTGGCCAAGGTTACATGGTTGTTGAGAGATCCCAGTTTGAAACAATCAGAGTTTTGCAGTTTGAAAGTAGCTGAATGAGAACCAAGGAAGATGTGGCCAGGGGGACAAACACTAAAAGGCAGCAGTTGCAGAAGGCAATAACTCTTTGACTGATCCCCATGCTGGTGGTTGTCTGAGAAAAATAAGACTTACCTAAAGTGTAAAGCAAAGCTGAATTTTAGGCAGGATAATGCTTGCGTGTGCCTTTGTCGTTTTATCTCTTAGTCTTTCTGTTTGTTATGTTCCTATGGATAAATAAATAATGGTCTATGTTAAGCAAGCTGTTCTCTGTCACTACCTTTTCACACTGGTCGTAACTCCCAGAGGGAAGTCGATGGAGGGGCCATTAACCAGCTGGACCTGCTGAGGACACCTGTAACCTGGTGACCCAGTCAAAGCGTGGGGGTGATGCACTGAATTTCTTGTGAGAGAAGTACAGTCTTCTGTACTTCTTCCTTGCTGGAAGGGGTACCCACAGAGAGACTGAGAAACAGGTCAAAGGATCTGTTTGATCCTCATGTTTGACACAAGAAGTGTGTATTCAGATGATTATTATCCATGTCATTAATAAGACTAAAATCCATAGAAGTTATTTGGCTGTCTATTATTAGTTTATAAATCCATAGAAGTTAAAGGGCCATCTATTATTAGTTTATAAATGCATGTGTATGTGTTCCTTTATTATGAAACACAAGTGCATTATATATGGCTTCATGGTCAGTGGGAGTCTGATAATGAGATGCTGAGCTGGATGTGCAAACACTGATTTACTGCATGACAGGAGAACTTAAAAGTCTTGGAGAAATTGGGGGAGAAGCATATTATTTTTTTATCTTCTAAAAATTGTAATATGATTATGTATTCTTCATTTTCAGAATGGGGAAACAGGAAAAGAATCAGAAGAAGACAAAGATGCAAACAAGTCTGAGATCAGTGTAGTATTTGAAATAGCTTTGAAGCGCAATATACCTGTCAGTTTTGAGGTATGTGTTATGTATTTATCTGTTTGCTAAGAAAATATTAAAAAAATTTGCCACTAAAACTCAACACAGTTAATAATATTAATGCATTATGAATATGACATTTAAATTAATGCAAATTATAATTAAAAAATTGGTAGTGTATCAGAGTCTGAGACACTGAGGTTTTTACTATTAAATTAGATACTTTTTCAGAAGTATGAGAGACCTAATATCTGGTTGCAAACAAGTGGATGGCAGAAAGACAGTTCAGGCATCTTCTGTATAGTGCTGTAGGATTTGAATCAGTAGCCACACTCAATGTGATTTGAAATAATCTTCAAATCAGTCAGCCAAAGTCTTTGCTTTAACTGTAGGCATACACTATAAAAGTTCTCATTGAGACACTTTGCATCTGATGTGCCACATTCAGAAAGTCATCAGTATCTTTTTATATTCCACACTGTTTGACTCCTTATCTATCTCTACTTAAGCCTTTATGATTTTTTTTGTCTCATTTCATATGACTTTATCTATGAGCCTGCTTCTGGTGCCTTTATTTACCTGAAGTAATAAAGAATATTTGGAATAGCTCAAATGCGATCAATGAACTAACTACAGGAGAATGAGTGATAGTAACAGAAAAGTTCTTACACAAACTAGTTGTAAAAATCTAATGTTCTTGTGGTAAGAACCACCAGATTTCAAGCTGGGTTTTTTTTCTACCTTTTTTTTTTTAAATACAGAAAACACTAATGTAAGTGGCTCTTTAAAGTTTTATTTTTCTGCTTTTTGTTTTACATTAAACTGAACAACGTGGGTAGTGCCTGTACTGGTGGTGGTTATTTTCTCCAGTGCTTTTTCCTTTTGAAGTATAGGCACATATTTGCATGCCAAAAAATAAATTACGCTGTGGCATGCCTTACAGTGTGCTGTATGCAGTTTACTGACATGTTTGGCCCATATTCATGAATTGGCCAATGTCAAATGAGCTATTTGGACCTTCTTAGAAATCTGAGAAATCTCTCAGAAGGTAGGCAAGAGAGCCAAAGACAAAGAATATTGGTTTTGACTAAGAAATTCCTCGGTATAGCAAATGTGTATGTGCTTCATATATATAGTCTATATAATGTGCACTAGTTAGAAAGTTAAGAGAATGTAAAATCTCGAGGGTGAAACTGGGGTGTCTGGGGATGTTGGTGTATCAATTTGCAACTATATGGAAAGAACATGACTCTTACAGAAGCTCAGACATGATGGAAACACATGCCCAAGTTTCAGAAAGGAAGCTCATAATTAACGTTTCAGTTTTCACACATAATTTTCTACCTTAAGTCTTTAAAAGTATTTGGAATAGTTCCATACAAATCAATACATTAAAATGCAAGGAGATGTATGGTCACAGATCACAGAATAGCTTGGAGATTGGAAAGAAAAGAGGGATAGTGCTTTGAATGTCTGTCTTAACTTCATTCCTGCATTTCAGCTTATTTAAGGGAGAACATTTGGTAAGGAGAGAATGAAGGCAGAGATACTTAGTACAGGAAAAGTCTAATGTGTCGCTTGCCAAAGAATGTTAACAATATTGAAAAAAGACAGTTTCTTGCTCTCCAGACAGGTTTTGTGTTATTTCCTGCCTTTAAATCTAAGTGTAGGTGACATTCTTAAATAGACTTTTGATTAAACTTGGTACTGGCTTATATTTCAATAAAACTGCTAAGCAATTGTGGGTAATCCCCAGGATCTGATGTTTCTAATAGGATTTTATTTACAAATGGTTTTGTGTTATTCCAGGCAGTCATCAAAGCTTTCTCTAGCTTTTTTTGTGTGTGATAGCTATAAAATGATCTGCCTTTTCTTCATATGATGAAGCTTTAGCCAATATTCCAACAGGGCTGTGTTATGCAACGAAATAATGGTCATAAAGATATGTAAAGTTCTATGTAAACATGTCCTCAGAATTGCATGAGGGGTGGAAAATAGGAAGAGCATGCAGAACCCCATGGGCTTCTGCTGTCTATCCTGTTCCGTGTAATGTGGCTAGTTTAAATTGCCTGGAAACTTTAGGATGAGTGTTAACGAATTTCTATCTATTAAATTGTTAATTAAAAAAATCAGTTCTGACAAGGAACAAGCTTTACTCCTTACTTACCACTGGTGCCTCCTTAGCTAACCTTTATTCATCAACTTTTAAGTCAAAATGCAACTCCTCTAAGGCATTTATGGGACTCTCAATGAACGATATTTAAGGAGGGATACAAAACTGATTGCTGCAGGAATTGTTAGAATAGCTCTAAAATGGTCATTTTGCTTCTTATTGCCTCCTTGACAGTAGGCTAAAATCTTGCACTTTTTTGGGTTCTTTTGCAACATAGAGGTTTTTTATTTCTGACTTGTCAGTGAGGAGTTGGGTGAGCCTAGAAAACATAACTGGGGTCAACAGCTTCAGGTATTAGAAGATGTTGGGGTGTTTCAGATTGTTGTTTTATTTTCAATATTTTTCTTTTGATTGGAGTATTATTTCTTTAGAATAGCAAATGCAATAATATCTTTTTCTCATTCTCAGTATCAGGAGTGAGGTGATAAGAGTGCCTGAACAGCCAAATTTTCTGCCCCTCCATCCCCTTCCAGTGTTCTACTGGGAAAAAGAGTTGCAGTTTCTTGTGTCCCAGTCTTATTACAATGAAGCAGAGATTCTGTATTTTGAACCAGGAACAGACCAAATTGCTGACTCTGGGAGACTGAGCAAGTTCTCAGCAGGAAGTTTCACACCCATCTGGCTCCTACTTTCCTGGGGATTAAAGCTTTCAGATTGGATGATTGACACACTGAGCAGCTCTCATGTGGGTTTTGCATGATGGTCACCCTTTCTCACACCAGTTTTAATAAAACATCCAGACTTGGGTTTTTTTCTTAACTTGGAAAATCTGGTATATCTGCCCACACGAGCATACGGAAATATGTTGGTATTTTAAAACTTCTAAATAATCATGGATGTAGGTGACATTTTTGTTGACCTGCTTTTTGTCACCTCTATTATTTGATTTTTAAGTCCATTTAATCTTGTCATAATCTTTTGAATTTTCTACCTGCCATCTCATTAATGATTGCAGCAGCATTGCTCTTTCGTTGTAATTGTACTGCTGTTTTTCATTTCTCAGCATGATTCATTAAGTTGAGCCAAATTCACTCTTGATGTAACTTGACCTTAGATGCGTTTTGGCCCCATGTTTTTTCTCTTGCTGGAGTTATTCTTTAAATCAGTGGAACAGAAAAAAGAAAAGTGTATTGAACTGTCACCCTTAATCAAATTCTTAGCTTTAAATTAGCAGTGATTTGGTCCATGGGTCCTATCTTTCAACTGAGGAAATAGTTTAATGCATATAGTATTCTTGGATAGCAAAGGCTGAATTTCTTTTCAGTGTTTTCTGTCCCTAGGCTTATAGCACAACTGTTTGAAATCATGTGGAGTAAAAAGATCTAAAATCTGGAGTTAACCAAAAATGTTATTAAGTAAATTTTATTTTTTTTGCTAAATTACCAAATTTGGATGTTTAGCTTGATCCGGATCTCATCTGAATCCTGTGGGGTTCATTCCGTTGACAACACAGATTTTTTTTCTTTTACACACTAACAAAGAAACAGTATTGAGTGTTTTCCAGGCAATTATTTACCTTGTGTCACATACTTAAAAGTTTAGAAGATGAAAAACACACCGGAATACATTAGTCTTATATTAAGAAATATATTTTCATGTATAAGAAAATATAATCTGGTTTTGTATTAACATTCTTTTTCAAATATATATATATATTTGTGTGCATTTATGGATATATGAGAAAACTTATATAAAACTAATATTTTAGGAACTCAGCAATTATATTTATTAAGCAAGTTATGTTGTCCTTTTTCATCTGGTCAGTATAGCCATTCTTGTATATTTTATTAATACATTATATTGCATGTAAGTAGAAACACCTATATAATGGTATTAGTAAGACCACGTAAAGATTAAGGACCTCAGTAAGGTTAATTTAGTTGTGGTTTACAGCCAGCGTGTTGTAATACTTGGATAGCAATGTGCAGGGATGGATTAAGATAGGCCTTTAAACCAGGGTGGGAAACGCTGCGGTGCAGTGAAGGTGCTGAGCACTGAGACGAAGCCCGACTGTGCCTGAGAGCGGGAGATCCTGGTGCCGGGCTCATCCCAGCTCTGGTGCCGGCAGCGCAGCATCCCATGGCTCGGCACGGATTGGTGCCTCGAAAGCACCACTGCCTTCTCACGCGGTGTAGCACTAGTGGGCAACTTGCAAGTGAGGCAATCTTGAAAACCCTGCTGAAATTATTACCTGGAATCTTAGAGTGGGAACACTCCTGGACTACCACAGAAAAATCCCATGCTGGCACAGATATCGTCTTCTTCTGGGAAAATGCGGACAAAGTTGTCTCTTAATTTTCATTTTGTGTCTTTTTATTGATATATGCTGTGATAATTGTATTTGCTGGGCGAAGTTGCCGCAAAAGAGAGCTTAAAAAAGAAATATAAGCCTAAGGAGACCTCATTACAGTGTAGCAGCAAAACTAAATAATACCAGGGACATGACCTTGATAAAAAGAACTTTAATACAAAACATGTTGTAATAATATTAAGGTTGAAGGTTTCAGCCCATTAAAAATACAGTTATTACACCAAGAAGGCCCTAGCACCTTTACCTCAGTTCCCTTGCACTCAGGCATTATGCTTCTTGAACAAACGGTTTGATGTAATTTCAGCCATTGAAAAAATATGTATATGTATTGATTCTGAAGATAATACAAAGAGGTGCCTGTCAGATGCTCTAATGTCTCCTTATACACATTACATGTAACAAAGATTAAATTAGGTAGCTGCTTCCGCCCATCAAACAAAATAACTGAACCTTTTCCCAAATGAGGTCTCTAATTCCTGATAGATATTGTCCAGACCAGTAAATGGCGCATACATGAAGAGATGGCTATCTTAGCACTTGCAGTGCTGTGATGTGTTGGTGAATGCATCCCAACAGTATAGCTTCCTAAAAGGAGACGTGGAAGTACTTCAAATGGGTTTTCTCATTGTCATCCTGATTATGTTTGGAAAGGAATGAATAAGAGAATAAATGAAACTTTTCAGAACCGATTGGCTTTGGTGTTAGTTATGGTGGCTCTTTTGATAACTCCTTTCGTTACTGTTGGGAGGGACAGCTGAGAGTTGTGGAGGCAAAACTGGGACAGCCTTTCAAATGTACGGGATATCGCTCCAAGTTGTGTACTCTGGCAAGGTAAGAGTTGAGAGCAGGCATGCTGCCTGTGGCTGGGACAGCATTAAAATACACATCTCTAAGACCGAAGCTTGGGACCATGTGTGAACATCCTATGTTTTAATTATAATGAAAAAAAAATTACGAACAGGTTGAAGTGATGCCATATAAATATAGCTTTGAATATGTTTTATGGAAAGAAATAGCCAAAGCTTGGTGGACCTTCATTAATTGAATTTCTTTAGGATGCGAAGCACCTTGCAAAGAAAAAAACGGCAACCTTGGTTTAAATATGCATTATTGTTGTGTGTTGTGTTATTGTATAAATCTTTTTGAAGTTCTACTATATTTTCTGTAAAACACTGAATATGATGGTTAACTTTGCTTTATCTAATTAGCCTTAATTTTCTGTCCTTAAACCTGGTACTGTCATTAATACTTGTCCAGATTTTATGAAAACCCATCCAAGCACATTTAATTAGAAGGAAAACTACATTAGTAGTAAGTACATTGCAGAAATACGAACATTAAGTTATATTCCTGTAGGGTGATTTGACTCAATGTTATTTTTGCTTAAAAGGTGATTAAAGAAAGTGGACCTCCTCACATGAAGAGCTTTGTTACACGAGTTACAGTAGGAGAATTCACCGCAGAAGGAGAAGGCAACAGTAAGAAACTGTCAAAGAAACGTGCTGCAATGGCTGTCCTACAAGAACTTAAGAAACTTCCTCCTCTTCCTGTGATTGAAAAGCCAAAACTTTACTTTAAAAAACGTCCAAAAACAATATTGAAGGTATGTGTCTGCCTTTGACAGAATTAGGCATGTTTGCTCAGAAAGTAACAGAGTTACTCAGATTTTAAATAAGTAAAGACTGTCTTTTTCAGCTTAAGAATCAAGCTCACATCTCTGAAGTCTTCAGGGGTTTGGTTCAAGTCTAGTAGAGGATCAAACCCTCCAAGCAGCTCTGTACAGCCATGTGAATTTTTAGCATTATCTCCTCTGGGAGGCCCTGCTGGCATCTGTAATGGTTCTGTCCCTGGTCTGTCCTTCCTCCCCAGTTGAAAAAGGAGATATATGAAATAGTAGATACATGGGGAAATGGTGCACAGTCCAGCTTCGTCCCATCATGGAGGTACATTGGGGAGTTTTGTGGTTTCAGCTTCAATTTGTTTTGATTTTTGAAAGATTTGAAAGAAGGCCAAGAGTATGCTGACATCTCAGCTTAGTGTGTCACTTGTCAAGCACCAAAGGACAATACTTTTTTTTTTTTTCATGTGCCTGTGTTTGATAATGCTCTTTAGCTCTCAAATGCAGATAGAAAATTGACTGGCAACCAGCCCATGGAGGACTTGCGGACTTTGAACCATCTCTCCATTAAAACATACCCTGTCTTAGAGGATATTAATATGCTTCTTTCTGCACTGATGAGGCTTCCTTTAGAGGCTCTGGATTCTTGTGAGCTTAATCGACTTCAATGATGCTTTTATTCTTGGTGGCAGTATATTTATTGCTACTTCTACAATTCAGTCAGTCTGTGGTGACTAGTCCTGGCTTGTGTACTCATCCTAAATTCATACAAAACCCAAAGGGTCATCTGAAATAATTAGTCTTCCTAATGATCTAGCAAAAGCAGTTACATAGTGTCCATATATTTATGAAGCATCACTACGTAGTCTCAGCACTGAACAACTAAGCAGATTAACTTGTCATCTGTTCAGTGCAGAAGACAAGGCTTTGGAAGTGGCCAAATCTGCCATTGAATTTTATTTTAGGAAGTATTATTTTGTGAGGAAGTAGTTAAACTCTTTGTACATGATTTTCTATTGCCTGGCATATTGGATAGTCATTTAGGTATATGTAAGGGCACATTAATAGCCTTTCATACTCATTTTAGGTCAGTGTAAATAATGTGAGAGTTGATCACTTTCTCTCTGGTGTTACTTTTGGAGGAGTCACTTTTGCCCCATACTATGCAGATCAGGAACCTTAAGACTAGAATTGCAGGAAGAAACAAGTAAACCTTCATGTCTGAAACCTGTGCTTCAGAATATAGTTTTAGGACCTAAATTTCATCTTTTTTTCTGTATTTGCGGCTTGTTAGTAAAAAAAAATAAAAAAATCTTCAGTTTCTCTGACTTATGATATGTCCGTGGCTTGCATTATGTTAGGCTGGACAGCATTATACCAATATGCCTTTAACTCAGTCCTCATCGAGTGTTACATTGATAGATTGTAAAAACAAGTAAATCAGTATTTACTTTACTAAAAGTATGACCATTAGAAATCTCTATATTCAGTACACCGAGTGAAGGGTTCTGTAGGAGCAGCGAACAGAAAAACCATCTCAAATAAGCAAATACATTGGAGAGTGCAAAACTGTGTCTGGAAAATATACAAAGGACTTCATCATCTTCTTCTTTTCAGTTGCCTTCAAAACAGAATGAGTGATTTTTCAAAAAAAAACCCAAACCCTAGGTTAATTAGATACCCAGCTCTTCCTGACATTCTAGGGATCTAATTCTCAAAAATGTCTAGGAAAAAATGAGCATAAAAAATTATTGAATGGGAAACCATGAGCATTAATGCAGTTTTAAAGCTGCAAGACTGAAAAGGCTATTTACTCTAGCTGTCTCATTTTGGAAAGTTTTTCTCAAGAAAGATGCTAAGGGTATAATAATGTAAGCATCTCTTATATTACCATATAGTGGTTACCATTACAATCTTAAATTGAATTATCCAAAGTTGGCCTTGTTAGAAAGCGATATTAATAGTCAAAATAACCTGGATTTGTAGAAGGTTTTTATTTTTTTGAATATCCAAACTTCTGGAATGTTTTCAATGTGCCCATTTTTTTTAATTTAACATGCACATGTTTTCACCATCAAAAAAAGTGACAACAATAACTTCTTTTTATTTGTAGATATATTTATGAGGCTATATCTTATGGCTTGCACTTTATTTAGCCTGCTCTGCATTTTGTCTCTGCCTGGCTTCTTGCCCACACAGCTGCCCTTGTGCTTGACATTGTTTGAAGTCTTTCACCTACAACTTCTCCAACAACTTCAGCGTTATGCTATGTAAGATTCACTGCACAGCTTGCTTAATGTATTATGCCTCTCTGGACTTTGCCTTCTTCATCTTTGCTGATCATCTCTCTAGGTTCTGGACCACTTGTTTGTTAGTATTTGCAAAGCTCAAACGAGCATGACTGCTGATCTTCTCTTATCCTGAAAATGGCTTCGTGAAAAGGAAATAGCTCAATAACAGAAAAACAATTCTACATTGAAATGCCATTTATATTTGCAAGTTCGTTCTTTGTGTTGTGGTATATAAATCAGATAAACATGACATCAGATAAATTTTTAGGAGTCTTAATTTCTCCTTCTTAAGATCTACAGACAAATATTTTCATATCTATTTGCTTTGAGAGAGCGTTTGCCAGCTGAGTAATAACATACTAACAGGATTTCAGAACTAGATAGTTTGTAAGGACTGTAGTTTTTCACCTGTGTAATCTTGTACAAACCAGTCTCTCAGTCCTTTTGTTTTCCCCCCATCATATCAATCCCCTCCCCACCCAACCACACATTTTGACATGTTATTGTGAAGATTATTGTCTGTTAAGCATTTGAAATACTTGTGGGTGGCTTTCAGTATGCAGCATTCTAGCCATTGGAGATACTCCTCTCTAGCTTCGCTACAGAAATGTATTTTGAGGGTGAATTCCTATGACTCACAAACAGAGCAAACCTTCTACACCTTTAGTTGCACTGTAGGATAGAAGGCAGGAGTACTGAGAAGGAATGCAAGAAGGCTGAGAGGCAGCTTCCTTATTATATGGCTAATATTTTTGTCTCCATTTAAAACCCACCTCTTCTTAGCATACTGCATGTTCCAGCATTGTAGCAACCTATTTCAAGGGATTAGGGAGAAGGATCATAAAATAGGGCAGCGAGATACAATTGACTGATGAATCTGCTAATTTTCATCCATCCGCATAGGACCTCCATAGATAGATGAGAACGTTAGTAGCTTACAGATGCTAGGTATGCACACTACCTGCAGCAGTGGCAGACAATAGGTGCATATTTTTTGCCACAGTTTTGAGCTTGAGGATTATTACCTTCTGTTTCATGATCAGAAGATGGGAAGAAATTTACTTCTTATTCTCTCAAGAGGGGTATTAAAGAAGAGGTAACCCTGGTAAATGATTTTTTCAAGCAGCATAATAGTTGTATGGATATATGCTGAAATAATGCCTCTTTCTTTTAAACCTGTTTTAGACTGGACCAGAATATGGTCAAGGAATGAATCCCATCAGTCGTCTGGCTCAGATCCAACAGGCCAAAAAGGAGAAGGAGCCAGAGTACGTTCTTCTTTCAGAGAGAGGAATGCCTCGCCGCCGAGAGTTTGTTATGCAGGTATCATCTGCTGCCACGTTGAGATAATGCCCTTACCATGTTATGTTCAAACTCAAGCAAAATGGTGGCATAATACGAACCGAACTCCTCTGTGGTTAGCTCTTTGCTTTACGGTCAGTTATACAAGAAGAGTGTGACATACAGCATCAGAAAGCCTGTTTGAACTTTCTTCTTTCTCCTGGTGAAACAAATGGCAGTTGGGTTATGTGCTTTCTAGATGCTTTTTTTGTAGTGGCTTTGCATTTTTTATACTCTTCTTATTTTTATTTCACCTGATGGTTTCTGTCTTTATCCCTGAGGGTTCATGATTTATTTACTTTTACTTGTCTTTTTGAATTATTTTTTTTGCTGTTGTTGATCAGAGGATTGCAATACAATTGCAAATACAAACAAGTGTTCTCAAGTATGGATATGAATATCTCCATATTACCTAACATTTTGGTTTAACAAAATAGTGCTGTAAATCTCTTTTCAGATTTTCAGTTTCTTTGTGGCTTTGTTCATATCTGAAATACCACAAAAAAACCTTCCATCATGTGTTTTAGCCTGTCCAGGTAAAGGCTCGGGACCTAATACAAAAACAGTAGATCATCAATGTTTCTTAAATTTTTAAATTAAGAACATTCACAAAGATTTGATATAACCCTGATATTTTGTTAGACAGCACAACATCTGGTTAAGAAAGATTAGGAACAGGAAAGAATTTTTTTTCTCTTGTGTTATCACTCAGGGGTGATTTTGTGCTGGAATAATTCAGAACAGCATACCTGAACATGTTTTGACTCGTTGTCTACAAACCACACCAAAATGTCACTTCTGATCACAAGCAGAATTTATCATGTTCCAGCACCTCCTCCTCCAGAAAATTAGTTATCTTTTCACCTACATCTTTATGTCTCTCCTTCATGTCAATCAAGATAGGCTAGCAATCTTCATTTCCTTGGACCTCAGTCACCTTTCTTGAAGATTTATTATTTTTCTCTCTGAAGCAAAAGAAGTTACTGGGTTCCTTTTGTTGCAGAATCTGACTTCTGAGTATTAACTTGGAATTCCAACTTTTTACGTGACGTGAAAGTATTTCAGAATGAGTGATCTTATCATAGACCATCCCTTTTCCCCTGCTAGACACCCATGGGAGTGTCCACAGCTAGAGATGATTGTGAGAGGTGTCAGAAGGGGACTGTGTTAGAAAGATGGGCTGAGAATTTGGTTTTCCATTGGAGAAGTCTCAATAATGTCAAAATCTCGATAAAGTCTCAATAATGGCAAAATCTTTTGTTTGAATTAAAAAAAGAAGTCTTAAAGAGCCAAAGAAATTCCATAGATCAGTTGCTTATTATGTGTCCTTTTAAACATCGTCCCCTGTTTTTACCCTTTTGTGATATTTTCATTCTAAAATACTTCTGTTTCTCCCATCTTCAGGAAGTCTCAGACATGCAAAAACTCTTATCAGAATAAAAAGCCTTTGTATAAACTACTTAAACAATGTTTTCATTTAATTTAATTGAATGTGGAAGTAAAATATCCAGAGATAATATGTTCATTTTTATCTGTCACACAAAGAGCAAGTTTAGATGTGATGAAATGGATCCAATTACTTGTCCTGACCACTAGATAAACAGAAGAAAACCTCTGATGACATTAGTTGGTGTTCTGTTCCCAAAGTTAATTTCAGAAAGCTCTTTCTCTTTGTAGTTAGACCTTTAATCCTTGATAGAGGTTATAATAATAGCTAAACCAGTTTTACAGGTCTGAGAAATAACAACACATTGATTTATTGTGAGCTATGTTATAAATTATCATTTTGTCTTGTCCCATTAAAGTCCCTCAATTTTATTGCATATAAACTTGTAGCATATTGGCTATTTTCTAACTGTGATGATGGAACTGAATAGAAGATAAAGTTTTTATTTCAAGATTATTAATATTTCTGTCTTAGGTAGCCTAATCTTTCTGCTTAATTATGTATGTACTTTGAAGGGATATTAATGATCATTATTATTTATTTACAACCTCTTCTTTGTACATAGAATTAATAGGTATTTGAGTAAAGTAAAATTAAAACTTTTAGGAAATTGTATACATGATAATTTGAGGAACATGAATAATTATTGAATAACAAATTACTAAATAACATTGAGAATGTAACAGTAGTATGCCTGTTTTTACAATTTTTTAAAGCTCCTTCCAGACTGTGGCATGTTTTTGACCTATAAGGTTTCTTTTATTCAGATCACCATGGCTATTTTATTATTTTATTTTGGTTTGGTTTCCTTTTTTTAACACACTTTGGAACCATATGCTGTTTTAAGATAAAATTTGGCAAATAAAATGGCTTAATGGACAGAATGAAATATAGCTATCAAAGAGCTATGAAAATTGCATAAGTGAATAGCAGTGACACTGCTAACACCACAAACCAGACACGTACAGCTTCAGGAGTTCAAGAATGTTACCAAACCCAAGGAATGAGTTAGAACCTCACTCTTTGTGCATATTCATTGTCTATAATTTGTCTTTATTTTGAGGTTTTAATTTCTCCTAGCTTTATGAAAGGCATCTTGTTTGTCAGAAACCTGCGTGCAGCATAGGCTACAGGTCCAACAAGGAGCCTTCTTTCCAAAGACTATTTTGATAAAAGCTTGTCCGGTATAAGTGCAGAAAAGAAAGCAGCCCCAGCCCCCGTGTTCCTTGCAGTGCAACAAAGGGGGGAAAATGTGAACATGGTTTTCATCTTTCTTTAGATACCACTTTCATTTAAATGTCTAGGTCACTGTTTGTGTCTCTGTTGTTCTGGATACTGTCCTGATGATGCTGGGGAGCTGCTGCAGGCAACACTCCTACAAGGACAAGGAAGTCCTGATCTTGTAGCGCTTCCCGTGTTAAGAAGGAGGGGGGAGCAAGAGTGGGAGGGATGTTCATCAAGGGGATGGGGTTGGCACAGAGGCTGGTGGAAGAGAGGGACGACTGTGTGTGCACTGATACGGAAAAATGTAGCTCTATGGTACGAGTTTGGGGACCTTCTGAAAAATTAAACAGACTCCTCTGTGTGAAGCAGTATTATAGTCCCCTTCTGCTCTATTCTTACTTTTCAAAGTTTGCATCATCATCAAAAGAGCTGACGGTTGTTGGTAGGTCAGCAAGATTATTACTTGGTGATATGAAGGAGTCTTGCATTTATCGTGATTATGATCAGTGTTTTCTTTTCAAGGTAAAAGTAGGCAATGAGATTACTACTGGAACAGGCCCAAACAAGAAAATAGCTAAAAGAAATGCAGCAGAAGCAATGTTGCTACAGCTGGGTTACAAAGCCTCTACTCCTCTTCAAGACCAGCCAGAAAAGGTGAGAACTATTTGTTATGATGCCCACATTTTACCCTTGTCTAGATTTCTTAGCTGTATCAGTTAACCACTTAGTAAGAACAGCTTAAACTTGTGCACCCCCTTTTTTTAGAATGCTGCTTGTCAGAGACGAGCCTTTGTTTAGCTACAGCTCTATTGCTACAGTTAGTAGTAAGTGCAGCTCTTACTGTAAGAGTAATTAAGAACAGAAATGTAGTTCCAGAGGATAATGTGTGTGCAAAATTGTATATGTGATGTATGCGCCTATTTCTACTTACACATCAGGATGAACGTGCCTCTTGCTTTTATTCCATTTCGGGCATCCATGAGAGGACTGAGAAGAATGATGTTATTGATTTTCATACATGAAGTAGTCATAGTAGTCAATGTTTGTCTTCCTGTTGCATATGCACTAAAAGCATTCCAGAAAAGTAATGGCCTTTTCAGGTTTGATGACTGAAAGATAATGTGTGTCTTTTTTTTTTTTTTTTTGTGGAAAAGGAATTACATTTTAAATTTGTATGTGTTGCAGGTATGTATTTCCATGTTAGCGATGTGCAACTTAGCACTCCTCTCCTGTCTTGAGTTTATTGATGGAAGGTTTTTTAACCAAAATTGATTGTTAAGATTTTGCCTTTTGTATCCTGAAAAGATATTTGGTAAGGTATTTGGTTAAGCTGTGGACTCTTAATAGCTTCTGTCTTATGCAGAGTCACTGGATGTATGTATTTTGATCATGGCTTAAACATTTGCTGTGGCTGCACCAGCTAGCTCAGATCAACGAAATGTTCTGCTGGGCTTTTCTGAGGACTACACGATAAATATGAATATAGTATATATCTATATATATCTTCTGAAACAACCTTTCTTTTTCTTAAAAAAAAAAAAAAATCTAGGAAGATACTCTGTTCTGTACATTCTATACCCCTAGCCAGGAAAAGACAAATGCCATAGTGGTTACTTGGCTCCACCTCCTCCTGTTTCCCTCTCCTTTGAGAGGAGCAGCTCCATGTATGCTACTCACACTCACCTTCACTGTGTTCTTCACTATATATCTTAGTCATATACACTAATACAATGTGTATTAATGCAATACTCTAAACAGAGTACTCAGAGGCTAGATGGTGTTCCTATGTGCAGTCATAGCCATTTTAAAAAGATTTATGACAGAGTCAAATGATGAGTAATTTTCACCAGGATGCTGAGACTTTTCTGCTGTAGAAGATAAAGTGCCAACTTTTCAAAAAGCCAAGTTGGGCTTTTTGAAAAACAAAGCAAAACAGAAAACTCAACTTCTAATAGGAAAACATAGGTTTTCATTCTTGGACTTCAAATTGGCTGAAATATTTTTACTCGGTAATTTTCAGAGATAAAGTCTCAAAAAAATTCAGCCCACAACATAGTTGCTTTGGAGAGCTCTACACAGTGGAAACTTGTGGTTACATTGAAATCCTTAAAAAACCTTGAGTGGCTGAAAAGTGGCGCTGCTACACTTAATAAACATTTCCCTCCATTTATTAAACTTTTGGTTACAAGTGCATTGTCTTTAAAAAAACAGGTTTAATTGCATACTTGCAGAGGTAGATCTCTCAAAATTGATACAATAGCATACAATGGCCTAATATTATTCTGAACACAATGAGCAAACATGATACTGTATCCAAAAAATGTGAACTACTCAAATTTTATGTAGTGGGAGTATTCAAGATCATAGAACAAATTTTTATAGCTTTGTTGAGGTTAAGGACATAAAATATCTAGAACATCTGGCTTTATCTTCTGTATATAGCCAACTGAACATATTTAAAGCAGATACACAAGTTAGTTTGTGTAGATGAAAGCATTTTAATTCTCAAACTAAACTGTGCTGGAGAAGAGAGGAAAATAGCCCTTAGATCTTTACCAATTTGAGCATTACAAAATTCCTTCCATATAAATTGCACAATAAAGATGTACCATTAGAAGATACTCGTTTCTCTCTTTGAATCCAAAATGGGGCCCAATGTAGATTAACTGACATATCAGGTTGGCATCTAAATGGACAATTTTCACTTGTGTTGTTTCTGATACTTTTAAAAAAGGAAATTTCTCTTTCCCCTGCCCCTTCCTGAGTTCTTTCACCCTCTTCCTCCTTCCTTTAAAAAAAAAAAAAAAAAAAAAAAGCAAAACCAAATTCAGTGTTTTTTCCTTAACCCCGGTGCATAAAATGTGACTGTATTCATTTAATGAAGGCCTAAGAGTGTAACAAGAGCCATGCATGGTGCTGATGGCAGTACAGGTAAACAGGTAATCAAGGTAATGTAAAAAAAGTGAACACTCTGCTCCTTTCTGAGGTAATCCGATTCCTGAAATAAATCAGTAATCGCTATGCAGAGTCCTGAGGAGAGCAATTTGAAAGTGCCCTGGGAGACTTTTTGCAACTATCAGAATTTTAGCTCTATGGATCAGAATGGAGAATTGTAATGTCTTCATTTTTACATGCTTCCATCCTTTTGTTTCTTCTTGCCACTTGTATTCTCTTTGAGAGAAGAAAACCAGAGTAGATTGCATTCATGTGAGACAGCAGCACTAAGGATAATTTATTGATAGGTGAATTTGTGTTAAATTCCTCATCATGATCAAGTTAATAAACAGTTAAAGGAGAGGAATGAGGAGAGTTGGAAATGTTCTTCTGATATTGTAGCACCGTGCTACAATAAAAAAATCTGCTCGTGCAGATTTTCAGATCATGTTATGGATGCACAGTATGGATTCTAAATAAAACCATGCTGTTGTAACAGACAGCAGTAATTACAAACATATTTGTAGATTGCATATTGCTTATTCATTTGAAGAACTATTGTCTTCCATGGTTTCCAGTATACACATTATCTGCTTCATAATAGAGATAGAAGGAATTATATGAAATTAAAATGCATGGAAGTGGGTGACCAGTTTGAAAGCCAGCTCTAATACCTATCCTCCCTTTCCACTAAGTATCTCCCATTTTTATTGCATGTTGCCTAGCCTGTAAGCACATTGGGATGGACATGATGAGGAGAGGCAGGGAAACAATCATTGGGTAGCCACTTTGCATAGTGCGCTCTTCCCTCCTCTGTCCCAAGGAAAACATGTCATCTAGTAGTCTGCATTGCAACATGGTAGTAATCTAAAGAGCCTTAACGCGGCCTCTGAGATGCAGAGGCAGATTTCAGCTGACTGTTCCTCCTTTGCATCACTTCCGCTTTCCAATCAACCCTGTCTTCCACAGCAAATGATTACAACTTTGTCATGGCATATAGACTGCTTTGCTGTGAGGTTTTCTGTTTGCATACAAAATCCCAGTGAAATCTGAAAAGGATCGTTTGTTTCACATTCATCAAGTTGGATGTCAATAGCTCCTAGTTCATGAAGAAGCCTGGACTTATTTATGCACAGTTACACGTAAATTTAGAACGCTGCCTTCTTATTTCCTGTGTAGACTTCAGGAATGGCCTCGTTTTGAGCTTCTGTGTTAATTTTTCTTCTTTTCTGTGTCAGAGTCATACCTGGTGTTAAACATAATAAAATTAATTTGAAGACTTCCTCAAAAAAGTCTATATATTAAAATAATGGAAAACTGCAATCTTTTGTAGCTTCTACTTCAGTAACTAAATGGATTCCTAGAAAGTAAATATTTTAAAATTACACCCAAAGTAATTTGTAGTGTTTATGCATTCTTTCATAGGCAGATATTAGGATCTTCTTGTTTTAGAATGTAATTTCTCTGTTCACTGTGTATGTTTTCATTTGAGAGCTGCTTAAAGCATTTGATTTTAAGTCTGATTTGGTAACATATTGAGTTGAGCCTAATCCTTGGGGAAACATTTATATTTCAGTGCTAGGCAATAGTTGCTAATGTTTATTCATGAAGGCTACGTTCCTCAAATAACCTATTTTAGACAAAAATTAAGATGTGTTAGCAAAGTTTTGTGAGCAGATGTGGCAATCCAAAGTCATCTTTTTTGGACTCTTTCAACTAAATTTATAAACATACATGTTCTGTTTAAGAAGTAGTTTGCTCTTTACTTATTTGTCTTTTTCTACCTGTTTCAGCTTGGAGAAAACAAGAGTTGGAACGGCCAGAATGTTGGGTTTCCTGAGCCAACAAGTAACAGTAAGTATTGCTTTCTAAATTTATACGTATACTTACTTCTCTTTGTCTCTGTAGGATTTGGATTACTCAACACAACTGAAATAATTTTTGTAAATATTTTGGGGTTTTTATTGCAATTAGATGAATTAACTCTTGAGTGTCCTCTGTGTGAGTATAGGTATGAATGAGTGTAGGAACAAGGAAATTTTTATTTACTCATTGAATCATTGAATCCTTCAGATTGTAAGGGATTTTAGGAGGCCATCTAAACTGCCTAGTCAAAGCAGGGTCAGTACAGAGTTCAGACAGGGTTGCTTATGTCTTTTTTCCAGTTCTCTAAGGATGGAGATTCCGTAGCTTCTCTGGGCAGCCTGTTCCAATGCTTAATTATCTTCACATTGAATTTTTTTCCTTTTATGCCAGTCAGAACATCTTCTGTTTGACTATCATCTCCTGTTTTTCTGCTACATACCTCAGTAGTGTGCCTGGCTCCATCTTTTTGGCAACCTCTTCTTAGGTATTGGAAGGCTGCTCTTAGGTCCCTCAAAGCCTACCACTGTCCTCTATGCCTGATCATCCAAACAGATTTTCGTCATCTAGTAATTCATCTACCTAGACTCTAATACCACAGTTTGGGTACAAGGATGCTGTGGGAGACAAGCATAATGGCAGAAGCCTTGCTAAAGCAAAGGTAAATGACATCGACTGCTCTTCCTTCATGCATAAGTCCAGTCATTTTATCATAAAAGGCAGTCAGGTTGTTGAGGCTGGTTTTTATCCTTGGTAAATTCATACTGATTGTTCCAAATGGCTTTCTTCTCATTTGTGTGCCCACAAATGGCTTTAAGAGGACTTACTGCATGATTTTCCCAGGGACTATAGTGAGGCTGACCAGCCTGCCTTTTTTGATGACGATAATGATGCCTTTCTCCAGGCATTGGAGATGTCTTCTGATCTCCGTGACTTTTTGAAGATAATAGAATGGCCTCGCAATGACATAAGCCAGTTGACTCAGCACACGGAGATATATCCCATTTGGTTCAATGGACTTTCTAGATCTTCCATGATGAGACTGTAAGGTGAAGAAAGAGTGGTCTGTCCTCTACATAACTGTACCATAGTCATTCTCCTCTCATGTCTTTATATGGAAATCACAGTTAAGTTGTAAATTTTAAAGAAAACACCCTAGAAGAAAAAGGCCCTTTATGAGGTGAAGAGTTAAAAAAATCAGTGAAAAATACATATACTTGTTGAGAACATTTTGGGTTCAAACCTGTCCTATTCTGCAAAAGAATAGCACAGTCCCTCTGAAATAAAAAATGATACCCTTAATAATCTGATTATTATTACCATTGCCTCTAGATTGGAACCCTCAAAAAAGGAGTTAAGGGATTAAGCACAGTGGTCTCTGAACAGCACTGTCAGAAATAAATGCTCTATGTCTATTGACATGATAGCTACATCTCCTTTGATTTCCAATTTACTTGGAGATCAGAAGAATGGAAATGAAGGCAACTAGAAATGTCTTTCATGCATTAGAAAAGCATCCCAGAATGAAACTCTGTTTCTGGTTTCTCACCAGATTTCCATAGACGTGATTACTTGTTGAAAAGCTGTGCTTATATTTTGTACAGGGGTGGTGTATCCACGAGCGCTTTACCTGCTCTTCTTCTGGTACAATATTATGTGCTAGTTTCCCACACAGGGCATGCATAAAAAACCCTGAAGAAGAACTAGTAGTATTACAAAATTTCCCTGCGCATACCAGTTGATCTTCCCCTAAGCCTCAGAGTCCAAGATAACTTCAGAGCTTTACGGTCAAGGGGAACTGAGGAAGTTAGAAGTGTCTTCTACTTTTTGAATGAAGGAAGAGACCACTTGCATGCATGACCTCTCATTTACCTGTGAAGTGCAGGGGTTTTTTTTAAGGCAATTCCAAACAAATTCCACTGTTTGAGATCAAAAATGTCACATCCTATTAGGTATGAATATGCTAATTTAAGAACAACAATTGTTGGTAGGTGTATCTAGTCTTGAAGTGTCAGCATTATTTCGGAAGTTTTAAAGAGGCAAATGGAGGAGCTTCCTCCCTTTTACATCCTTGCTTATAAGAGAAATGTACGGTTTGCATTTGTTATGACCCTAAAATTTAACTTCCGGTAGTCTTGAAAATGTAAGGCAGGCCCTGAGATTGCTGCATCTGCCATTTGGCATCTCTTATTCACATTTCCAGTGATTTTGTTCCAGGAGAACAGTTGTGTCCTGTCAGGACAACATACTGTGCATCAGTTTCCTCTTCCAGGCAGACACTCTTTCTTTGTGTGCAGAATGCACTATGTCTTCATCTGAAACAGTGTGAAATAAAACTGGAATAGTAAAGTGAAGGTGTATATTTCAGTACAATGCAAATAAAAATCAGAACAGTTATATATTTTAGTACAACTGAAGAACAAATTTAGTTGTACCCTTATGATGTAGTTCGTTTTTGCTGGGAAATACCCTTCAGTCTGTATCCTCCTACATACTCGCTCAATGCATTTTTAGTATTCCCTATTAAATATCCTTGAAAATTAACTTCTCCTATTCCCTTCTATCATGTACTTTTGCAGCTGTCCTTGTAGCAAACTTCACTTCTGTTCCTCCTCCTCACTGGCAAAGCTTCTTCCCACATGTTTACTTCTTTACCTTTTCTCTTCATTTCACAATCCTAAAGATGAAACAAGAAGCTATTTGTTTCTTGGTTTGAGATATCTTAGACAGTTTTCACACGTGAAATAACAAGAACATTGAATGACTTTTTTCCATTATGCTTCTGGTGGAGACATGGAGACACTGTGGGCAGACCAGGAGCATTTGCAGCCCATACAGGAGATGTTTACTGTCAACAGAATGCTCATTTATCTCTCTGGATTTGACTTAAGCAGTTATCAACAAAAACAAAACATGAAACAAATAATCCTAATGCAAAGTGCATTTTCTTGGGAACATATTTTGGTTTTGTATTTCTAGATGGTGTAATCACAAACATCATACAGGATGTGTTCTAGGAGAAGCTCTAGATGAGCTATGAAGAATAAAAATATGTGAAAATAAAAGAAAAAAGTAACAGTGTTTTTATATATTATAATTCTAACAAGGAAAAAAATGACCCTAACTGTTTTTATATGCCCCCCACCCTCAATTTCCCATAGTATAGTTTTCCTTTCTCTATTTCTGGCAATTTTGGGAATCACAGAGTAAGTATTGAAAAACTAATAATAAAAAAAAGTTACATTCAGAGCAATGCTACCTCTCTGTAAAGGACAGGCTCTTTGTTTTTCTTGCCTAACATTTTATTACTAGGGATCCGTGCATGACTTTACAGTCTTTGTTCTTCAGAGTACATCTGCTCCTGCTGTTTGTTCACCACCTGAAATCATAATCATTTGTTTGTGACATCACAATTAGTTACTGTGAAGATGATTAGCTTGTCACCAACAGATGATTATGATTTCAGATGGTAAATGAGCAGCAGGAGCAGATGATCTCCTAAGGAACAAAGATACTTGATCTCATGCAATTGTTCTCAGTTAGAAAAAAGAAAAAGCAGTGAGGAAAAAAAGCAAATAGATATTCAGAGAGTTTCTTAAATCTGTGATGAGGAAATTTGAACATTTTTCCATAAATAACATGCATTTTAGTATTTTTAAAAATCTACTTAAATAATAAGAGATTAAGAATATAAGAAATGTAAAAAATATGAAAATATGTGGTGTTACTGTACGCCCTAACTATATGGTTACCTTCAAATTCTTATTTAGATGTTTCTTCACCATATTTTTTTTTTGAGAAAATAAATGCAAAATAAATAATGTATTTATGAAATTTTGCATACTAATACATCTTCATTTTGGAGGAAACAGTATTTATGTGAACATTATAGTTCTGACCCTCACTAGTTTTATAAAGACTTTTTTTTATAGTCCTCTACATGTTTATTTTTCAGCTGGGGATTTTGATGAAGACTTCCAGTAGATAATTTAATACCTCTGTATTTCCATGAACAGTAACTGAAGTCTACAGTTTGGGAATAAATTTTTTGTTTTCTATTTCAGATATTTTTAATTGGAACTTATGTGTGTTATATTTTGCTGAAAGACTTAATTCTTTTGGCTGTATTTCAAAGGTGATTTGCAAGGGATTATGTGCATTTTGCTAAGTACTGCTGTTTCATTGGACTTCACTTTTGAATTGTTTCCAAACTTGCTAAACTCTGTCAATTATAATACACTCTTTCTAGGAGTTAGATTGATACATCAGTAAACATGTGTTGAATTATTTGTCATTCTGAATAGGAACCACAGTAGGAGGAGTTGACACCACCACTTATTTAATGAAGCACAGGCCACAGAACAGTAGTTTTCCATCTGTTTGGTTTGTGTTTTAGGTTTTGTTTTGTGGGGTTTTTTAGGAAACATACTGTCAGGTGCACATTCTACCATCAGCGCGTGTTTCAGGGAGCAGTTCCATCAGCTGAGCAACTTGTCTACACTCTGTATGTCTCAGCCTTGGCTAGAGCCTGTTCTAGCAGTCGGTTATGTTTAAAAACCACCTTGCCTCTGTGGCCGCTGAGTTGATGTGCTAATTTTCAAAAATAAAAGAATAAAAAAAAGGATTTCATCCCATCTTCTAGCAAGGGTCTGAGATAACTAGATTTTCGTTCTAACTGAAGACACAGGAAAATTAAATTTCGAAGCAGAGGAGATCTGTCCAATTTTGTTTCTTCCCTGAGCTATTGAAGCTAGGAAATCTATGCTGTGTTTGTAATTAATGGGTAATTTTTCAGTTTAATCTAGCAATGAGAATGAGATAATATATCCAGAATAATACCAATCAAATACAACTTGCACATATGTTTTTTAAACAATTGAAAAAGCTTCTAAACCACCTAATATTAAAAACCATCTAATATTAACAAAACAGGGAAGGGACCGTGGTTATTTTTTCCTTGCTGTTTTGAGAACTAGTGGCAAGATCCATATTAGCTTTTTGTATGTAAGTGAGATTTGGGCACAACTCAGGTGTGTGCAAGACCACAACTGCGGTTGATCTTCCTCCTTTCCCCACGTTTCCCCTTTTGAGATGCTCGGTTAGGTGCTTAAAGTACTGCAAGTTTTGTATCTTCAGATGTGATGCTTTCTTCACTGAGTTTAGAGTATAATGTGTATTTCTGAAGTACCTAGTGTTTTAAACACGCCTCCAGAAAGTTGGGAGACTTAGATTCAGTTTCCTTCTTCACCAGAAGGAAAGTACTCATGAGGTGCAGAGTAATCTGGATAATGCAGCCGCCTTTTGGAGACGTGTATCTAATTTTATCATTTGCAGATAGAAAATAAAAAATCAAGCGCTGTCAAAATGCAAGAAATCCACAGAGGAGGAGTGATCTAAAGGAGTCATGATTTTGTAGTCTGTCTGTTGTTTAAAGCACTTGTGAGTGAAGGTGCAGTTATGTATCCTGGTGTTCCCTGCATGGCTTACAGATATTATACTCTGCATGTTTTTAGATACAGGTAAAAAAAAAAAAAAAAGAAAAGTTGCAAGCAGCCTGCTGCCTGGTTCTTGAGTCGTGTGAATTGTGCAAAACATACACTTGGACTGTGAGGCTTGTGGTTTGGATGCCCTCAGGCTGAAAAGGAACCCAAGTCAGCTTTCTAGGAGACTGCTTAACTATGAAGATGTTCATGCATAAAATGTATAAAGAGGGAAAATCGTCATGACAGGAGACAGCCAGCTCTGTGGGTAGAGGTAACTTCAGAGAAATTCTCCTGTTGCTTTTCCCAGTCCCGTAAAATTCCTATATGCATTACATTTGTTCAAGGTTGCTAGCCTATTCCTTTGAAAAACAGCATGTAAAGGGGCAACGCAGAGCTCTTTTATTGATGTTAACTCTCAATTTCAGATTTAATAATGTAATTCTGCAGATTATCTGCATTTGAATTTCTGTCTTCAGCCAAGCAAGCGGAGCAGTATCACACAATTAACCCAATACTGTATTTTGCTAAATACTTTCATTTTTCTGAAGTCTTTTTCTGTAGTCGTCTCCTTTTCCTACTTCCTTCCCCCAACGTGGAACCCCACCAGATACCTCACCCTTAATCTAGGATAATAATATCCTTGAAGAACTGAAATGCTCACACTGAAGCTTTATTGTTGTCAGAACCAAGAATTCATTCTCCATTCTCTCCTCCATCTTCTCTCCTTTACATCAAACATCTTACCCCTATGACTTCCACTCCCCCACTGCTTTCTCCTCCTCTGATTTCATCTTCACTCATACCTATGCTGTGCTTGTTGATGTCCCCCTTGACCTTCTTAGCTTCAGCAACCTCTCTATCCTTGTCTAGTAGACTTGTTCATTTTTTCATGCCTTTGTTTTCATCATCACAATTCTCATTCCCCTCTTAATCTGTTAATGAATAGTCTTGCCTGCACAGGTCACCTCCAGTTGCACTTAGGCACTCTCCTAATTGCTTTACCCCTCAAAAATAATTTTCTTGTAGCTTTTACAAGCACCTTGATCTGTCAGCTCACTAGCTTGATTTGCTCCTGCTTCAAATTTGCTGATCCTCTTTACTGATAAGAATACTGTCCTTCCTTCTTCATTTAGATTGGTTCTTTTCACAGCCTGCTTCATCTTAATCTTAGGTTATCTGGTACACTGATATATTGTTGGAAACTTGTGATGCAGAAATTATCAGCTAAAAAATAACGGTGGAGGTGTTTCATTTGTATATTGGAATATTTCATAGAATATCCTGTAGCAATTCGCCACTGCAAACACTAAGTCTTAGTTTTACCAAAATCTTATGTTCCCAAGCAGGAGTAAAGCTGTGGGAGATTTCAAAGGACTTTCCTCACATGTCTGAAACACCAAATGTTACAGAAATTTATACAATTTAAGTCTCTTGCGATACTGCAATTTGGCTGTACAAAAGTGAAATTAAGGACATCAAGACCACTTCACAAAGAACTAAACAGTATTTATTTCAGTGTCGTGGTTATTTTGAAGTTAAATAAAATAGTATTTTATTGAGTGACTTTATATAATATCAATTTGTTTAAGGTCATGTAGACAAGATCTTTTGATTGAAGGACATTGTGTAATGATAAAACATTTTTTCATGTTTGAATATTGCAGTAGCTGGTGACTTAGAAATACCACAGATAGCTGTGTTAAGTAGGTAATGATTGCATCTTCATATTACAAGCCAAAATTGTGTGTAGACTATTACTGAGAACATAACAGCCATACTATTCACCTATTCAATTGTTTGACTGACATTTTCTGAGTTCCTACTGAGGTAATAAAACAAAATTTGAAGGTATTCTAGTATATAAATAGGCTTTTATTGTGGAGTATAAAATGATAATTTCTTTTTATGACAATATTTACATTTTTCAGTCTTCTTATTGAAATAGTTATTTGGTTTTGTAAATTCTCTTTTTTACTCTCAGGGGATTTGTAATGGGCCATATTCAAGGGCATGTTGAGAACCTGTCAGTTAGTTCTATAGAGGAATTATTGCATGTGGAAGTCCTCCATGCGTCTGAAGGTTTTATCCATTTTAACTTACTTAAATGCCTTACTACAAGTTTTTGCCACGTATTTTGAGCAGAACAATATAAGAAGGCTTTATTCGATGTGAATACAAGTAGCATAATCTGAAAAAAACCTTTTTTATTATTATGTGTTGAGTATTTTATTCAGTTCCAAAAATATTGATTAGCTCTTTATCAACAATCTTTTTTTCATCCAGTGATGGATTATTTCAAGTATCAGAGTGTTAAACCATGGTATAATTCTGTATATGACATGCTCATATATGAAGTTTACTTTGCATCATTACATGAGACATGAAAGTACTCCTTCATGCTGGTGTCCCATATCACTGGTTGTAGTGCAGGGAAGAAATGTGCTCTTCAGAGGTGTCAGGGGACGTCATACACCAGCTGACACTGCTTCTGATGCACCAACAGTATAGCTTTCCTGTAGGGCAGGTGAGAGCCCAGGGAGAAAATTGTAGTTCTCCGAGAAAGAATGAAGTTGTGGTTTAGACCAAGTGTCCTCAAAACACAAGAAGTCAATGAGTGACCTTGAACCTGGAGAAGTCATTGAGTGAAGGAAGAGTATCCCTACAGTGTTAGTCATGTAGAAAAGAGAGAAAATTAGCACTGGTATACATGTGCATTGACAATACAAGCCTGTATTGTAGGTCATCTTTTGGACATGAATGATAAAATAAAAATCTCAGCTTTTTATGTGTTCTGGTCTTCCTGACAGAAATACAAAGTTGAAAAGGGGACACCAGTGGCACCATTATAGACACTAATCCCTGTGAGTGTGCGGGCAACACTGTCATCGTTCTGAACTTTTCTTAACCTATTAGCCCACTGCTGTGGGGTAACTTGTCACTCTCCTTGTATCAGCAAGTTCTGTTTTTTGTGGAGTTTTAATACATTGAGGCTCATTTGGTGATATTGTCAGTCGTTTTTCTTCCTGACCCCATTCGCCATGCAGAAAGTCCCTCTGATGGTTAATTTTGTTTCCGTGAACTCCAGAAGGAGTGAAGGTCCAGACAGTGGGGGACCCTTTTGTAGAAAGGCTCTCCTGTCTTCCCAGCCAAAGGCACCCTGTCTTCCCAGCCAAGGGGACCTGTCGTGGTTTAATCTGGGATGGGGGAGAGAATCGAAAAGAAAAAAAAGGTAAAACTCATGGGTTGAGATAAAGACAGTTTAATAGGAGAGAAAATGAAAATTATAATGATGATAATAATAATAATACAAAACAAGAGATGCACAGCACAGTTTTTATTAAAGTGCTTGTTTGAAGACAATTTGTGCTTGTTTGAAGATAATTTCTGCTGAATTCTTTTGTTCTTACTCTTATTCCTCTGTTGATGTCATACTCCTTGTCTTGTGATAACATCTTTACTACTGGAACTAGACTGTTATATATATCCACTCATCTACAATTCAACACAATTGAAATAAGCAGACAACAGTGAGGAATGATATTAAAAATATCCTCAATAATACATTAAAAATAGGTAATGAATTACAATGAATATGTGCTTGTTAGAAGTTTTCAAGGAGACCAAGTTGTTACTGCCTTTTTAAAACAAGTTTGTAAGAAGCTTCATGAAACATAGGCCTTGAATATAAAAAGTTAATAGCTTGCAAGTATATTAATGTAATGTCTGTAATATTACGTTACTTTGTTTCCAGAGATAATCAATGATGGTAATATAATATCTGCCTCTCAGAGCCAAGGTATGATTTAAATTAATTATTGCTTATAAAGCACTTTGAAGTCTTTAGCAGAGAGGTGTTGTATAAGTGTAAAAGTACTATTATTAGTTTAACATCACCATTAGAGTAAAGTCAGTACTTTAGGAGCATTTGCTATTACTCTGCTCAATATCTTTTTATTCATCATATGCTGCATATTAGTTATTTTAACATTTAGAAAGCTTAGTAATCTGGAAGTATTCCAAACCATTGTTCCAGACAGCAGTTAGATATTTGGGTGGATCGTGTAAAAACAGTGAAATGGCTGAGAAAGCATGTAAAATGTTTGTTTTAAGTAATATTACATCAATGGAACAGACATCTGCAGCACTGGACTTAGTTTTAAATTTCTTTAAACTTTTTTTAAGTTACCGTCGCACTATGTTTTTCTAAAATTGATTGGGGGGGCTAATATCATATTATGGCTAAACAAGTATATTGTTTTACCTTTTGTTCAGTTTTCTATTTCTCAAATATTTGTAGGAAATCAGATTTACAATGGGCAGGTCTTAGGAGGTGGTGAACACCTGCCACTCAATATTATTTTTGCTGTTTGGTTTTGGAACCTATCGTCAACTATCAATATGTGTATTATCTATTTTAATTTTTATTCATGTTCTCTCTTGTATAAGACTATTTAAAAATAAGAGCAGTGATAGGGCTTGGAGATTATAGCCTCAGAAAAAGGAAACAGAATCACTCTATCATATAGTGATTATGGGCTACAAAATAATGCTGCGTGTTTACACAGTTGTTGTTATCTATAAGGTTATATTCTAAGTTGTCCCAAATGGAGAAAAAGAAATTTTAGGGACTTTGTTCTTCATCTTTCCCAGTCGCATTATCTTGAATTTGTGCTTAGCTCCGGAGTTCAGCACAGAGTCCGCTGGCTTTGGAGCCAGTTGTAAGACCAGGTAAAACACCTTTAAAGTTGGAGTTCAGGGTCCAGCCAGGCTCCCCAGCCCCACGAAGGCAGGTGGGGAGAGCAGCCAGGTGAATAACAGATAGGTCTTTGTGAATGGTGTAAGCTGATGTTCCAGCTTTCTGAAAGCAATATTAATTTAAAAGCCAAATGTGTGAGCGAATTGATTAAAAGATTCACCTGTAAGCAGTTTGCTGAGTCAGCAGTGAGGAAGTTCAATTTTCACCATGTAGATGAAAGTGAGGATATTAATTACTGGTAATATTTTTTGAGTCTTCTCCTTGTGGTAGACATGTTATTTAAAAATATTACTTGCACTACTATGATTAGAGGAATCCTTTCTAGGTAACTGGAAATTAATTTTCTTCTCTTCTTTGAATTTATTCTACATTCTGAGATTAATTCAATATGTACTGCAAATGAATTAAGCATTGAACCCTTTGATTTCTCTTGGGATTACTAAATTAGTTAACAAACAGGTTTATCATCCGTAGAATGAAATGCCATATGGCTCAGGTTCACCCATGTTATTTTCAGATATATGCTAGAAGATTGAAGTATGTTATTAATATGAAATTACACATTTCAAGGTCATTTTTCAATGTATTAATAATAAGAAAGAGGTTTTCCTCTTATATCAGCAAACTGGGTACTCATGTTCCCAACAAATTTTCATTGTATGTGAAAGCTAGCAAACTTTGGCCATAATTCTGCACATTTCCATGCACAGGGCTATCAGCAAAACTGATCAGGTATGTACTCCTGTTTTCAAGCAGGTTTAGTGTGGAAATGTTTTCTAAAAACATATTTAAAATTTTGAAATGTAGACAAATTATCCCTAATTTACATTTCACTGGAAATATTTAAAAGTAAGTCACGTAAACAAATTTAGATCCTTTTAATGTTTATGCGAAGTCCTATTGATATTAATGATGACATACATGCTTTCCTTGTTCAATATAAATGTTGGCCTAGGCAAGCAGCTATTTGCAAGCTATAGGATGCCATGTATGCAGCTAAATAAATAAAAAAATGAATAAATCCCTCTTCGTTGAAGAGCAGTCAGTCACGTAAGAGTCGTTAGCACAGTAACGATGTGGCTGCGGGGCAATGGAGGGTTATTTAGGCAGAGGCTGCTGTTGTAATTCAGCAAACACTTGAAGGCAGCGGTTGAGGCAGTAGGTTGAGGCAGTTTGGCTACGGCTTCCCTGCCTTTCTTTTGCCTCCAACAGCTCTTTCTCATGAGCATCACTGCGTGGCCCTACAGGTGGTGGTGCTGGCACAAGCTGTAGAGCAGCTGGCGAGTACAAACAGCAGCTGTAGGTGGGATAGGAGAGAACTACTTCTGGTGGCGACAGTGCTGACGTGGGCTAGTTTAAATCGTTTGTGAAATAGCAGCCTAAATTATTGTACCAGGTAGGAGGCAGAAGATTGTAGTGAAATAATGATCGTGCTACTATTTTGAAGTAGCAGCTGCTCTTCATGGTTTGTAGATCTCCAAATCTGATTTGTTCATGTTGTGTATTCTGCGCTAGGCGCAGTTTTGAAGTCCAGGTTTGTACCTTCTTAACAAGAGTGGGGGAAGAGGAAGAAGAGGGGCGTTTCAGATCTGCTTCGTTTCTAAATAAATTATGCAAATTCATTTACAATTACTGTGGCAGAAAGATACTGCTTTGAAAAGCTTACTTTGCAGTGGAAAACAAAGTGTGTTAATGAAAATAGTCTATGTGTCAAACCCATTCTAGAGTAATGAGGATGATCTTTGCTTTTACTTTCAGCACCAAAGGGAATACTCCATCTCTCTCCTGACGTTTATCAAGAGATGGAAGCAAGCCGCAACAAATCAGCCCCTGGTACCACTGTAAGCTATTTGTCGTCAAAAGAAATGAGCCAGACTTCTAGCTCTTTCTTCAGCATATCTCCTACAACCAATAGCACAGCTACAATTGCCAGGGAACTTCTCATGAATGGAACATCCCCAACTGCCGAAGCCATAGGTCTAAAAGGAATATCTCCTGCTTCCCCTTGTTCTGCAGTGCAGCCTTCAAAACAGCTGGAGTATTTGGCAAGGATTCAAGGCTTTCAGGTATGGGAGGGGGAAAATGAAGCTCTTCAGCCAGAATCATAGCATTGCCATCAAGGTTTCACTCTTGCCCTCTTGAATGTGGGCATGCATGTAACTTATCTTGTAAAATTAGCTGTTGTCCAAGGCAGTTTTTGGGTCCAGGAGATACAACCCTGCACCAATATACATGTCCCTCCTTTTTTTTTGTTCCTTTCTTCCATCCACCATACTGCAGGCCATCTTTCTCTCCTTTGTTTATTCTGCTTAAATAATTACAGGCTTAAATTATGTTTTTTACATGCATTTCTTTGAGTCTTCACCTCTTGGCATTAGAAGCTTTACATACTGCTCTGGCATTGGCTTCTCTCTTCAGCTCTGATCCAGAAGGTACTGACGCACCACCTTAACTTTGCGTTTGTCTTCTGGGCTGGGTTGTTAAAGCCGTTACTCTGCTTCCTACCCTGCACCTCTTAGTTGTAACCTGTAGAACAACGTTTTGGTCAGAAGGTGCAGCCTAGGAGCAGACCGGGTGTCAGAGCAATGCAGAATGTTTTTGACATCGCAGTCCATACTAGAGAATGTGAGATGTACCACGCTGGGTCAGCGTGTGAGTCCTTCGGCACAGATGACCTGTATCCAGCAATGACAAATACCCTACATTTCATAGGACAATGGCAGCCTCTGTAGTACATCCAGTCATTTCTGCACTGTGGAAGATGGTGAAAAGAAGCCTCTTCCCGATCACCATTATGTGCAAAATTACACGCATACATGGATAGTAGCTCATTTTACTGTGTTGCACCATCGGAGGATAGGACCAGCTATGTAGAAATACTCTTTTTCCTGTCATAGGTTTGTCGGGTTTTGGTTTGTTTGGGGTTTTTTTTTTTCAGAGTTGTGAATTTGTTTCATTGGAAAAGTTGGTTTCATATGTTCTAGCATATGTAATTTGATCATGTAACCAAAATCGGGAAATGGGAGGTTTCTGTTAGAATTTTTGCATGCCTGATAATGATTTTTTTTCATCAAAGCCCATGTAATTTGCAAAGTATACAGTTGTTGGAAGTGATTTAAGAGAGGCTGCTAGAATTCGAGGAATAGTGTCAGATGTTCTGTTGGCATAAGCAGCATAGTTAAATTACATTTGCCTATATCAGCTGTCGCCAGTTGTGGAGTTGACCTAACACTGTTTCTGTCTAAAATGTACATTCAGCTTTCTTTTGGTCTTCATTTTTAAAATGTCATTTTTGATTCATTAGTTTGAATGTCTCTTAATGCAAGAAACGGTAAAAGTCTAAGCCTCACTGTAGTAGAGCTAAGCTGCTAATAGGAACTCAGTTTTTCTGAGTTCCATTTGTTACCTGCCTGCAGCAGAAACAGATGAATTCCGATGAAAAGAAATTCAATCCATGAAGTTTTCACTGCTCGCTCTCACATCTTGTCAGATTGCTTGTGTCTACTAGTAACACTTTATTTTCATAGAAGCGATGCACAATTTATGTTACTGTTTTGATTCCTACTTGCCTACAGTATGTGGTTACTGTAAAATGATTAGTTGTGTTTGTTCTGTTTTTTTTCCCATGCTTTGATTCTAGATGCTTATGTAGAAATTGTTTTTAAAGGGTCTTACCTTGAGCCAAAAAACATAATCCGTTTCATCCATAAACTAGACTACTGCTTTTTACTTGGCCCTGATACAAACCAAGGAGCTTGGTAGAGAATCTCGATTATTAACATCTCCCCGCTGTGTATGGAACCGATGGTTTTACATCATCCTAGCATGCTTTTTAACACCTCGCTTGAATAAGCCTGGTATTGATGTGAAACTCAGCCGCTGCTGGGTGGCTGAGCCGAGGTGGAGCAGTGAACAGAATCTCTGTGGGAAATGGCTCGGTGGCCTGTCAGGTGCATGTCACAGGTCTCTTCACCATTTCAGCCTAGAAAGCTCTTTGTGTTTAAGAGTTTAAAAGCCGATTTCTTTACAGGTTAACTTTCTCAGGCATATTTACTAAGTAGAAAACTACTGCATTTGCAAACACCTAGCTTGTTTCATGTTTCCTGAATGACCCAAAATGATTTTTAAATTGTTAGCATGTATTTGTATTCTGGTCCGGATGATAACCATAGTTTTGTCTTTCATTGAAGAACGTATACATTCTGTTCTGTTACAATGTATTTTTGAATTTTTAAAAAAAAAATCAATAAATACTCATATGGTGTTTCATTTGTAAATGTAAAAAAAAAAATGTTATTTGCTTATTTGAATGGTTTTTTTGAACTTTTTAGCTGCAGGGGACACGTCTTTAAAATGTGGTTATTTAATTGAAATTCTTCTAAACTGTTTGTGTATGATCTCAGCCATGTTCTATTGTAAGCCCTTAATATTAAGAGTTTTCGGGACCAATGTATGGAAAAGTACTAAAAAATTACATTTTTATGTTTTACAGCTTATTATTCTAAAGATATTTGTAATTGATAAGCAGCAGCTCAGTGTCACTGAAAAACAGGTGTTTAGCTTGGTTACTTTCAAGGCTCAGGCTTCGAATTACCAGGGATAATTACACACAAATACTTCAAGCAAGCCTTTACAAACTCTGAATAAAGCATTTTTAGTGCTTGCTTCATATTTATGAATACGATCTAGCAGGTAATTGTTTTGCAGACTTTGCCCGGAGATTGTTTAAAGGAAAATTCAGCTTTGGTAAAATTGTTGGTTTTAAGTAATTATGTGGTATTTTGGCCATTGTTTTGTAACTAGATTAGGAAAGTTAGAGTTATTTTTGCTGACTGTTTCAGTGCGGTAAATTATTCAGAGTTTGTTTAAATAGAAACATTTAGAGAAGCTGTTTACCCAAGAATAATTTGAGCCTCCAGGTTTTACTGAGGCAAACCACAAGTTGCAGGTAGTCCAGCAGGAAATTCCCCTGGGAAATTCCACGAAGCACAGACTGTAAAATTTAAAAAGCCATGATTGAGTGCCCACAGTCAGCCCCGGTGCGTGGCTGCAGCCATACTTGGCTCGCTGCATTGGCAAGACTTAGAGATCTTAACTTTTTCTCCATAGCGACTACATAATAAAATCTCACACAGGATATAGTTTCTACTTGATGTATTCCTTTGATTGCAATGGTTACACAATTTATATCTTCCCCCCCTCCCCGCATTTGTTTAGTGGTTAACTGTTCCATTTTATACATTGGTAGATTTCAATGTTTTATTGTTGGGCATTTCTAAATGTTTCTCATCTCCCCAACCAGTAGCAAAGGCATACATTTCTGAGGGACTGCTCACACAGGAGAAGTCCTGCTGGATGCTCTAGAGTCAGGTTAACTTGTGGCCCCTACGTTTCAGCACGTGGTTTTGAACTGTCGGCAGAAGTGGGCTTAAACTAAATTTCCACGCTTCGTACAAGGGTTGACACTGAGCTCAAACCTTTCCCTGCAGGGGCTTTAAGCAAAACAAACACTCGTTTTGTTTTATTGGAGGTGGGATTTGGAAATCGATCTAGGAGCGCTTGGATGTCACTACTGAAATATGTATGTGAGGGAAATTTCAGGGAAATTCAACCCTCAGTGAATTTCAAGGAAAGAGCTATAGTTTCGGTCTGATCTGTATGTAATTGCAAATTTCTTGGAGCAGGTCAAACTTTAAAAAGCACCTAAATACCATTTTCAAATTTATCACAGGCACTATGGATGCTAATAGCAAGTCATTTAGAGGTGTAAAAGGTAGATGCTTCTTGGGATTTTCATAAACACCTGTGCCCATTAGGTACCTGACTTCCAGTTCACTGATAAGCCTGGGCACCCTACATAGTGTTTTACAAATATGGGCTGTTGCCCCACGCTGTGAACTCATTGCCTGAAGTCAGTCACACCTTTGAGACTTCTGCCCTGGACTGTGTCGTCTGATGCAGACGTGTCCTCACAGGCTATGGGTTGTCATTCTGCTGTGAGCGATAATGTTACTTTCCTCGGCATCTACTCCCCGCTTTTGCTGAAGGGTGTAGTCACTGACAGGAAGAGCAAAGAGGGGCGAGTGCGGCTTCTTCAGACTCAACGTAGTACGTGAATCAGCTGTTGGTCGGACCTTAGGTCGTGCTGTGGCCATTCCCCGGTCTCTCTCGGGTTTAGCTGCCACTGCTAACCAGTGCAGCACCACAGAACTGGTACCCAGCTTCCCAAGTGAAGGACGGTGGGTGACCTTCGCATCCGTCCTGCCTGAGTTTGCGAAGGTTTGTGAATCCCACCCCTGCTTTACCCAAGATCTCCTTCTCTTTGACCAGTATTAAATTCGCTGTCAGAATGTTGACAGTGTTCGTGATAGTTAAAGAGTTCTTGGTCTTTTTAATGATGAAGGGTTTGAGCCTGAAACCCTTTCTTCAGCAAATGTCCTAGATGCAGTCATGAAAATAAGATTTGAGTTCAGAGGAAATTTTTAATACAAAAAGGAATGAGTGAGGGATTCAGGGTTCAGACTGAAGAAAATAATTGAAATATAAATTATTGTTATCATCACATTGCATCATGAAATTTGATGCAGTTGCCTTTATCATCCTTCACTAACATTTTGTGTGCAAATATGCCAGTTCATTGATGATGGCTGAAATAACAGTTTCAATTCAAAAGTTCTTTTCCAAAGCAGGTCACAATTAAGAAATGTTGCTTACTTAGTTAAATTAAAATTCATTCACTAGCTGGAAGTGGCTTTCCTTTCGTTAGTTCTTGTTCATTACATGACCCAGTGAAATACGCATACTTAATTTGCAAGAGCTCCCTGGGAGTCTTGGCATTAACTATTTCCCTTCTTTCTTGCCTGTGAAGCTAGTTTTTACCTCAATAAAAGCAGCATCTTATCCCTTTTCCGTCTATCTTTTTCTCTTCCCGCAGCAAGCAGGACTTTTTTCGATTGAAGTTCCATTGGTCTTTGCCAGCACACCAGGATATTTATTTTCGATGATCTTCAGTATAACTTAGAACTGGAAAACTAAGGCCAGATCATTTACTTGTACAAATTGTTGTATCTCTGAAGGCAACAGAGTGACAGAGCAGTTATGGATTTGGGCAAGAGGACTGCTCGTCAAAATTTTCCATAAACTTGTCACATTCATGAAAATAGCCGTGATAAATAAGAAGGAGAAGAATGCTAGAGCAAGACATTTAGCCATCTTTTGAGCTCTTGCAGAACACAAATCTCTGAATTAGCTTTGAAAAATGCAAGAATTCATTGATACCGATTACAAAGTCAGGGAGAAAAACAAGCAAGGAAAAAAACCCCCAAGCATTCTCCATTGAGTCCAGATTCAAATAGGTACAGTTAAGGGAATTTTGAGACTTTTTGTATTGTTCTGGTGTAAGGTGAAAGCATTCTGAGAAATGCCCAGTATCACATCTCATTCTCAGCAGAATCTCCCTGCTGAGGAGGCCGACGGGAAGAAATGACACCAGACTAACAAGAATGCTGTGATGGAGGTGAAAGCTTCAACAGAGGGCTTTGAAGCAGCACATTCAAATGAAGTTTCCGTGGTTTCCCAGAAAATCAGTGGGCATTTCCTGTCTCTGGGTCTCTGATGGACTATAGACTACCTTCCCATCCCAAAAGTCCTGTCTTACTTTCTACAACAGATGATCTTCATTTTTTTGTTGTTTTCATTTCTGTTCCTGTCAGGATAGAAAGCAGCAACTTCTCTTTGCTTCCGTCAGTCTTTCTTGTGGCTGACTGCTTTGCGTGAAGTGGCCCTCACTATGTCAGTCAGCTCCACTCTTCCTCAGTAGTTATCTACTGAGCCTACACTACAAAAGGTGTAGTTAGAAGTTAATCATTTTGTGGTGATTGTGTTCAAGTGATCATTTATTTAGAGGTGAAATGGAGCTGAGCTGTGATAAACTGGACAAAATCCAAACCATCTCTTATGAGTCATGAATGGCTGATGTGATTTTCCTCAGATTCACCTTTGAGGGAGAGAAAAAAAAAAAAAAAGAAAAAAAAAAGATTTTACTGTGGTTTGGGGGGGAACAGTTCTATGTACTGAATCTATTATAATGAATATAGTTGCAATTATAGTGTTAGTTGTCAGAGAGAGTATCTTTTCAAAGTTCCCTGCAGATGAGTGAATCAAAAGGTATGTTTTAGCAAGTCTCCAGCTAAAGCCAATGAGGGAAAGTGTAGCAAGTGCTAAAAACTAGAATGTGAACCCAGAAGATGCTGTTCTGTCCCTGAACATGTCGGCTGCAGAAAGGTTTGTGGCCACTGTCAGCTTGGGACTGGAATCCTAGCAAATGGGCTAGTTCGGGGCAGTACAAAAGTCTTCTCACTCGTTCAAATTAGAAAAACTGAACAATAATTAAGGGAAGCTTTTGGAATAACATCATGCTTCTTGGAATCCTTAATGTAAAATGGATTTGAAGGTTATGTCAGCAATCTGTTTTTAAATATATAAATAAATGCTTCTTTGAAAAAGATCTTATCTCCAAAAAGCAGGAAAAATAAGGATATTTAAAAATGAAAATGTTTGTAGAATAATGTTAGAGAACACTTTTGAAATAAGGGTGTTAAAGCAAATACTGCTTCATCCACATCTGTAGTCAACCCCTCCTGTAATTATATGTATATAACTGTGCAGCTAACACCCTCCTGAAGGCATTGGAGACTTCTTTCCCATCAGGATTGACCATGCTGCAAATATTAGTGAAATTGTTCTAAAATAGTAGTGTACAGTCATGCCTAGAGGGAACTCAGATCAGCTGATTCACTTAATGTGAACAGTCAAAGGGCAGTGGGAATTTATATTTAAAAATTAGTATTCATGAAATCCCATGAAGTAGCTCGAGAGTGACTGTGTTGTCGTGTATTAGCAATACCTGCTTCTGCAAAACAAGCTGTGGAATCAAGCTTTTGGTTCCTGTCCTGGTGCCTTGGGTTGTTTACTAGCAACATACCTGCTCGTTGGTTACATCAGTTTCTGTAAAATGATGTGTGGAATGATGTTGTGCTCTTTCATCACTGAAAGTATTGAAATCTGGTCTTTTGCAGAAGGGTATTACCTTCCTGTGTGTTGGTACCGTGCCATGCTCAGTGGCCAGTACAATACTCTCAACAGCAATGTTTGTCTCTTACCCACAGAGAGTATAAACACCTGCAGAAATGATTGACAAACTCCTCATTATCTCAGTTTCTGTCTCTTCTAGATACTTTTTTTTTTTTCTAATGTGAAGTTTGCACTTTCACTAATTACCAAACTATTGCCTGATGTTCAAATTATGACAGGCTTTTGTTATGGGTTAACCCTGGTGGGCAGCTTAAGCCTCATACAGCTGCTCAGTCACTCCCCCCTAGTGGGATGAAGGAAAGAATCAGAAGGGCAAGAGTGAGAAAACTTGTGGGTTCAGATAAAGACAAAAGCCCCGTGCATGCCATCACTCTGAACGTGCCCCCCCTTCCTCCTTCTTTCCCCAGCTTTATATGCGGAGCATGACGTCATATGGTATGGAATATCTGGAATATCCCTTTGGTCAGTTGGGGTCAGCTGTTCAGCTGTATCCCCTCCCAACTCTTTGTGCACCCCCAACCTCCTCACTGGTGGGGTGGGGTGAGAAGCAGAAAAGGCCTTGGCTCTGTGTGAGCACTGCTCAGCAGTAGCTAGAACATGGGTATGCTAACAATGCTGTTTTGATCAAAAATTCAAAACATACCCTCATACAAGCTACTATGAATAAAATTAACTCCATCTCAGCCAAAATCAGTATATTCTCCACCCCTTATCCTGTAATATTTACATCATGCTCAGGTCTCATGCTATCCAATAGATTCTCATTAACTACCCCGCCCTTGCCATCCTTTGATATATACACAGATATCATTCCCTTAGTCTATAGGCCACCCCTTTAAAAAGTCCACAACTGTACATTGAGTTCATTTAGTCCATGATTTAGGCTCCATCTGTTATAGAAGTTTCTCAGGACAGGAGAGGTGGTGTGTTGTGTGGAGTTCTTTGGCACCAGGTCAGCTCAGGTTGGGTCTCTGCTGCACTTTCTTTATTTCTTGTGAGGCTTGTCCTCCATTTGTTAAGCTGGTTCCTGATTATAGTACTTCCTATAAAATGCAACTCAAATAATAGGTTACAGCAATTAAGAGGTATATCCATTACAATCTCCTCTCCTTGTCTCTTTGGACTAGGCCATAGTGTTTAACGTTACAATCACCTCCTCCCCTTGCCCTTTCTCCAGCATGGGCTTATCCACAGGCCATTAACCCTTAAGGGTGTACCTGCTCCACTGTGACCTTACCCATGGGCCACAGTTTCTTCAGGGGTGTACCTGCTCTGCCATAGACTACTTCATGGCCATGTACGCCTCTGGATGTGCCTGCTCCAGCATGGACTTATCCACGGTCACAGTCCCCTGGACTTGAGTTCCAGCCTGCCCAGTACAGCAGCACAGGAACAGCAGCAATTCCCTGGCCATCTGCCAGCCCATTGCTGTTATCAGTATGTTCCCAGGCAGAGCAGAACAGGACGATAAGGATAAGGAGTGCAGGAAGCAGCAGAAGCCAAAAGCAGCCACTAACAAATACTAGACTTGAATATACAGCAAAGCAAGCAAGCCCCATGGCAAGGACAGGAGCCTGCCAATTCGTAGCTAGACAGCTATAAATTTGGTCTAACATACTCTGATCAAATCTGACGTTATCTTGTACCCCTCATATCCCACATCGGGTGCCAGAAGGGACTGTTACAGGTTATCACCAGCAGGCAGCTCAGCCCCATGCAGCCACTCGCTCACCCTACCCAGTGGGATGAGAAAGAGAAGAGGAAAGGTAAAAGTGCAAAAACTCGTGGATTGAGATAAAGACAGTTTAATAAGAAAAGCAAAAGCCATGCACACAAGCAAAGCAAGACAAGGAATTCATTCCCCACTTCCCATGGGCAGGCAGGTGTTCAGCCGTCTCCAGGAAAGCAGGGCTCCATCACGCATAACGGTTACTTGGGAAGACAAACGCTGTAACTCCAAACCTCCTCCCTCCATCTTCCCCCAGCTTTATATGCTGAGCATGATGTCGTATGGTATGGAATATCCCTTTGGTCAGCTGGGGTCAGCTGTCCTGGCTGTGTCCCCTCCCAACTCCTTGTGCACCCCCGGCTTACTTGCCGGCAGGGCAGCGTGAGAAGCAGAAAAGGCTTTGACTCTGTGTAAGCACTGCTAACAACACTGTTTTGATCAAAAATCCAAAACATAGCAGCATACAAGCTGCTATAAAGAAAATTAGCTCCATCACAGCCAAAATCAGTGCAGCTGTCTACACTTGACTGGCATCTTTACAGTTGTGTGCCACTGGGCAGAAGTCAGGAAATAGGAGAATTCCTTTTATCCATGTGAACTTACCATCTTTGTGCTCTGAAGAAAACTTACACTTTTTATCAGGTCATTTGCTACAAAACTTCCCATTTATTCAACACAGCTGCTATTTTTGTTGTAAAGGTAATACAGATTAACAGGGAAAGAAGTTTCCTCCAAGCAAGGCAATGGATCAGTCAGGATTTTATGGGTAGTTTTAGTGGCATCTGTGATTTGCACACCAGGCTACCTATAAACTGAGAGTCCTTGCCTCAGAAACTTGCAGGTATCCTACCACACTGGAAATGAACTTGAAATCAAATGGCTATGTTATGTAGGTAAGGGCTTCAAGGTCTCCAAACCTTAATTTATATGTGACTAGCCAAAAGTAAGAAAACATGTTGGGAATGTGAAATAGAGGGAGAGATAAAACAGAACAAGCTGATAGCAAGAACTGGTCTTGAGAGAGCTTCAAAAAATCAAAGCACCTGGACTTCATTGCATTCTGTTTTATATGGGTTTTTAATCAACTGACTTCAGAGAGAAAGTAGGCAGTACCACAGCTGATGGCAGTGACCTAGAGTAAATCTACAAGAAGTAGTTTTATTAGTTTCCATTTCTTTCAGAAATGTTTCTGCTGACCGTCTAGTCCATATTACCCTATCTTTGTCCTCAAAGGAAGTCAAAATAGTGGTAGTCATTCTGGAAAAAAATAACCGTAAGAATCATTCCCTTATCAGTTTCTATAAGGAAAGATATGCAAGTTTGGACACCCGGCATATTCATTCACATACTGCAGGAGGTAATACTTGCTGCAGGAAGAATGTTTCCGAACTAATTTAAGAACATGCAGAATTAGGAAGGCAAATGCAAATCTAGCTACAAGGGGCAGTAAATTTCCTGACACGAGGTCTCTGACTGCCTGGCTTCTGGCCAGAAATCTGTCTAAAGTAGCTTTCTTCTATTCTGGCCATCGTTACCTCTCTCCCTTTTACAGGGAAGAAAGCCCTTTATTCAAGTGCTGCTGAAGTTTTGCACTTCTTGCCTCCAGAAGCAGCCAGGTGCTTCTTTTTTGTTTCAGTTTCTAAAAGGAAAGAAGGTAAATGGAGAATAACTGGCTAATGGCATGGCGTGAGTCCCCAGGTGTGGTGTGGATGTCACCTTCGTAACATTTTAGCTTTTCTCCTCGGCATCTTGCATACAACCATTGAAATCCTCCCATGTATCCCTGCACGTAACTTGTTCCCTGGAAAAAATGCAAATCGTATTTTCATAACCAATTTTAGAATTTAGGGATTTTAGGTATGAGAAATTTAAAAGCTGTCAGGATCTCTCGAAATACTGCAGCCAGCACTAAACACACTGGGCCCCATTCCCTGCCAAAATCTAAGTAAATCCTAACGTGACTTGATAACTTAGCTACGGACCTTGGCTTGGAATACAGCCAAAACTTGGAAAGACTGGAAGTTTCAGCTGGCAAAAATGTGAAGGTGTGATGGTGAATTGAGAGCAGACTGGGGTTTGGCTTTAATTAAAACAAGGGAACTCAGCTGTCAAGCAAAAACCCTTAAAAAGAGAAGCAACAAGAAAAGGTGAAGAAGGAGAAAAGAGACAAGTTGCAGTTTATTCCTCTCGCTGTGACTTGAAGCCGTGGCTTTCAGAGGGTTTTTGGGTGTTGTCTCCTTCAGTCTCGTTCAAAATTGGGAGCACAATGAAGCAGGATAATTTTCAGAAGTTAAATGATTGTGTCTTGTTTTAATTAAAGAAGGGTGGTTCTTTCCGCATACCGCCTTGTGTCTAGGTTGGTGCACAAACCCAGCGTCTGTGTCGGTATCAGACTTCCCAGCAAACTCAGGCAGACGGTTTTGTACTCACAAGTTCAAAGTGATCCCGTTCCCTCTCCGTTAATGCAGCGTTCGGGGCTTTCACATGCAGTTTGCAAACAGAGAAGAGTTAATGCTTGCTTCACTCTTCACACCAGTGACAACCTTCATAATGAAAACCATATTTCCGTAGATGCTTTTGCTAGATAGTGTTTTTAAACCCGAACTATTTTTTCTCTCCACACTAACCAAGTTCCTCTCTGCCTTTAGTCAGTTGTTCAGGGTGATACCTGAGACACAGGCTCCTCCACAAACGCTCCATACCGTGCTCGTCCTCTGTGCACTTCCTTAGCAGAACACAAACTCCCTCACCGCCCTCCTGTTTTCAGGCCGTTTGATGAAAACAGGAGATGCCAGGGTTGCCAGTTTTTCATATTTAACTGTTAATTATAAAACCACGTCAGGTATAACTTACATTATTTTATTGTGCTTTGCAGTGTTTAAATTTCTGGATAATTAGTTTATTATTTTTGATCATGTTTTTCTAATTTGTTTCGTCGGGGAAAGGTTGTATTCAGTGTTTTAGTTAGTTAAGCTACTTTCTACTCTGCCTACAAAACAATACATATCTCAGTTATAGAACAGGGGAAGTGAACAGGGGAGCAAGGCACTCTTCAACCTAAGTGTGATTTTTCATCGAAAACCATGTTCCATCTCCTGATTTCATCTTCCCTATAAGACAAACAGGTCTCCTTGCCCTCTCAAAGGCCAGCCATTGAAAATATGGTTGCTCACTTTGCCTGCGCTCCACAGGAGCGCTGTGTTTACAAATACACACCTGGGTGCAGGTTTAACAGATGGGAGGTAAACAGTGAGCACCTTACTGTACTGATTTTCCTGTTTGCTGCTGCGACAGCAGCCACGTTAGCTAATTTTCTCTTAATTAGAACCAAACTTCACATCCAGAGGTAGGACGGAGCTGGGTGTCCCTTGCTTGACTGAGCATAGTATCCAGCCAAACTTTCCAGATCTCCTGCATCACTGAAACAGGAGCTCTGAATGCAGAGGTTATCTAAATAGCATGAAAAAACCAATGGACAAGCTTCTTCGGCTCAGGTGATAAATTTGGTTTGCATTTAATATTTTATATATTCTCTTCGGGAACTGTATTGAGTTAGTTTTTTCACTCTTATTTGTGTTTCACATGTTTTTATAGATGTCGAGTGTCTGCCTTATTATAGTCAGGAATGTAAAATACTACCGCAGCAACCTGTGACGATGCCTTTAGTCTGCTGGTTGTTACCTATTTATGGTACAGTACTGGTTTATTTCTTAGTCTAAACCCCAGGACTGTATTTTAATGGAGATTTAAGGCTATGATAGAGCTGCTATTCAAACTGTAAGAGAGGAGCATGTTGGAATAGCTCAAGATTTACTGCTGAACTGTCAGTCTTTAAGCTACCGAGTGTCTTTACCCTTCCGTGCAGTAGCTACGGTGGAAACTTTGCCCACTGCTGTGAAGCAGACACAGCGATTAATGAACCTGAGGCGCGCTAATCAAACATATGTTTTCTTGACACAATGATTGTGTTATATATCACATCCGAATGTACAGGCCTTTATCTTCCCTTAATGATCTAGCAAGGGGGCTTTTTTAAATGTGGGTGTTTTTCATGCGCTCCTTAGATTTGTTCCACAGGGGGTGACCATTAAAAACATCTGACGGGCATGCAGTTAGCCAGCTCCCTGCTGAGATTAGTAAAATACTATATTTAGTAATCGCACTACATCAAGGAACTCCAGCATTGCAGGAAACAGTTTGATTCAATGCATTTTTCTGATTTTTTGAAATTTCTTTTATTGTATCCATTATTTTTTCATCTGGGACAATTTTTTTCATCTCAGTCTTGTTTTTTGTATCAATCCTTCAACTTTTCGTAGAAGACTTTGTTCATGCAACCAGATTTTTTTCCCCATTTTGTTGTTGTTGTTGTTGTTGTTTTGTTTTTACTGTACTCTTGTTCTACTCTCACAAATAAAATAGATGGAATTGTAAAGCAGGTAGTAGGAATGCAAAGTGGTATTCGGAATCTCTCTCATGCTGCTCCACTAATCTATTATTAGCAGATTAATCTGTTATTTGTTAAGAAAGCTCTATGGATAATACAAGGATTCATGCTTTTAAGTACTAGAATATGATACCATGAAAGCTCCTAATACTGGCTTTGAGAAAATGGTTGAAATGAGCAAGTATATTTAATTTATTTTCACAACAGGAGTATTTCTTCACCAATAAATGTGCATGAAACAGAGTTTGAGCTCAAACAAACAGGATTGCTTAATTCTTTTTTAGTAGATGACATGACTAACAGTAGATAAGCAACAGAAAGAGGAAGATAAAAGACTGATATGGGAAAGACAAGTATTTCACCAGGAAACTAAAGGAAGACAAAGGTTTTATGAGACTCTTATCCAAGTCAAAATTACTATTTTGACATCTGATTTTTAAGCCCATTCTGGTTTACTTGTTACTGTAAATCCAGAACAACCTGTGTAAAATCTTGGAAATTGTTCTGTAAATTCAGGACTAAATGGGGTGCTTTCCCTTTAAGGGGCAGATTTAAAGGAATACCATCCTTTGTTCTAACAAAATAGTCCGGGCTTGTCAATCCAGAAGATTTGTGCGTTGCTGAACATAATGGCATTTTATTACCTAGTTTATTTCTGTCTAGCATTCTAAGACTCCTGCTGATGCTTTGACTCAGAGTAGTTTTTGGTTTGGAAACATGAACTCCAATGTCACAGATTACTTCTTTCTTTTGGTCATTCATATTATTTTTTTAAGTTAATAAATGTTCATGAAAGAAAGTGTTTGGCCAGACAGAAGTTGCGTTTCAAACTGTGAACATCTAAGCAGCAGTGTGTGAAAAAAGTAGCCTTTATTTTTGCTCCACTCAGTCTCTTGTTAATGCACAGTTAGCTCCTTTCTAACCCTAGTTTAATTTAGTGTATTATAGTTAAACTTAACTACTATGTAGTAGTATAACAGGTCTCTCACCTTGCTCAGTTGTGAATCAGTAAACTGTAGCCCTCGTTCATCCAAAAGGACGGATGTTCCAATGCAGAAGTGCCCACTGAAGACCAGCAGACTACCCCATGCTTGAAGTTAGGACACTGTATTTACAGAATAATTGATGCAGATTAACTATGACCATTATCTGAAATTGCATATTGATCCAGTGTGTTAAAGTAGCTTATTGCAAGACAATTCCTGCAATATTTTTACAGTTTCTCTCAGAAAACTTGCACATAGGGAAGGGTATTATATTATTAGATTCAAGAGACATCTTCATATAAATACAAAAGAAATGGGAAATTTCCTGCTTTTGGAGCAGTATTATGATAGAAGTAACCTTAAATGTAATTTCTTAGGCAGTTTTTGGCAGTGGAACTTAGTTTTTCCTTTATAAAATAGCATATAAGGTTGAGAATTTTGGCTATGCCATTCCACATCCAGTTGTAACAATTTAAACATTCATCTTATATCTTCCTTTATGTGAAGCTATAAATGTCCATCAAAATATTTGCATCTCTTCAATAATGTAAAGTATTAAAAACAAGGGACAAATTTCAACATAGCTGTCAAATGGTTTCAGACCTTCACATATATTTCTATATACATGCGCCAGCTAGTAGTACCTCTCCATACATACTCATTCCATGCATCTTGTTCCTGACTGAAGTAATCTCTGAAAAGGATATACAGTTGCATCTCCTGAGAATATTGAGCATGAAATTGTACATGTATGAGTAAATCCATGGCATGTGCTTGTGAAAAAAATTACTTCTAGAATTTATTTCATGATTTTGATGCCCAGGATGCACTTTGCACTTTACACGGGGAGGTTTCATGCCCTGCCCACGCAGCACAACCGAGTGCTGTGCCTGGGATTCCTGAGCTGGTGATACATGATTTATCTCAGGTACTCCACGTACGTAGTTACCCAGGAGAAAAGCTAGCAGTGCTGTGTGCTTTTTTCCAATAAATGAGCAGGCTCATTTAGAGTTATTGCAAAAATCTTGTTGTTGTGGCACTGCTTTGTGCTGTGTAGACATATCTTGGAGGAGAATTATGTGTAAATCACTCATAATAGTCCGAGGCTGGAGTCTTGCATTTTACTCAGAAACTTGCACAACCCTTACTATAGACAACTGTATGCTGGCCATTATTTTCTAACCAGACCCTAATGCTGTTCTACAAAATCTCTGCTTATATGTTATCCAAATAAAGCATTCTGAATTTTAATGAGTGAAATTTTAGTGCTATTTAATCCTTAATATGCAGTGATCTAATTTGTGAATGTCCCTTAATTACAAAAAATTGAAGCCTGAAAATTAGATCCTGGACATAGATAGTAATTATTTTCCTAACTCTTTAATTTTTACCTCCATAATATATGGTAAGGGAAAATGACCAATTGTGGTTAGGCCAGAGGCATTAATGATGGGTTGTAGTCCCAGCACTGCCATTCACTCCTGCCAGTGCCCAGCGAATTTGGATGAGTCATTTATTGTCTGTCCACAGAGTGTCCTTACCTGCCTAAGAGTTAGTGTGGACATGGGCTGTAGTTAAGCACTCTTGGCTCTTCAGGCACTGAGGAACTTTTCTAAAAGTAGTATAGTCGTCGTGAATCTCAGTAATGGCCACGTAATCACCGTTGGAGCACTTGGCCAGCCTTCAGTCACCACTCCTTGGTCGCAGATACCAAATCAAGTATTTGCTGTGACTTCATGTTTCCCTGCCTTAGATGATATTCCTAAACTAGTTTTGAAGACATTCAGGTTCCTCCCATACTCAGTAATAATAGCATGGGCTTACAAACTGAAATATTTACACCATACTGCTGGCTGAAAACCTAGAAGCTTCTGCTGCTATTCAGACTATTTGTAACTATTCGACTACTGCCATTTATTTCTGGGTGCCTATTTTGGACATTCTGCTCAAATCGGTATATGCCTACTACTCTTGGTTGACAAAAAAAACCCAAAGTTTGGATCATAGATCATATTTTAAGAAGAAAGGAATAAAATAGAGAGTTTGAGAATGTAGCAGTCGGACTGATAAATTGCAAAACAGGATTACTGGGAAATTGCACATGCGCATGCCAAATGTAGAAGAAATCTGAATGTTTCTGCTGACTGCACAAATCTGTAGACTAGAGAGATTTGATGAAAGGACAAAGTTTTATTCTGTCCTCCATTCAAAGTCCAATCTTGTGGGTTTTTATATCACTATTCCTATCATTAATATAGAAAATGTTTATTTTGGTTCAACTGAAGAGCTTCAACAGGGCAAGAGATAATTAGAGGATTGTTGTCTAAGAAATTACAAAGTAATGGCCTTGATACATTCAGATGAGGCCAAAAGTCCATCATTAAATTCCTTTGGGAAAGTTAAGCCTAGAAAGATACCAAAATTCTGAATTTATTGCAGTTTCACCGTGCGACTCTAAAGAGGCTGTGGATCAAATCTGCTATTGCAGATAATACTAATCATAATTGCAGATGATACTAATTTTTCCTCTGGATATCTCCTGTTCTTTTAGCTTGTTAATTTTGCTTTATTCCAGTGGATATTAGTGAAGTATAACCTTATTCAAGTTATTCTCATTAAAAATAAACCTACAAACATGCTGTGCAGTTCAGAAAGTGCCATTTTTCCATTTCACTGTATGTGCTCTAAGACTTGACATTTTCTCAGTCACCAGATTTTGCCCCTTTTGCTATGTCACGTTTGCAGTACAGAATCGTCCTCTTGAGCTTTTCTGCCCCGTTTCTCCACATCGCATTCCCACAACACATACACAGCAGAACATCTAGCTTGCAACCAGATACCACAGTTGTGGAAGCTTGATAAGTCCTTGTCATAACAGTAGTCCCTGACATTTAAAGAACTTCAGTTTACATTCGCAAGCCAAATTTCATACCTTCATACCTCTTTTGATTAATCAAAGTTAAACCTTTGTATATGCGAAGGGGCCTCTTGTGGTTTCTAAGTAAGTAGTATGGCTTTTCTGGCAGAGAGCCACAAGCAATTTAGTAGGCACATATTGTGGGGGTTGAGAGGAAGAGAGACAGGGATAATCCAGAAAGCTTTAAAAGGGCTGAGTGAAATCAGTATTTCTATACACAGTACAAGAATTTTGTGTTCTGTATCTCACTTTTGGCCACAGCAATACTGTTTTGATGTGTTGTCAGTAAAGTAATTCACCGACTTGGTTTTCTTCTCCACTCAGCCAGTTTTGCACTGATTTTGCTTCTGCTGAAGGATTCCCAATTTGCACCTGTGGCACAGACGAGTCAGGCACAGGGGATTTAATGCACACGGTGTACAATGAAGTATCAGATACGACGCTACATCATTTCCACAGGAATAACTCTAACATGGTTCCTAGTTGTCTTCAGAAATAATAAAGTTTAGTTTTGCAGCCTAAATGTCAAGACGACACTTTATCACATAACTTTTGCCTGAGAGCTATACAGCTGTAAATAGATACTAACATAAAAGGTCTGTCTCCAGCAGAGCTGATCTCTCTTTCCATTTCTGACAGGGGTCACACAGCCAATGTAAATTACCACCATAAACTAAATTCCACCTCTCCTGTAGAACAAAGTGCTTGATCTGCCTGTCTAGAAGTCAGGAGCTACGCAGAGAACTGTAATATTTCAACAATTCAGCATGAGTGGCAACCTGTTCTTAATAATGAAACACTGGCAACATTTAACTTAATTTTGTCTCGACGTATTAAAATCCATCTTTTCTTTAGGGGATTTAAGCAATATCTGAAGGGAACCTAAAGACAAGGAAAATAATTCAAGCGGAAGCACTATCTTCCTCTATTTCATGCAAGATTCGGGTTCAACATGCACATCTTCACATCAGTCAGGAATGAGTTACTCTTAGAAAAGGATAGCCTAGACATCTCAAGAAAAATGTGAATTCTTCTCCATTTTATCTGTCATTTTGATTTAATTACAAAATCAAATTCAAACATGCAACATTGCATAGCCATGTCGAAAGAAAAGTTAGTGGATTTCAGTAGAAATGGTATTACAATTGAAAAATTTAAACTTCTATTGCCAAGTTTTTGGAGTTGTAATGCTTTACATGGAAGTTTTATAACTAAGCTACAAAATGCTGCTAAAAATGACATCTAGGCTGGAAACTATAACCTGAAACTACATTCTTACAATTGTATAGATACAACATCTGGAATTCAGTCTCAAAGCTCTCAGAAACTGAAGAACACAGCACTTTAAAAACTATCCAACAGACATATCAGAAAATTTGGCCCCAGTTCAGTACGTGCCTACCTAGAATACTTTACACACTCCTTGTTTTCTATTAAAGATGAATTCAATGTAAATGTTTGGAATTCTTCTTACAAACTTGTTGAAAAGGGACAGTATTTTAGCATGAATCCCTTGTACAAACCTGGTGTTTAGCAGATTACGTATGTTATTCTGTTATAGGTACACTACAGTGATAGACAAAATGGCAAAGAGTGTATGACCTGTTTGACACTGTCTCCTGTGCAGATGACTTTCCAAGGTATCGGAAGCTCCATTGAAGCCAGCCATGACCAGGTATAATACCTTCACCCCACACTCTTGTAATTTTATTAATATCTAGTAAGGCCAGAATGTCAGCATTAGTAAATTTTTAATTTCGACACATCTTGTGCTTTTCGTATGGCATGTTCTTGTCACTCGGATTTGCCTATCTTGCCGTAATAAAATCCTGATTAGATCTGAAGCATGACCCGGAAAGGAGACAGAACTATGTGGCCTTTTACATATTTTTAAGACCTATTAGGAAAGCCTGAAGAGCTTGCTTTGGTTTTAAAGTCAGATGTAAGGTTTCTGCAAAGGTTTTGTTTAATTTTGTGTGTGTATCAGGTCTTGTCTATCCTACTTTTATTAGAAGATTATGGGTAGCTGGAAAAGCAGAGATGAAACCATCATCTCTAGCAATCATCTGTCACAAGAAACTGGCATTTGAGAGGGGAAAGAGATTTTTAATCAGGCTGTGTAAAACTACCATTTTGTTTGGCTGCTCTGAAAATGTTTAATTCAAGCTTCTGGCAAAAAGCCAGGAGAAGAAAAAATCTCAATCACTCATCACCTTGCTGCTTCAGATGGGAACTGAGGGGGACTTCCATTCCAGTCTTCTTGTCCTCCATCACTCTTACGTATAAAAGCAAGACAAGACTTTGATACTCCAAAAGCTTTAAAAGCAAAAAGGAAAAAAAGTAGAAGAAAACTTTAAACCAAACCTTGCACCTTTCAGATCTTCAATAGATTGGGAAAAGTATCTTTTTTATTTGCCTTTGCAGGCCATCTTTAAATTGCACTGTGTTCACATTTACCGTACATTTTATCAGACTCTATCTAAGATTCTCTAAGTAAAAAGGAAGAGTCACCTTAAGAATGACCAGAATTCGTTATTTTTGGGGAAAAGTTTCAGATACTCTTAGCCATATTTTTGATTGGAAGTTTCTAAGTTAGTTGTTAACATAAACTAAGCCCATTAGTTATTTACATGGTAACATGAGGATACTTCCTGTCCTTAAGTGTTTGGTGCTTTACAGTAATGGAGAGCTGTGGTAAGTCAGACCATACTTCAACATTCAATTCTCATTTCATCCAGCAACTTGTTTATGCTGTTCTAAAGTCGCTCCATTTTTCTTTCAGTAAAGATTGCCTTTTAAAATTTAGTTATAACTCAAATACAGTATTTAGACATTTCAATGAATTTAAGGTGGTCCCTGTCAATTTGGTGACAACTACATTCCGGGCTACCAGCCAGCTTGGCCTTTGTCTTAGCATTTATTTAGGCTAGAGTATGATATGTAAACAGAAAAAAGACTTTGTAAGCAAAAAGCACATTTAAGCCATCTGAATAATTATGTATTTAAGACATCTAAATGAAAAAGTGTTACTGAGCCTGCAAAGTCAAGCACCTAGAAAACAGTAAATTCCAGATTATGTGCAGCATTAGTTTGATCCCAAGTGTACCCATTCAGTGCTCCAAACAGGACATTATTCTGGGAGGAAAAAAAATATGCATAAAACCACATAGATAAAGATTGTATCATAGCATGTGCACAGATAGGTAGAATTAAGTTTGCTTGGGCCACTATGTAGCTAGAAGTTCCTAACCTTGCTTCAGTTTGAAGTTTAAAAAAGTGTTCATCATTGGTTTTAGTTATGTAATTTTTCACAGGGTTCTTAAAAAGGAAAGAAAAATGTTTTGTCATTGCATGATGGGGGGTTGTTGCATTACTGAACCTGCGTCACCTGTGCAAAGATTTCATCTGAGCTGAGAGCCAAAGAAATGAATAATCTAAAAGCCAATTGCCAGCCAGTGGCTCACAAAATAGGTCCACGTACTGGACAGGACTCACAAATTTCTGCTCGTCCCCTTCCAAAATATCAAAGGAATTCCACTTTCTGGGGAAAAGGGATGCTATTCACTGGTTGTATTCGATAAGGGGGTGTGGCAGGACTGGATTGAAACATTATTTGCCATAAATAGAAAAAAATGAATCATTAGCAAACAAACAGAAAGCACATGAAGTGTTTGTCAGGCACTGGAATTAATTAATTAATTGATGACAATATTAGAGCACTTAGCTGACTAACTAAAAAAAAAAATAAAAATCCCCTTTTCTTTCTTGTTCCTGTGTGATTGGTAGGATTTTGCTTGTTTCTCTACAATTTCCCTCACAGTTCTATTTGATACTGTTATCCATCTTATAAAAATAAGAGACAGAGCTGCCGTACCTTTGTTAAGCTGAATAATCCACATTTTAAAGTATCAAATGAAGTAAGCGCAAGATAGCTACATGCTATAAAACTTAAATTGTAGAAATTCTTCTTTAACTTATGTAATCTGTTACTTTGAAATGATCTCTCTTGTGTTGTATAGCAATTAGGATGGAGTAGTCACCTGAAAGCCTGTGATTTCAATGGAGGCATGTTGATTTGTGTCAGCTATGAGGCCTGACATAATTTGACTTCAGGATCTGTCCACTTCTGTGGATATGAATATAATTTGTCTCGTGTTCATTCTAAAATACAGATTCTATAATTTCTGGTTGTTTTAATAGAAATCTGTCTGAATGAGACTCTGGAATAGTTTGTGGGGAAATGGTGGAATCTGTTGCATAAGAATATAATAATATTGCATAATATGTACATGCAACATAAAATGTTGCATAATAAAAAAAAGCTGTATACCAGATTTGTCACTATATCATGGCAAAAGAACCACAGAGGAGAGGAGAGGAGAGGGAAAAGGAAAAGGAAAAGGGAAAAGGGAAAAGGGAAAAGGAGGAAAAGGAGGAAAAGGAGAAGGAAAAGGAGAAGGAAAAGGAGAAGGAGAAGGAGAAGGAGAAGGAGAAGGAGAAGGAGAAGGAGAAGGAGAAGGAGAAGCAGAAGGAGAAGGAAAAGGAAAAGGAAAAGGAAAAGGAAAGGAAAAGGAAAAGGAAAAGAGAAAAGGAGAAAAGGAGAAAAGGAGAAAAGGAGAAAAGGAGAAAAGGAGAAAAGGAGAAAAAGAGAAAAAAAGAGAAAAAAAGAGAAGAAAAGAAAAAGAAAACCAGGTTCCTAATGGCATCTCCAGAACTATAGTCTACCTTTTAGTTTGGACTTGTCTTTTGTAATGTATCTCTCTCCAGTGGGAGGGTTGTTACCCAGCAGATACCAGGCAGTTACAATCCTACATAAGTATATTATCTTGTATTTTCAAATACACCAAGACTTGACACAGCAGTTTTTCAAGACGCTTGCTCTTTTCCTACACTCTGTAGGGAGTTTTCATTCTTTAGATTGGCTTAGCTTGTGGGTTTAATGAGTTTAAATAGTTTTCCCCACATACTTCATTTAGGCAATTTCAGATTAAAATAAACATTTCATACTTGTACACTAATTAGCGTGTATTTCAAATGTCTGATTGACAAGGCATATCTCACTTGGTCATGAAGCAGTATTGTGGAAGCAATTGCTGGCCTTTCATTTTTCTTTCAGTAAACAGTAAAAAAGGGAAACATTCCTAAAGTACCACTGCAGTTTAGCCTTGCCACGTGTTTTGCTGGGTTTTGCATTTGGTATGCCAAAATCTTTAGTAGAAATTTAATGGGATTTAGAATATCTTTTTTTCTGAGTGATTGGGGTTTTTTTTTATTTTCTGTTTCCTGGTATCTGACTATAACTGTAAATTTCTCTTTACTNTTTTTATTTTATTTTCTGTTTCCTGGTATCTGACTATAACTTTAAATTTCTCTTTACTTAATGGCCACTATTCTTTGTGGGTTTTTTTGTTTGTTTTTTTTCTTCAGTAGAACTTAGCTACAAGCAGCTTTTAGTTAAAATAGTCACCACTTTCTAGTCACTTTCTCAAGCAAACCTGAGTTTGTCCTTATTGGTAATGAATCCTGGTGGTTTTTACCTTGCTGTGGGACTGGAGACAACCTATTCTCAGGGGTTATGATGGACTTCAGGCATACAGTGTGAAGCTGAGGAATGAATTGAATGTGACTGATGTAGAGTAACAGAAAGGAAGCCTGGGTAGTTGTTCTATTTGTGTCACTAAGAAAATTCAAGGTATGAGGAGTGGGAGACAGAAAAGGGAAAAATTAAAAGACAGGAGGTTATATAAGCAAAAATAGGTGGAACAGAGCAAAAAACTAAGAAAGTGCGGGGAAGTGCGGCGGTGAGTGTCTAAATGCCACGGAAGTGGGTTAGAGACAAAATTAGAGATAAGTGGAAGAGAGGGCTCAAACTAACAACCAAATGAATAAAGATATCTTCTCTACTGCTTAGTCTTGAAGTCTTAGAGAGTTCTGCCTGCTTAGCTTCTCAAAGTATTGAACACTGAATTGCTTGTAACCGATACAAATAAGTATCTTTCAGCTTTAGCAAAGTGTGTTATATGAAGAGCTCTTTGAATTCTTGAGCACAGACATACCAAGAACTTTTAGTTAGAAGATGTAATGCTATCAGAGCAAACTATTGAAGGAAATAGAGACTTGTTTCTCCTAAAGAATTCTAGTCAATTCCTTAAGGTGGTTAGAGACGTACATCACTCAATGCAAATTATTGGACTCACTATAATGGTAGCTAGGTTAAATTTGATAGCTTGTGTCATACAAGATGGCCTATGACATAGTTTCAATCTAAGAAGTGACACTTCTGCTGTGTCTTGAACAAGCCAGTGTCAAGCTCAGCTTCCATGTTTGCATGTATATTTTAGAAACTTGCAATGTTGCCATCTTTAGTGGCTTTGTAACAATTGCTGTTTTTTCTGGATGCTTCAGCTCTAAGTGACTGTAGAACTCTGCTTCAGGGGTGTCATGTCTCTGTGGTTGTCATAGCTGTGAAGAAAACCCTGGAAAAAATATCTCAGGTGCATTCTTAAGGCTTTCTGAACTGCAGGCAAATTGAAAGGATGAACATTTATTTTTAAATAAAATTATTTTAAAGTCAGTCCTGGTGATGAGGCAGAACAGATTGGGCCCATTTTAAGATTTTGAAATGCTTGCCATGGAGTATTCTGCCTGTGCAACTGCATCCTTAACCCCCCGTAACTTGATGTCCATTGAGGGGTGACCAGTTCTCTACTTACATTTCAGGAGACTGATCAAAGACCAGTGCATTTTCTTAAAGTCTCATTACTTTAATACTTTTGGATGATTTTGGAGGTTTTAACATATGTGTGCTTTATGGAGCTGGCAATACTGCCCATTTTTTTATTACTGACTAGTTCTGTTTACTTCACCTGGTAGTCCCAATGAGATGTGCTACTAAAGTGATGACTAAAGTTGAATCTTTTATGCTTATATTTTAGCCTGTGCATTCTTGCCCTCATCCATTATATTTATTTTGTAAATTAGACCATGTTTTTAGAACTCTCCTACACCTTACAATGCATAAAATAGAATACTTTTATTTTCTAGGACAGATAACAGTTGTGTAATATTTTACATAATCTACCACTATTATCACTTTTATTTTCGAGTATAAAAATAGCTGGAAAGAGAATAAACAGGGGCAGAAACTGTAGAAGTGGAAGAGCTACTGATGAGATAGACTTTATAAAAGCTTCCAACAGGGAGGGGCTGTACTGAAAGGAAGATGCCGCGCTCGGCAGTTTCAGAAATCGCTGATGGAAAGCTTGATAGACAGCAGTGACAAGGAAAATGAAATATGGTATGTAGCAAACCATCATTGTTGGCCTGCAAGCAAGCGTTTCTGGGCAGGGTTAACAGATTGTGGTGATGCCCAGGGGTGAGGAGCTCCTGATGCCACTTGAATACAGCAAAGGTGGAAGTAGTTCTCTAGGGACTCTAGGATGGTTGACAGGCTCAAGGGAAGGTGCTTGGAGCATTGAAACTTAAGGTTTAAGAAGAACTTTACCTTGTAACAGCAAATACATACTAAGTATGAAGGTCCACATCTCTGTATTTGTTACCATCTGAGAATTGTTTGTAGAGTATGCTTGGGAGGCAGCATCTAGGGAATTTATGCCAACCAGAGTCACTAGCTTGCTTATCTGTAAAAAAAAAAAAAAAAAAAAAGACAAAAAAAGAATGGTGTAGTCAGTGAGTATGGAGATTATGAGAATTTGTTCAATGCCATAACAAAAAAAGATTCATGGGATTGGGGTTTTTTTGTTAAGATACCTTTCCAAAACAGAAAAAAAAAAAAAAAAGGATTTTTTACTGGAGACTATATTAATTCCTGCTTAAAATTAATTTTATTTCTAAGGCCAAATTAGTATTTTTTAGATGTTCAGATTTACTTCACAGTGGATGTTTGTGTCCTGGACATAGCCAAAAAAAAAGAGAATATGTTAGGAGTTTCTTTAAAAAATATGCGTATTCCTTTTTTTGGCTGGTGTTATGAATTCACTTGTCAGCTCATTTCTACTTGATTTACTACAATTCGGTTCTCATTTCTTTGGGGTGGTTTCTTCAATAAAATGAGAAAACTTTAGTTTGACTCAATAAAAATCTTCTAGCAGTTTTCCCAAAGCTTGGTGATTCCATCACAGCCCCTTCAGCATCAAGACTCCTACCTGATCTTGTAAAAACATCTCACGTAAGTAGGTCTCCTTCTCCTGCCAGTGTGATCTAGCTGGCTGCTGCCTTCTCCTTGATGACTTCGTAACCTTCAGGGTGGGTCAGGCATGGCCGCAGTTGAGTGCTCGGAAATATAAACTGCTTTTCATATATAGCACCATACTTCACTCTTCTTTTGTTGTGTCAGGAAAGTTGCACCTCTTAGGTTGACATTGAAGTCAGGAGTCATCCCATCAGCTTTTAGCCAGGCTCACTAGGTTCTCATCTCCTATTTGGTACTTCTTCCTCATGTGCTGTGCTCCTCGCAACTGTGCGTGGAAGCGTTGGTACATTCTCTCCGTATTCTTCATGTTCTGTTTCACATTATCTCAGTTTGGATGTACGTGACAGAGCATTTGCTTTTCCCTGGCAGCTGCTGAAGTTTTCCTTGATGAGCCCAAGATCAAACGTTTGTATTTGTTCAGGTTGTGTAATCTTTCATTTTCAAAAAGTGAGCTACTAATTAACTGCCGAATGGGAACAGAATGTGAACCAAGGCACGGCTATCTCCCTGCCAGACCCTTTCAGTGCTCTCATTCAGGGCTTCCTGAGTAGCTTCCCAATGTGACTCCCTCTTGGTGAAGATGCAGAATAGGATTTTTCAGTGCTCTGTGTCTGCATGTTTGTTTACACAGTGATGTCAGCAGGGTGTGAAATGCTACTGTTGCAGTCCCTGGGTATCTTACATGCTTGGCACATAAACGATGACAAAGACCAGGCATGTTTTGGGGACTGTTTCCTCCTCTGCTGGAAAAAAAAAATTGTGAAATATCCTGGTGACAACTATCGGTGAGGTTTCATAAGAGGGGTGAGGTTCACAGAATCTCATGGTTGATGTGGGAAGGCATCTCTGGAGGTCATCTGGTCCACCCCCCCGCTCAAGGCTGCCCAGGCCCATGTCCAGGCAGCTTTTGAATATCTTCGAGGTGGGAGGCTCTACCTTGTTTGTTCCTTCCCATTGACTTCACCTCCAATGCTGGCTGCTTCCCCAACCACTGAGCTGGCAGAAAGTAACTCAAGTTTTTAGCCAGCTAAGTATGTTGAACTGGTCCACTGGGGCTTAGATGAGTCCAAGAGCTGAAACAAAGGAGACATCAGGACTGCCTGGCCAAGAGAAGAGGAAGGAGAGCCATCCCCTTCCACAGCAGCAAGCTATTAGATCAGCTTACCCACCTTGTACAATGTCACTCGAAGAGGATGAGGCAAAAATTAACTGTACAGAAAAGTGATTTTCCTGTAGAAGAATTTGTCTTGTTTAGTACCTTAAACCTGTTCACTGTGCAGTAGCATAACTTGGCATGATGAAGAGAACAGGAATGGACACAGGAGGAGGGAAGAAGAGCAGGATTGCAGCAGCCCTGACCTAAAGAAGTTCAGCTGGTTTAGAACTGCACCCTTAGTAGTTGCCTGCACTAAAATACTTTAGCAGGCTTTCAGTGCGGTGTAGCATCTGGAAGCAAAAAGAAAGGCATTAACAACATGCAATGAGCCAGCCTTCCATGGACCACAGGCCAGCTGTTCCCTATCCTTACTTTGCAATCTGTTTCTGGTTTGGTTTGTTTTGCTGTTATTTTAGGCTCAGCTGGCCAATGGTGAAACATAAAAATGAATTTTCTTGCTGCTGTGGCTGTTAGGGAAGGGAAAAAGCTTAAAAGGGAAAGGTGTTGGAGAGGTTTGGAAAAGCTAAAAGTGTAAGTTTTCTGCCTTGTTGCACTTCAGCAGGAGATTCAGCCCACTTGCAATATCAGGAAATCTAACAGCTTTTTTTTCTGTCAGGGAAAAACAGAGGGAAGACAACAGAGGTAGATTCTTCTCCTACTCAACAGTTAAAAATGGATAGACATACACCTACTAGACAAAAGCTGGTGACAGAGATGGAGCCAAAAATGAAGTGGAAGGAGACTCCCCTAATAGCTTGTCTTGCAGTTGGGATCAACAAGGGTCTGGATTTTTCGTCTTGACCTCTGACAGGCAGCATTTTCATTTTAATAGCTATGTTCGTTTTCATTTCTAGGACTAGTAAAGCCTTTCAAACCATATGAACTAACACTAACACTCAGTCAAAACCCAGTTGCCCATTTGATAAGCACCTCTATTTTGTTGCCCACCCTGTACTTGCCAGAGTTATTCTGTGGCATTTTCCACACACTAATCAAAGGAATGCTATGTTTGTTTGCTGATACGTGTTTAATCACTTGTCATTCAATGAAGTTGCTTAACACACTAATTATATAATTGCCATTTCAAAACACATTTCCTTAACCATTCTACAAGACAAAATAATGATTTGCACATGTTGCATCTGAAGAACCGTGCTTTTGCCAAAATTGTGTTTGCCACCTAATTTTTCCACTTCTCTTGGAATAATATCACATGGCTGGCCTTATGCAGTCACCTAGTACCAGTGAAGTTTCATAGATATTTGTTTGCATATTCATCATTCAACCCCTGGATCTACATAGTGCAAGTAGAAACTAAATTTGACATCCTACACCCCTTCATTTCAAACAAGCTAGGACCTCATAATAAATGTTCTGACAATAGCCTGAAAGGGAAATGAAGGAGGTCGGGTTTTATAAGTAATTACAGGGGGATAGTCAAGCTTATGTACTGTGATATATGGTGGGATAACAAAACTGAGCACTCCTCTCTGTCACCTCTCTAGCTTCATCAGATTGGTACAATTTTCCTCTGACTATCTGCTCAGAGTTCAAGCAACTTTTCCTTCTTCTTTTTGAGAGAGGTCTACACTATGTACCCAGCCTTGGTGGTGAGCTAGTATACGCACTTCTGTAAACTTGGGTTGCCTTCTAGCACCACATTCCCATAGCAAACTCCTGTCATCTCTTGTGGTTACATAACTTACGTACTCATCTGTATGTAGTCTGACCCATGTTTTTAGTGCTGAAGCACTTTTCTCAGGCTGTTGTAGGCAAATTCGGGTCTATTCTGGGCAGAGGTAGGATTACCAGAGGAACAAAAGAATATTTTTGTCAGGTAATGGGAAGAGTATAACCGTAGTCATGCATGCATGCTCAGAGCAGATTTTGACAATATCCTGTCCAAGTTAAAGTTCAGTTCTAAAGTTACTCTGTCAGCAATACTACCTGTAAGACGGATTGGTACATTAAAGGTCTGGATCTCTGCTGAGCATAAGGAAGTTGTGGAGCTATGTTAAGGAGCACTAGTATTAAACTCAGTTCCTAGACATCCATGGTGCAACAATATCCTTCTTTCTTCCTTGGATGTTTGTTGAAATACCCCATCGAGAAAGAGCTGAAGACTTACCCTAGCTTAATCACTAATGGTTTACCAGGGAAAATTATTTCACTTTCCTTTTTTACATGATTGTCATTGATGTCCTGATCGAAAGTTTCAGATATCTCCAGGGAAGAAAGGTGTTTATGTTCTTTCCTACAACTCATTTAAAATAGCATCCGAGTCCTTCTCTTGTCTCCAAAACTCATTTCATATACAATTTTTTGTAGTCACACTGGGTTTCCCAGTCAGAACATCCCACTGTTTGAGACAGGAAGGAGTCATCAACCAACTTTCTCTTCAAAGCATTAAATATGCAATATCCTCTCTTGATACAGGAGTTCCTGCACCCCAGAAGGTCTGTATGTATTTGTGTCCTCCATTTTGTAGCCCTTTCAGACTGTCTGTGTTCCAATACTAATGCTTCATTCCAGGAAGATCCTTCACATATGCTAAATGTGAGACTGCTTCCAACTAATTCACTCTCTCAAGGATCCAGGACTTGAGATAATAAACACTTAAAATGGAGGTATCAAGCAAAACCAAAACAATGAATTCTTAAGTTAAACTTCAAATTTTATACGTATTTCTTCATATTCATTCTTTCTCTTTCCCATCATTAGAGAGACTGAGAGACCTAGTTTTCCACAGATCCTTACGGCTGTACAAATAATTGATTTTACAGTCCAAAATCTACTCTCTCATCCTTCATCCCTTCAAAAAAACAGTTCAAATTGGTCCAAAATAAAGAAAAAAATGCTTCTGGCCAAAAAAAATAATTCATTTTGTAGTTGAGCATTTGAAGTGAAACTAGGAAAATGACTGAGTTTCACATAACTGCTGGGAAAGATGATGAATTATTTTACCTACAAGCTCAGTGGTTCAGGTACTCACACAAGATGCAGAAGACCTAAATTTTATTCTATGCCTGTCCCCATAGGAGCGTGAATCCTCTGTAGGAACCCTCCTGCTGCTACAGAGCAACATGTCTGGGTAGCTGCAGGAACACAAAGTGGTAACTGCAGGGTAGTCGTCATCTTTGACTCACTGTGCTCAGTAGAGCTGCCTGAGCAGAAGAGTCTGGGGAAATTTCTTGTTTTGTGACACTCCACAGTTATTACACCCCATATTTCACCCCACAGAACAGCAGTGAAAAGTGAAAAGAAGGATTCGGATACTCCTGGGAGTCAAAGACCCTTAACTTATGATTTCCCACAGTCCAGTATAGACCATCAAGTGAATCTTGCCCTTGGTTTTCAGTACAAATGGCCGAATCTAAGCAAACTATAACAGATCACTACAAAGTTTCTAAAGTTATTTACAGTTGAAATTGCAGAATACCCGAGTCTGGGAGCAGATTTAGCCAATGCAAAACTGCTTTTTCTGATGTATATATAATTTTCAGGAAGAATATGCTTACCTTGCTCCACAGCCAACCCCATCCCTGCCATCGGTACATATCCAGCTGGTGGCGGCATTGGTCAGACCTCCCAGCCATGTGCTCCTCAAGGTTGGAAGTTGCCACAGGGACCCTAGGCAGGGCCTCCCAGGTCAGCCTACAAAGGCAATTTAAGGTAGTAAGACATATTCAGCCGGAGTCACTATGTTCCCCAGCAGTACCCAGAAGGTAATCTTCTTCTTCCTCCCTTGTGTAATTCTTCTAAGCGTAACCTGCAGACAAAGCAAGAGCTTCCCTTCCTCAGCATCCAGCTCTTCAGCTGTCTATAAAAAAGCTTCACATTTGCTTTAGAATTTTTAAAACTTGGTTATATGACATGGATTCATAAAGGACATCTCGGCATACGTTTCTACATCTGCTGTTGCTGAATCTCTTGTATTGGCAGCTCGATAAAGTAAGACAAGTGCCAAAGGCTCAGTTCTCTGTATGCTGATAGCAGTGGGGCTCTGAACAGTCCCTCTACCTGCCATGCCTCGGCTATTTACAGAAGAAGCACGTCTTTTGCTGATACCGGCTACAAGGCTCATCCCAGTAACGTAAATATTTTAGCTGGTTTGTGAGATCATAGAAAATCTATTTAGCCATTATTTCAAAACGTTGGGCTGTTCAGCAAGCCAGTCCTATTTCAGAGTACTCCCTAAATATTTCATACTTTAACATTGTTTTGAATAATTGGGGTAATTTTTTTCTAGCACAGCATGCTGTATGAAATTATGAATTGAGGAGATTTCTATGTTGTCTTACTTGATTCAATACCCCATTGTCATTTATGTGAAGTGGTACAATAATACGCTGTCAGTCATTTAGGGGACATCTGGACATACATGAAGCTTTGTTCATGTGAGAGGAGCTTCCCAGGGTGCCTCAGTTAATCAGTGCAGATAGTACTGCAGGACCTGGGGCTTGATTTTGGAGTGTGCCAAAAACCAGGATCCTTCTTCCAAATTAAATGAAAAATAAACAGGAATCAGTGTGTAGAACTTATTTTGTCATCATGTATCTGTCCATGCTTGTGAGGAAAATAATAGCAAAGAAAAAAATTGGAAAGGAATGTTTGATATAATTTTCTAAGCTACAAAATAGTTAAGCAAGAAGATACGGGTTTGAGAAGGAGTTAAGAAAATGAAAGGGAGGTAGCAAACATTGGCTTGACCCAAAAATACTTAAAGCTCCATTTGCCCTTACATAGCAAAATTACTAGCAGAGAAGTCTGACATGCTGGCAAATGCATAGTTTAGACATGTCAAATTACTTTGAGAAAATCTGCAAAAATTTGAAAGTTTTTTGGCCCTCATTTACATAAACTGGATCTCGTGGAGTTTTTTTGGAACTCTCCTGATAAGTAACACTTAAACCCCTTTTGATCAAATACCCTTTCTCAGGCAATTACACGTTCTTAATTTAGAAGACAGTTCAAATGATTGCTTGTTACCTTCATTTAGCAAAGGTTCAACTGCTGCAGTTTTCTGATCCTTTTGGAAAAGGCAAACAGGGAGAGTTTACACAATAAAAGTTTTTTTTTATTCTCAAATTAATTATTTTGAAATATCTCACAGATTACATCAGTTTCTTACTTGCATTCATGTTGCAAGATGGCGACTATTGTATATTGCTAGTGATGCATTAAATTAGTTGTTTACATTATAAAATCTAAACATATTAGAATCTTTTGTGTTTGTCTTCAAAGATTCCTATTCTAATAAAGCTTTCTGAAACAAGCAAGGTTGTCTTTTTTGTTTAGTTAATGCATCAGTGGAGAACCTAAAGATTTGTAGCCTCTAGCCATCCCTGTCTGTGTTTAGTAGAGTGTAAGGAAATTATGTTTGGGACAATATATATTGTCATTTCAAAGTGACAGTTGTACTTTGAAATTAAACATTTTGCATTTAGAAAAGGTAACACCTGAGCCAAATGTAGACAGAAAGAGTCAAAAATCGTCCTCTTTTCTTAAAGATTCTGTTCTGCTGCGACTTTTAATTGGAGTAAAAGAAGTATGTATTGTGTACTGAAAAATAAAAATTTTGGGTGCATTCTTCCTATTTCTGATGACTGTGTGTCTCTCTTCAGGTCAAAGTGTTTCTGAGTGTTAAGTGATACAAGACCAACATTCAGTAAAGAACAGTATTTGAGATTTTAAATAAATTTGCAATTTGGACTCTCAGTTTTGCTCTTTAACAAATGTTTTAACAGAGATGTAATGAAATGTGAAAAATAAAAGCAAAAGCTGACAGTTTTAATATGACTGGAGCTGCTCTGTGAAAGTAACTTTCACTGTTGAGGGAAGTTCATGAACACATTTTTAGCAGCAAAGGCGCTTCTTGAGGAGTCAACTGAGCAGCGTGGCAATGAGTGTCCACACTTTCCCCTCAACACATTCCTTTTAAGTGCAATACGTCTTAGCTCTTCAGCTAGAGAAATGACTGCTTTAATACACTTTTTAGGTCATACTGCATCTGCCTTATGAATCTGTGTTTTAATATGTTTAGGCGTACATCTTCCTATCTTAATAGTGATGGCAAGTCATGGGAAAAAAGCAGGTGTTTATTTACCTGTCAAAAACCAAAATAGCTTGTATTAAGCCAATGACCAAATAAAATTGTCACAGTTTCACTTTATATCAACAAATGTCACTGAAAGGAAGAGGAGCAAGCTAAGTGTTAACTTCAGAAGCAGATTATTTTCTGTGTACAAGATTTGCCTTTTAGGATAACTAGCCAAGAGTGCTTCATATCTACATAGCCTCTAGAACATACAGCAATATAACAAGCACTGACTTATAGTAAGGCTTGGGAAATGTGACAAAATAAGCAGTGGAATGACGAGAACAGTACTGAAACCAGTTGGAAAAACAGGAAGTATAGAATTTGATGAAATTATGAAATATCTTAAGGAACATCTTGTTTCTGATTACGACTAAACAGTGAGAAAAGTGATAAGGAGTAAACTGGCTATTTTCAATAAAACCTCAACTTTAGACAGGAAAGCTAAGTGATTAAAATGGACTGAAGACCATTTAGATTAAATAAAAAAGTATAGCATTTTAAAGTAAAATGTAGGATTAAAAAAGAAGGAATATATTCTTATTTGCCTGAAAGACTTTTTTTAATGAAAGAAAGCAGGAAAAGATATGAAACAGTTTGATGTAACAGCCCACGAAAAGTTGTTTCAAAGGTTATCACTTGTTGAGATATTTAGGCAAGATGTGTTCCATCAGCAGCCTAAGGACAGTGCCATATGTAACAGGATAGCAGCACTCATGATATCTGGACAGTTTTAATAAAGTTAAATGTTAATCATGAAGCTGCAAAAATAATACGGACTGTGATCCAAAGTCTAAAGTACCAATTAAAGCCTCAAGAGAAAAATTAAAGGCTACATTTGAAATATACCCTCTGATTCTGGGCTTCTAATTTGAGATACCTTAAACTGTGGTATTTGGAAAGAAAGAGCACCCACAGCTTAAATGGAGGCATGCTTTCTCTTTTGCAGGAGCTTTACTCATTCAGTTTATAATGATACCAGATGAGTATCCACACCACTAGTTCATTATGAAATTCTGACTAAATGTCCCGATCTTGTAAACATTTTCATACTCATGTAGGTCTGCATGAGTAGTCCCATTAGATTACCTGATGAATCGTCTCTACGATTGTAACAGACAGTCAGAAATGCAAGCTGAACTGATGTGAATGGAGGTTGATCTAAGGTGAAATACCAAACTAGCTACATTGCCTGGGTTTAGCTTCCCATCTTTGTTTTGGCTGGGATCTTGTCTATGTGCATGAGAATAAAACACAGCATCTCTGAACACAGTCAGACGAAGAACTGATGTTACTACAGTTTGTTTTTAATGTCCAAATTGCATGAAAGCTGCGGTTTCCAGACATATCACAATTTTTATAGTAGAATTAATAATTTGTATTTTGAACTCCCTCTTGTTCTCTCTATTTTCTACAAGCCATTGTAGCTGGTATTTGTGTGCCCATGCCCTCCTGCTGGTCACGAGTGACTGAAGGGGCAATTTTGTTTAGTTTAAGAAAAAGAGGTGGAGGGAAGTATAGAAAAGTAAAGGCTCATTGTTGGAATCACAGGAATTTACTGCCTTTGTCCTGAGAACAGATATGTCTGCTAGGTTGTGGCTTGAAGAACCACAGTGTCACGTAGATCTCCTTTGGGGCAGTGCCTCTTCTCCACTTGACCTCCCTTCTAAAATCTTGTTGCAAACCACAAAGCTTTCCACAAGTGAGATCAGCAGCAGCCCAGAATATCACAGTGTGGTATTTGACTGGTGATTTGAGCAGGAGTGCAATTTTGACAGGTATGTTCTTTATCAGATAGAACAAGACTCTAGGGTTTATGTTATGTACTTCTGCGTTCCCAATCACATTCCCCATTTCAAGTAGCAATTAGAAGGTAAGCAAGCCAAGTTGCCAGCTAAGAGTAGTATAATCAGGTGACATGCTTTGGTTTCTATTATTCAAATAAGTCAGAAAAGTCCTTTCAGGTCTTGAAATAGGCAGTGTGAGTACACTGGTGTAGTACATTGATGCTGGAAACTTGCTAAAGACAATGTTTCAGAGTTTTCAGCTGAAGTTTCCATTACATTCCTTGTCTGGCAAAAGAAAGAGAAGGCTCAAGATCACTCCTATCGTACTCTGAGAGAGGTTGTGCACCTTGTTTCCTGTCTGAGCTTCCTCTGCCTTCTACAAGATCTTGTTTTGTCTTTGTCAACTTTGAGACACCTACCTGCAGGTCCCTCTCATTGTAGCTACTGCAGGACCACTGTTAGGTTACCCACACCTTCTCTCGTAAGCAGAATAACTTAAGCTTCTTTAGTCTTGAAATGCAGGGAAGACTTTACATACTCACCTTATTCCTGTAACTCTGGCAATATACCTTTTAAACTTTGGAGCTTAGAGCTAACCATGGTCAAGTTCTAGAATATCAATGCTATCTCTACTGGTAATAATACTTTCCTGTTCCTTGATACCATTCTGACTATGTGTCTAAGGGTTCACTGTTGTGGCTTTTGCAATACTTTTGCTAATGTAGTTTGTTCCAGTTTTAAATTTTGTCCTTTTTTCTATAATAAATGAGCTGCATCTGAATGAGAAGGACCTTGCATCATTACAGATTACTGGTTGAAAGTTCCATTTTTACAATGGTTATAGGTCATCATGAGGAGTTTGCTCCAAAATAGCTGCTTTTTTATATCAATTCTTGCTCTTTGCTGGGGAGAAAACAGAGAATGCAGCAAGAATGCATTATCTGTGTTGAAAGTAGGTCTTTACATATAGCAAACAAGATTCAATTTCCCCTAAATTCATTATTTCATGAGTTATATTCCATGAGTACTGAGACTAAAGTTCAAAATGATAATATGCTGGTATGATTAGGATGCTTTAGATGAAAGTGTTCTGTATGAGGCTTGGCTCCCATTCAGCATCAATCAGTGCCCAGCAAGTTTCGTAAGTAAATGTCATTAAAGGTTGCATTTGCTGAGGATGTATTTGTGTTCTTTAAATAATCATCTGGCATATTCTCTGTGTAGTGTCCTTACTTAGTGTCAAAAATTACAGAGAAAATCAATCTCATAAAATGCAAGTCTGTCTACAAATGCATAGGAAGCAGCACAGATCCGAGCCGTCCTGTTGAAAACAATTGATTAATTCAGTCTTATGTCAAGACACTTATACAATGTTGAATAAAATAAAGTTAAGGCTATGAGTAGGAACAAAATTCTTATAAATTACCTCAGAGCAAAACAAATATACTGACATGCCATCTGTACAACATAGGAAGTAATGTATATACTTTATGTTCATTCTTACAGAAATTACAAAAACTTATATGTCAAATTACAAAGCACTTACTTATCAGAGTAGTTAAAATTAATTCACAGGGATTACTTGTACGCAAAGTCACTCAGTTACGCAGCATTTTCAAGATCTGGCCCAGACTACATGCAACTATCAACATACTTAAAACAACTTGTCACTACGATGTATCCTGTATAAATTAATGGTCTGTGTATACATCAGATACACAATCAAATTATATTTCACATTTGAAATATATTTTAAATATTTTCTTTTGATATAAATTTCTTCAGTACAATGTTTTTTCTGCTGAAATCTGAGATGATGTCTTTAATTGTGTAGTGTTGTGTTTCAGTAATTCAAGTCACAGTGCAGGTGGTACATGCAGTTTACTGATGTTAGAGATAGTATTTAAACAACTCCATGCTCAGAGGTAGTATATCAAAAGTTTTTAAATTGAGGGTGACAGGAACTGGTGCTGCACTTTCATGTTATCCAACAATGTGGAAGAATTTTGACATACAGCTCGAATGATCAAACTGCACCAGTTTTACTGTCTAACTTCATTTGACATGAATTTCAAAGGTATTTGGAAATTGTTAAATTGTATGCTACATTTGGAGAGTTTACCTTCCTTAGGGAACTTTTTTATAAAGTCTGATATGAGGGGGCTTATGATCTCAAAACATTGCATAAAGCTGATGCATTTTTTGGTAAATCTCCTTTTATGTTTAATTTGCGAGTCATGCAGAAGCTGTAGTTTCCACAGGAGCTGTTACTATAAAAGTGAAGCACGCTGCTACTAACCTGCCCGCGTTATTTTACTATCATCTTTCTTCCACTGATACAGGGAGAAACTGGCCTGAAAATACAAAAGATTACTTCAGATCATCAGTATTTTTGTGTACGTATAATTGGAAAACAAAGGTAGCAACAGGAAGCCCAGCATAGTTTGGTAATACAAAGTTGGTTCTAATTGACATCATAAATGATATAATTTGTGCAAGCTTAGTAAGCGTTGTAGAATATTTACTGGTTTCTTGCTTTTTAGACAGAAAAACCAAGAAAAATGTCTTTAAATCTTTTTGTTGTGTTGCTTAATACTGATATGGCTCAAAGAGTATAGCTGTAAGAATAAACACTTTTTTTTATAGTAAAAGCTGTATGTAATTTAACATTTTCTGTGAATACTTGTATTTCTTCAGCATTCTGACAGCTGTGACCCACAGGACTTAAATTACTTTTGTAGTTACGTGTATGAATGAGTCATATAAAAGAAATGAGGATTTCAAAACTTCACAAAATTAATTTAATGACAAAAGATGCTGTAAAAACCCGTGATTGAAAGTTACTTATACCCCCCTCCCCCCAACCTTTTTGAAAATGGCTTCCTGGGTTTTTAAAGTCTTTTGGTTTTTGTTTAGCTAATATGAACCATTTCCTTATGTTTTTATTTACAGTAAGACCTTTTATGTCAGCGATTAGTTTTTCTGTCTGAGTACCAATTGATTACTGCATAGTGAATCACAAAGGGTACCTCAATATAACAACATTTCATAATTATCTGACAAAACAGCGGATGAGCGTTTGGTGTTTGCCGTGTTTATCCCCAGCAATAACAAAGGATTAAATGTTTCCTCGCTCCCGTGTCACAGTTCTCATGCTTTCCCTGCTAGCTCACATCGGCGAGAGAGATGTGCTTAGACCAAGTATAAATTCAGTAAGGACTGCAGGAGGGAGTGGGTTATTAAGAAATCGATATATGCCTCATATAAGCAAAACCAGTGTCCCGTGCAATAGCGATTTCTGCTAGACAGAAGCCTATGGGGGAAGGATTATGGCGTGTGATTGAGACACCTGTTGAGAAAATAGGCAACTATTGACAAGTCTGATTCATGACTGAGTGACTGCTCTGCTAGTCTTCACATGATCCCCACCGAGAGCGAGCCTCGACCGCCTGCTAAACAAGGGCTGTTTGAAGTTTCTTTTTAACATTTCCAAGACATTAATTCAGCAGGACATCTCCACTGGGGTTCTCGATGTCACCAAATCAGCAGCTGTTGAAATCCATTCACTTCAGCATGAAATGTTTGCATAAGTTTTTTTCTTTTTTTCTTTTATTTGTGACAACAGCAAAGTAAATAAAACACTAAAAATCCTGCACGACTCAACTCATATATGTGTGAGAACAGCTTCTGGTCACAATTGTAGCTGTTAAGGCAAAATGTTTATTTGTAGAGAACAATGACAATCAGAGTAGTTTATTGTGATACACAAAAAATACTGATTTTAATAGACATTTCTGTGACATTTTTCCAGTCATGTAACTGAAGTAAACATTCAGTTAATTTCTGTGCCAGCTGTCGAACTTGTGTGAAAAGCGTTTTGAAATGGGATTGTCCTTGTTTTTTCAATTCCCCAAAAAATCTTAAAAGTCTAAAAGCAAATGTTTCCTATTTTTTCCAGTTAGTAAATGAAACGCTGTTTCTCGGGTAGGAAAACATTTCTATCTGACTCACATTTCCCTGAGAAAACAGCTTGTATCATAGAATTAGTTTAGTTTGAAGGGGAAACAGAACAAGGCAAGACATGTAAACATATTACAAAGCTTACTTTGATATTTAAATGCTTTTTTTGTCTCTTCCTGGCCATCTGAAAAAAGGTGTGGTGAATGTAGTCAATTGTAAATAGAAACTCTGTATTTTCAGTCAGCTTCATTGTTAAACCCGAGAACTGCTGACCACATATGAAGACTCCCGGTTTGAGCCGTCCCTCCTCTGTTTATTAAATCTGTTAAGACTTAAGTGTATTTTTACAAGTTCATTAATGTATTCCATTCTCTCTGATGTATTTTTTCCCACTATTATCAGATTTCATTATATGGGAAGAATTATCAGATCAACCCATTATACAGCCGAGCAGCGTTAAGTCTGATTGGAATTTGGGCTTCCCTCCGTTTACAGGGGGAATATTGTGTAAATCAGACTCTCAGGTTTCAGTGGGAGGCACAGGGCTGCACAGCATCCATTTGTCAAGTTGATTGCACCTCAGCGAGGTTGCATTAGCTTGTCTTTGAACAGAAGTGAAATCCTATGCGAAGCTCCCCTTTCTGTCATTTACACTAACATCCATCCTCTTAAACCAAGGCCTCAGAGAAAAAACAAAGTGATGGCACAATATAATCAGTCACTCAGGTTGTCTGTCATCTGTTTTCTTAAGGAAATGACTTTTAAGTTAGTGGAGCAGAAAATTGAAGAAAATTAGCAGAAGGTTGTTGTAGAAGCAGGAGGAATTTTTAAAAATTGCAGATGTACGTAGAGAAGCTTGATTGTGTACGGCAAATAGAAATGCAGTTGATTCTGGGTTTTAGTTTAGTGTTAATATAATGCCAGCGTACCCAATACGCAATAATTCAACTTTTAATGAAACTTTATTCATAAACTTGAATTGGGCTGTAAACGCACAATAAAAAGGTGGTATGCACATTTTCAGCTTTTATATCAGTGACTGTGTTTTATGATGCTGAATACTCAAGTAATTTGCACTCTTTTCCATGTGTCAGGAAATCTGCCTACGTATCTCAGAAATGTTAAGCTGGAAAGGCCATTGTAAATAGCTCTGTGAGGAAGCTTGTAAGCTTTTTGAAAATGAGAGAACTGATTTTTTTACTCTGATGCAAATGGCAGCAGTAAAAAACATTAGTTGTTCAAACTAATGCACAATTAAACTCATACAGTACCGTTGCAAGAGTTGCTGCAGGGTTAGTGGTGTAAATGAAGAGAAGATGTACATTTTGCACGAGGTAAAAAGCATCACATTTTCATATACTTTTTCTCCCATCTTGCTAGACTCTTCTTTTATCCACTCTGTAAGTAAGTTTTTCATTAGAGTTCCTTTGGTTTAACTTCAATCAGTAAGAGAATCAGTTTTGTCTTGTGTATCTCAAGGGAACATTTTTCAGTGTGGTATTTTTTTAAATGAGGGTTGTGCACGGCTATTTTAAGTGAGAGCAAAATTGCACATTCCTAGTTTAAAATAAAAACTGTGAGCTCTTGCAACAAACTGGTGTGAATTTTGAATTTATTTAGTTATTTTGGAATAGATACGCCTTCTAAGAGCTTTCCAGACATGCAGTAAGTGATGTGACTAGCATCTGTCAAATGTTTTCTCTTTCTTTTTCTTTCTTTTTCTTTCTTTTTCTTTCTTTCTTTCTTTCTTTCTTTCTTTCTTTCTTTCTTTCTTTCTTTCTTTCTTTCTTTCTTTCTTTCTCCTTCTTTCCTTCTTTCCCTTTTTCATTCTGCCCAAGGGAAAATTGCACATGGTCTTTAGTTGTATATATGATGCAGATATAGTATTCTAAATCTTATAGCTTAGTAATAGAAATATTACTGACCTTGGGTGAGAAACTTGTTTTCTTATATTACTTTTTCCTCATATTCCTTTTTCCTCCTTTTTTTCTGCTAGAAATAGAGGCACAAAACTTCACAAAACAAGTGAGGTTATTAAATTGCTGCATCTTAACATGCCTCAGAAACTTTGGATGGAATATAATATGACAATGCACAATTGTGATATTGATTTATACAAATGTACTAGCATACTGTCAGTTGAAAAGGGCAAGGAAATGTAGAAAAAAGGTTACAATTTTAAATACTATGTAAGGCATGTTTTTATAATTTTCACACACAACTGTACTTTGCAGCCAGTTTAATTTTTCAGCCAGTAAGTATTAAATTTTTCATGTGTCTCTTGAAGAACACTTAAATGGGCTTCACAATCTTGAGAACACTTAAATTTGAATAGCTTTATTCAATAGAGATGTTATATACACCAGTCAGATACATAAGGGTCTGCAGGATCAGAAAGCATAAGTGGATCCATGTTTCTCCTCAAAAAGAAATCTTAAAAGATTTCAGAAGGAAAGTATTTTTAAGCTCAGTATGTACATTTATATAAAAAGTTACAAATTATAGAAATATCAAATACACTGCTCATGCATCTCACATTTCATTAAGTTATATATTACTCGAGGATGTGATATGAAGATGATAATGGCTACATTTTACACCTCTTTTCGCTTTTATAACCTAATGTTAAGATTTAGGAATTCGGGAACTTGAGAGCCCTTGTAGATCAATCTTGATTAGTTTATTTTTCTTTGTAAAGATTTTGATAGCCTGGTAATGCTTTTGTTTGAAAGAGTATTCTTTACTTCCTCTTGTGGGGGATGAAATATTGTTACACTCAGCTCTTCCTCTGAAATAGTGAAAAACAATTTAGGTAACTGAATCTTTGATGAGGAGACCTTAGATTGAAAAGTCTGGCATTTAATTGCCCTTTTACTCATAATTCTTCTACATTTAACCTCAAAGGTGATTTAAAAAGTTACATCTTAATTGCTTAGCCTCATTCAATCATTAGTACTTTGCCTTGCAGCAATTTATTACAACTTTATTTCCCTGAACCATCAATGAAGATGATGCTGAATTTTATATTAGCCAAATGTCCTTTGGAGATTAATGTGGTAATATAGATTTTATGTGCACTTTTTCCGCTTTAATATTTGTGTTATAGATTGGGGTTATAAGTATAGCACAACTGCTTAAGTAGTTTAGAGAATGCTGCATGTATTGCCTCAAGAACTGATGCCGGAGATTTATTTGAAAATGTGCATCTGCAAGAGGAAATCATAGCAGGGCATTCTCTGATGTGTTTCTCTCTAGCTATTTTTACAGCTTACTCACACAGGGTTTTCCCCTTTGAAGATAATAGTTGGGCTCCTGTTGTGAGGAAAGCACTGTGATCAGATGGGCTAGGAGATGGGGATATGGGCACAAGGGTGCTGTGCCACAAATGCCACCATTAACTTTGGGCAAGTCACTCTTTAAATTGTATTTCTCTTTCGCAGCGGTCTTTTGGAGGTTCCTACATCCTTAAAATTTTCAAGGGTTCCAGCTCCTAAGGCTGTGAAATACCCAAACCCCCTTGCGCCAGTGCAGAATCAAGATGGAATTCATCATGCGCATGTTTCCTGTTATGTTCTCTAATTCATTTGGAGAGATATTTAAATATGTTGGGTAGAAAGCATTGAGACCCTTTATGCTACTCTATGTAACTGCCATAACTTAAAAATTCACTTCTTTTCCATGCCATTCCTATCCAAATTCTTGGATTAGAACTGGCAGCTACCGGTATCTACTATACAAGCATTTCTGCTTGCACAAAGCTCGGGGAGATTTCAATGGATGAGGAGAGTTTGATGAATACTTCAAGCCAGGTGTGCTGACACCAATGCCAAAAGCACCGTCCTGCCTTTCCCCGGCTCCTGCCTTCTCATTCCTGACCCTCTACCGCGCTTTCCTTTGAGCTGTTGCAGCTGTTTATCCTGCAAGCAGCGAGGGAGACGAGGCTGGGGGAGGTCGGGACTGCTTCCTTCGCTCACACCGCTGGCACAACCAGCAGAAAAGTTGATCTGGCTGCAGACCCTGGAGCCAGCTGAGTGGGGTACGTAGGCAAACCAGAAGGGTCTCCACAGCCTTTCAATAATGCAAATTTTTGGCATGCATCTTTGGGTGAAATGCTGTGGAACTTGGTGAATGTTACATCCTTCCTTTAAGGAAGAGGTAAGGTTATGCCAATTCAAACAATAGCAGCCTCCACCCGAATCTCAGGCGCATTTCACCCCCCCAAAACAAAAGCAGTTTGTGAGGACACTCAGGCATTTGAACTGGGTGGAAGAAGGGTATGACTGGATATTAAATTAATCTCTATGGAAATTGGGTATATCTGAAAGAGAAGGACAAAAGGAAAAGAAAGAAAACCAGGTAAAGCAGGAGAAAAAGCACAGCAAAAGACTCAAAGGAAGAAAAGCAAGTAGAAAAAGCATTAGACAAGCACTATGGCAGTCCCACAAAGGTCTGAGTGCTGGCTGAAAAGCCTTCAAGAAGGGGTGGCAGAGATTTTTTGTTGTGTATCTCCTGCATTCAAGGAAACGAGTGAAGTTGGGGGCGGGTGACTTTTGAGGTGTTTTTTTAACTAGATATGCCTAAATGATGCTTGACTTCATAATTTTCTCCTCCTAATAGAAACAGCCCTCAGGGCCTCAAACTTTGGCTAATCATTTAGGTCAAAAGGGTAATAATAATGTAGAAGACCATGAATTAGAAGTGTACCCTGGGGAAAGCTTGACCCAATGCAGAAGTAGAAAATAACCATACAAAGCTCTGTAATGGGATCCTCTGAAGCTGAATGGGAAAATGAGGGCTCATACAAATATGCTCACCATCTAATATGAAACATAACTCCAGGAGTATGTATTTTTATTCCCTGTTACAAGAGTGAAACCACAGTGGAGTTACTGTAACACTGAGGCTGAACTAATCCCATCACAGGATCAGATCTTGGTAATAAATAGTTCCAGGTGTGATCCAAGGACTAGGAATGTTTAGATTTGTTTAAAATGAAAGGTGTGGAGTTTTTTCAGTCTTTCCACTACACAAGGGAGGGTTGTATGAGGTGTGTAACTCCTGTCTCTCAAAAGGGAGACCTAGTTATTGCATGGAATTTTTCACTGGTGTATCTCAAATACTTTACAAAGAAAGTTAATATCATTCTGCTTATGTTACAGATAGGGTAATGGGGCATGAGGATTCTCAGCATCTTGCTAAAAGTCAGCAAATCTAGTGACAAACCTGCAAGTATAAACCCTGGTACAGCTCTCTACTCAGTGGGCTCTGCTGCTTTCCCTTGTACCAGAGCATCCTTTCAGTTTGCCATTTTCTTTATTATGAAACTTTGGGTTTTTGATGGGATAAGTTTGGAAAAGAGCTCCTCTTTTGAATACGCCCATCTTGTGAGTGGCATTGGACAGGAATGGAATAAGCGTGTATTTAAAGATTGTGCCGTACTGCACATACATAAAGGACTGTACCAAGGTTGCATAGGCAATCTCATAGCCGATGCCTCTCTTTCAGTCAGTGTTCAATTTTACAATTTTATGGACTATGTCTAATCAAGTGCTTCAAGCTCTATGAAATAGGTTATACTTGTATATTAAGTTGCTAGCCCTAGTTCCCAGTTCTTTTCCACAGGCCGTGGCTGTCTTGGCAGCAGATGGACGGCGTGGCAGCAGATAGAATTAGTTATATTAGACAAATTTGGAGCTGAAAAAGGAGCTGCCCAGAGCTAGCTCTGAGGACACACTAAGCATATAAACCTGTTTCTCTACCATAGTCGCTGTTCAGAATTTATACAATGGTATCAGAGCGAGGGGTAGGGGGTGGCTTCCAGTCATAACCCAGAATTTTCCATGCGTCCATCCCACTTACGGGCAGAACAAAGCAGTTTGTGGCCTGGAGCATTTGCCTTTTCTGCCTAATCCGTGTGTCCAGAGAGATCAGAATGGAAAGAGAGCGCATAGTGAAGGAGAAGGAGTGTGGAGAAGGCTGCTCCCTTGCGCCTATACTGGCACTTAGGGGAAAAAAGCAAGCAAGTGCTGGAGGTCTGTGCAAAGAATCACCAGTAGGCACCAGCTACAGAGCCTCAGAATATGCTTTCCTTTAGTCTGAGCTGCTGAGCAGAGGCTCTGAGCCAGGGACAAAGTGTTCTGGGACACGTCCGCTGTAATACTCCTAGATTTCTTGAATAATTCACAAAGCTTTTGGACCCCTTTTCCCCAAACACACACAAAGCCAATTGTGCTGCAGAAGAGAGTTTGAGACACTCTGTAAGAAAAGCTGCTTACTTCTTCAGCCTTTATATAGGCATTTTAAAGCAGTTTTTATTATTCTCCATTTTCAGAGGATGATGAAGCTGACCACTTAGCTTTGCCGAGTTCACACACTGTAGTGATTTACTTCTTATCTCTTTATTAGGGTTTTACTGCCTTATTTAACATTGTAATAGCAGTAACGATGTTTTGCATATAGTCATATTGCCTTTGATTGGGAACAATACCAAGAAAACTTCATGATTTAATTATTTGTGTTCTTTGCAAGAAGAATTAAAGGATCATGCCAAAATCTTATCAGAGCATGAAAATTGGCATGAAAATGCCAAGAGTGAAGCTATTTAAGTGGCATACCAATGATTTATTTGCTGACAAGGTTCAGTTTTAGAAACTCTCTCTTTGCTGTTTCACTACTGGTAGTTAGAAGTGTAAAAAAGTGTAGTTATCAAAAAGCACAAGTAGGAAGAGAGAATAGATTTTCAAGTGACCTGTGACTGTAGATGCTGTGGTTTAAAAAAAAGAAAAAAGTAATCAGAGAAACTGATTTTTCAGAACTGAGCAAATATTTTATGAAAAATCAAGCCATGGTCAGGTATTTGAAAGTCAACTCAGCTACTCTTGCTAATCCTTTTCTAAAACTTCACCACAAAGTTTTTAGACTCTAGTTACTCATCTGGAATGCCTCTTTAATTTATAAGTATTAGCTTGTTTCAGAAGTATTGCAGGTGAATAGGAAAAACTGGTGATTAAGTTGTTCTGAATAATTAAACAATTTAAGACATTGTAAAATGGCTGTAGTCCATAGATGCCTTATGAAACAGATCCTTTATTTACCATTAGATCTTCTGAGGCCACAAACATCTACCTGGTTATTTTTTCTTAAGTATTTTCTCTATAAAATGAATTAATCCATTCCCAAACAGTATATTTAACTGTCTCCAGTAAAACACAGTTTTGCATGGTGCATATACCTTGATTAACTACAAAGTTAATCCACAGCTTTTCCTGAAGAATATTTCTATACTTAGAAGCACTGGTCTGTTGTAGGAGAATCTTAAAAGAATTTATCTGTAGATGCTTGAAGGATCCACCATTTAATAAAGCAGTATTCAGATCTTCAGATTGTGTTTAACATTTGAAATATATCAGTAGCACTAAGTCAGTTTGGGTGTCTCAGCAACTAACGGGTCCCAGAAAGAGTATCAGCGGTATCCCGCAAAGTGCTGATCTTCAAAATTTTTAGTGCTTTGCAGAATTGATTTCTCAGTCCCAAAGCAATTGTCCATATCATGCAAGTGCTGCATAGTATTATAGTCAGAAGCCTCTGTTTGAGAGTAATCCAAGAAAGAATACCAGTATTTTGTTTCCAAGTTCTTTTTGTAAAATATTTGGCTCCAATGCATAGCTAATTTTCATAAGGCTCTTTGAAAGTCTCTCTTCAGAAAAAAGATGTACTTTTTCTATATGCATAGTTCATTTTTAAACCAAATCTAGCTAAAAATTGCCATATAAGCTGTTTTGTTTCAACAGAGGGACAACGGCCATATTTTTGTCTCCCCACAGAAGAAATACGTTTGTGTTTTAAAAAGACGTGTATTTGAGTAGTCATGTAAAATAAGCAACATAAAGGTGCCATACTGAATTCCTTAAGATTTCTCTCTCATATGTAGTCCCAAGTATCTATATCCTTATAATTTTACTGGCAGAGGGAGCAAGTACATGGTTTGATATATCAGCTGGGCTATGAATATCTAAACATTAATACACTTCCAAGCTCATGCTTCGGTTTGGTTTTCTGCCTTACAAGTGACTTCAGTATTGGTTAAGAAGTCCCCACTGACGATGCCATCTCCGGACTGTATTTAGCAGACAGAATTTGCCTCTCTCGTTATCACTCCTCAAAAGCAGGGAGATGGAGCGTCCTTTGGTCCCGGGTCCCCTTGGCCGTTCAATGCTCAGCTTTCTTGCTGCTCTTTCTTCACTGGAGCGTAACCGCAGGCAGAGTGAGACAGCAGATTCGCCGGGCTGTGGAGCTGCCGGGCCCTAGAGAGCCCTGATTCCCATGGTTATTGTTGTCCTAAGGAACAGAGGGCTCAAAGAAAACTAAAGGTAAAGGACGGGTCACTGATTTGGTTTTCTTCTTTGATATGAATAATTATTAGGAAACAAAATTTAACATTTGCCTCATAACCAGAAATTAGTACCATTTTTGTTTGACATCGTGACATCTTATGTTGTTAAAGAAAGCCCTCGATGGCTACTAGGGATTAGTAGGGGAAAATATTTCACTTGCAGGTCACCTGCATGAATCTGGCCCGGGGCACGGGTGATTGACAGCTGTTCAGATGTGATGTCTGTGGGAGGCCTCTGTGAAGGAAGTTGTAAGTTTTGGTCTGGGTAGGCAGGTGTCAGCACTACAGACCCACACTCCCGTAATTAGTAATCTCTGCCGGCAGTGCCGTGCCAGCTGCCGGAGTGGGGACTGCATGGGAACCCAGCCTCGGGGTGCTGGGTGAGGATGTCGGTGGGACGTGGGAGTTTCTGCTGCCGGTGCTGCACTCGCAAGGGTAAGCAGTGTGAAATCCGCACCCTGTGCAAGCTCTCTCCCGGGATGACGTTGTGCAAGTGAACCAGCAGCCTGTCCTGAACTGCTATGTGCGTGCTGCTCTCTTTAAGCGTGAGCGTTACTGTGTGGTGTAGCCCTGGAGAAAGTGAATGCAAAAGGAAGAGGTTTGATGCCCTTCACTATTTCTGTCCCAGATTCTTTCCCGCAAACCTGCATTTCACCAGTTCTTTCTCTTACCGCTTCAGCTCCTCGCTATACTTTCCCATGCAAGCTTTTTTTTTTTCCCTTGTAAATGATGTGAAGCAAATACCTAATTTTATCTTCAGTGCTGACGCAAGAAAATTAGAGGAGGTATATTACAGTTCTGTTCAGTATTCTTTCCAGAGAAAAGTGCTGGTTAGGTCAATTTACTTGGCACTGTACACCGCTTTAATCTTAACTTGAGGCCTGCTGCAGATATACAGCAGCTGGGTCTAATGTCTTCATGCATGGTTGCAAGTAAGCCAGTTAATTTCTGTTTGTTGAGAGGTAGGAATCAAGCAAATTTTTCTCTGTTGAATGAAAACATTGTGGGACTGGTAACAGGTGAATAAGCAATACTGTATAAGAAAACAACCTGGAATTACCGCCTAAACTTTGAAGGGCTGGATTCCACAACAGAGAAGTCACAGTTTCATCCCGTTTATAATAGCAGTAGTTTAGCCCCAAGTCTTCGATTAGGAGAATTAAAGAGAAAAACAGGTTTGACAGACCTTATTCAGGAGAAAATGTCACCAGTGAAGAAGCACTTTAGCTTCGAGTCCACTTGCAGTGCTGTAAGCTGCTAACTGGGGTGTTCAATGTATTACTAAAACTCTATGCAGGCTACAGAAGCTAAACAAATTTCTCCCCCTCTCACACTGAGGTCTGCTTAGGCTTTCGATGGCCTCTGAGGTGATACCCATCAAGCTTGTTGGTGTATGTTGTCATGGTTTAGCTCCAGTATGCGACTAAGTACCAGGCGGCCGCTCACTCATTCCTTCTGCCCAGGGTGGGTTGAGGAGGAGAATTGGAAGAAAAAGGTAAAACTTGTGGGTTGGGATAAGGACTGGGACAGCAAAGGGAGAGGTAAATAACAACAGCAATATTAATGAAAGGATATATAAAGCAGGTGATACACAATGCAATTTGCTCACTGCCCAGAACCTGATGCCCAGCCCCCTCCTTGCACAGTGATCCTTCCTCCCTGGCCGGCTCCCCCCCCTTATATACTGAGCATGATGTCATGGTATCAAATATCCCTTTGGCTAGTTTGGGTCTGTTATTCTTGCTGTGTTCTCTCCCATCTTCTTGTGAAAATTAACTATCCCAGCTAAATGCTTCTCATTTTCTGGCAGTTTATTATACGGTGGGACCTCTTCAGCATGTGTCATCTCCTCCTCTGGCGACATTCCAAAATCTTTGCCTTTTGGCCAGTCTGTGATCACTTCCAGAATTCATGGACAACTGGGGTTTCCTGTTCGAGCTCGCTGTGTTATCAGCGCGACCCACTTACTCCACGTGGCATCAGTTGCATGGTGTGTAGAAGGGACCCTCCCTTTGAACACTCAGCCCAGCACCAGCAGTCGGGGTGCCAGGAGGAGCTGTGCTTCAGTACTAACAACCTCTGAATCCGCTTGAACCCCTTCATATGCTGCCAATATCTCTTCTGCAGCTGGAGTGTAGCGGGCCTCGGATCCTCTGTACCCCCGACTCCGAAACCCCAGGGGTCAACCTCGAGTCTCCCCTGGTGCTTTCTGCCAGAGACTCCAGGTAGGGCCGTTCTCCC
>VXBL01002515.1:19567-40349 GCA_013400195.1 Aramus guarauna | reverse complement strand
TCCATCAATGGATACATATGAGACGCTCACCCTAAACCCTGATAGATGATCGTACCATCAGTTGTACTAAAAGAAACGAGATCAGCAGTTTACAAGATACATGGCAAAGCTGGTGAAAAACAACAATAAAGTTCTACCTCCAATAAAGTCAGGAATTCCAGTAAAATACAATGAACCTAGAATGAAGAAAAAATGTCATACTACCCAATCATTTTGCAAACTGCTGAACACTCAATACAAAATTATTAACTTGGAAAAAACCCCAAGCCTACATACAAGTGTGCTTCCTTTGCTATATACTGCTCAGCCTCAAGCATTGCAGAAGCTCTTACTTGACAGGCTACTGCTTCCCTAAACATCAGAACAAACAGCCAAAGCAACTCAAAAGCTGCCAGTGACTGAAAGAACAGCAGAGCACTGATACTGCAGAAGCCCAGGAGCTGAATGAGCTCCCTGGCAGAAGCCTGTGGCTGATATACCACGGGCCCCGCCCACCATCCTTCCCACCATCCCCTGGGAAAGGGACGGGCCCAAACCCCCTGGGAGACTTAAAGGCGGCCAGAGGAGGCATAGTGGGTTTTTTGACCTGCCTTGAGTTTCTGCTGTGCAAAGTGCTGAATGGAGAAAGTGATCCTCACTGAAAATAGTGACACCTGGTATTTTACCTCAACTACATCTATTGCATCTGTGGCAGGTAGATAATTAAGCTTAAGCTTTTGCTCCAAAAAAGGGTAGCTGGCCTGAAAGCTCCCTCAGCAGCTCTCGTACAGCCCTGCTGACGTTGAGCAGGGCAGAAGGGTGGTCTTGGGAGTGGCATGAGAAAGGTCTGGGATGCAAAGACAGATGTATCAGGAGTCCTTAAAAAAAGGACTAGAGGTGCAGGAGAAGTTTTCAGATTTGAGGCTCAAAACTGATAAAGCACCAGAGAGGTGTAAACGTGTATGTTGGAGTTTTTGAATGCCTAGACGAGCCCGCAGCCCCAGTGTCAGTAGGGCTGTGAATGCGGCCATGAGTGAGGTTTCCAGAAAGAAAGAGCTTTTGGGGCTGGGACCTTTTGTCTGGGAGCAGGGCCTAGATGTTTCCAGTTTTGAAGCTTGAAGCCAGTCTCTGGCCTGAGTGATGCTAACCATAATACCTAGCCCTAGTGACTCTACCCCTAACTTCTATGACCCTAAGCCTAATGACCCTAACCCTAATACCCTAACCCTAATACTGTAGCCCTATCCCCTGACCCTAACTCTAACCCCTAACCCTAATGCTAACACCTAACTCTAACCCCTAGCCCGAACCCTAAACCCTTACCCTAACACACTATCCCCCCCCAACTCTAATCCCTAACCCTAACACCCATAGCCCTGACCCCAATACCTTAACACCCTATCCGTAACCTCGTATCCATTTAACCCCTGCCTCCGGCTCCAGTCATAACGTTAGGCCCCAACCCTGGTGTCCCCTGTAACCCTAGGGTGCATTCCTGGCTGCACCCCAAACCCTGGGCCTGACCTGTAACCCTAATGTGCAGCCTGCTCCTGTTCTGTAACCCTGATTGTTCAAAATGGCCGACTTCCTGTATAGTTGAGTGTTTCCCATGACGGTGTTTGGTGTTTCTAGCTGGAACTGGAGGACTTCCGATGTCCGATGAGGACTTCCGCCCATAGAGAGTGTTTTTTCATTGGTATTTTAGAGCAGTTCCGGGTTCTCGGATCAATGTTTCCCATCTGAGTTGGAGGTCCATTGTTTTTCGTGGAGCACTTTCGGTCATAGATACTGGGGTTCCGGGGAGTTGGAGGACTTCCTTGTCCTTCAGATGACTTCTGGCCATAGAGAAGCTTTTCTGGTCATAGAGATTTTAAAATGGAGGTCTTTGAGGACTCTTTATCATAGAAGTGGCGCCATGTTGGTGGACAGGACAAGTTTTTATTTCCTGTCTATGCGACGCAGGATGTATCTGATTCCTCAGGTCCCAGCTGGTGTGTATTTATGTCATTTTTTTTCCTGTCATTAGTGCCGTTTGTATGTGGAGCTGAAAAACTGTGGTTTTGATTTTTTGTGGTTAATTTAGGTAATTACTGTGGAAGCTCTAATGATGACATAGGTGTTGGTACATGTTTGTGAGGGTTTCTTTTTTGTTGTGGTAGTGTTTTGGGTCCTCGCAGTAATTTTTTGTACAGGGTGTAGCATTGGTTTTGGTGTGGGTGTGATGTATATATGGAAATGGTATCCTATATCCTTTTGTTAGTTTTTCCATAATATGTTGTGATATTGCGTAATCTATAAGAAGTGAAAAATAATGAGTCTGGTGGAGCAGTACGTTGGGAGTATGTTTTTTTTTAATTTTATTTATTTATTGAACTACTGCTCCCAGAAAGGTGACATTTTCTAGTGCTGCTTTTATTTTTTTATACAGTGACAAGCAATGGCAAAAGTTACTAGTTTAAAAACACTTTTTTGGTTAAAACAGACAAAACAACAAACAACACAAGAGACACAAAAATACAAACGCGTAGCCGACAACAGACACACTAAATAAAGGAGGGGAAGAAAAATTCAGACCAGCCACAGAGAGAGACACAGAGAGAGACATCATCGAGTGAAAGGACTGGCAAAAATAATTACACAAGACATGGAGAGAAAAACCAATCTTTAAGTAATAACAGAGGTGCAATAATAAAGCACAACCAAAGTGGTCATTCATAAATATGCATCCAGTGTTTAACTAACACGGCAATGGAGACTCATGGCAATTCAAATGATTAACACAGGCATATTGACAGTCAATCTCTACTGCTTAGCTGAACAATTTTCTCTTGGCAGAGTTTTCCGCTTCGATGCAATCTTGGTCCTCCAGTTAAAAGCCCTGGCACAAAACATGCAGTTTGTGGCCACTGAGGCTCTCTGGTTCTCTGCCTGTACAAAAAAATAAAAAAAAATTTAGTTTTTTCAAATTCTTACACAAGAAACTACAAAGACTAATCTTTACAAGCCCTTTACAAGCCTACCCTTCTAAAACATCAATTATACCCCCTCGTATGCCAACTGGGTCATCAGCACCGTTCAACTAGACTGATGCCCCACACCCTTTGCCTTCAATAACACTACCACTGTTAGTTACTGTGACCATCTGCTAAGTAACACACCTGCCTACAATCACAAGTGAGTGCAAAATTCCAGAGAATTGCTCCTCGGGAACGGTGCTCTCGGAAGCCATGATAAAAATACGTCTCTCACCCTGCCTGGCAAAAACCCCGGCCCCAGCTGGACTGCTGACCAAACTTTGGCGATGAACATCACCTCGCAGAGTGGCCGGGACCGGGGGGGGAAAAAAAAGAATCCCCCATCTGGGTGTTTTTTATTCTAAGGTCAAAAAGCAAACTAACTTGCTCAACCTGAAAACAAAATACAACACACACACCCCATTAGGCGCTGCCACAACCTCACTTGCACTCCACCCCTCGCCCAAACGTGCGTCCGTTCCACTGGCCACCCGCCACGATGGGCCATCGCCCCAATTCTTGAGCCCTCACAGCACCATACTGACCTCCACCAGTGGTGACACCAAACCAGACCCAAGCAGGGTCGGATAGACAAACACAGTGCGTGCACTGATGATCAAAAGGCTTTTATTACCTTGACGCCACAGCGCGGGTTCCCTAGTAGTTTCCCACGTGAGCTAAGCAGTAAGCGGGGAAATCCCCGGCGCCGCGGAGTGATAGCCCACGGCGAGGAACGATGGGCACGAGCTTATGAGCCTTTTATGTGAGAATGCGCACATGCGATAAATCTGCATGACGCAATGGCTAACGGACAGCCTTGCTAGCGGACACGCGCGTAGTGCGCGGCCAGCTACGGAGAAGGTGCGTGACAGAGGAGCCTACCAGGGACAACATAAGTAACAACATGGCACAATGTGGAATAGAAATCTCTGCTGCCTTAACAAAGCATAAAGGGATTTATTATAAGGAGTCTGGGAAATAGCTGTACTGACGTCCATCGCCTATCTCCTCACCATTCTTCCGCACGTAACTGTACGGTTACATGTGCGGTTTGTTTAGGTCCTTTCTCTGCAACTTTGGAGCAGGACTGTTCCCTAGAGTGAGACTTTTGGAGGACTGACAGGCACTTCTGGTGATCTGGAGGACTTCTGGCCCATAGAGTATGAGTTACGGAGGAGTGACTGACACTTCCGATGATCCGGAGGACTTCCGGCCCATAGAGTGCGAGTTCCGGAGGACTGATGGGTGCTTCTGAGCAGCCCTGGATGACGGTAAGAGCCTGAACCAGAGCGCTGGTGGCTGGTCTCGGTGCTGGGCGGGGAGACTGTCGCTGCAGGAGGGCCCATCTGTCGCCGAGAAGCTGCTCCAGGTGGCGGGTGAGGGTGGGCTAGGAGCAGCTATGCACCCTCGGGTGGCATCTGCACCCGTGGGAACCCGTTATAGGCCATGAGAGACCTAAGGAACCCGTGGGACCCTCTACGCATCCTTGGGTACCTGTGGGAGTTTTTTTTTTTTACCCTTGGGTACCTGTGTGTAACTGTGAAAGCCCATGAGAACCCATGGGAGCTCGTGTGTACGTGTGGGAGGCTCTATGCACCCTTGGGTGCCCGAGGAAGTCCGTAGGAGTTTGTAAAAGACCTTCTGCACCCGTGGGAGCCTTTCTGCACCCATGGGACCCCCTGTGCCACCACAGAAGCCTTTGTGCACCCGTGGGAGCCCGTGTGCCCCTGTGGAGGCCTGTGGGAGCCCGAGGTGCTTGTATGCACCCGTGGGAGCCTTTGGGAATTTGTGGGAGCCTGTGTGCACCTGTGGGAGCCCAAGGGAGCTCTAGTAATAAAATAGTACAAAAATAACAAGTCTCAGCACTATTAACTGGAACACTCCTTGGGTGCAATTAATTCATTCCTTCTTTTTGTCTAGTTCTTGAATTGGATAATATTATATTATTTAAATGCACTAATTAAATAGCTTCATATTAGAAAGTACAGTTAATGAATGGCTCGCACTCAGAGCGCTCCTACTGCTACAGGAAAAATGGAAAAGGAGACAAAGCACAAAAAAGACTGACACAAAAGGAAAGGTTAATTCCTCTTTAAATCACTATTTCACATTATGAATTAGAAACCTAATTGGGAATACTTTAATTGCCACAATTAAAATAAGAGATTATTATAATAAACTGCTCCCAATTATTTCTACTTCATAACTGGAAATTTTTATTATGATGATACTGCTTGGGCATTGTTAAAGCATAAATTTAACACTGCCATCACTAAATAAATAATAAGAGTTAATGATGGCCAATTAGTGTTCTAAATGTTTTTAAAAAAAATAATTTATCTTTTTTTTAATCAGATTTAATTTGCATTATTTTTATTTTAGCTCTACTTGGAAGTAATTAGTACCTGCCTGCAATTTATTTAATTATTTATTTAATGGTGGCTCTGTTTAAATTTAGCTATTAATGGTTCCCAATTACTTTTCTATCTTTATCACTTTAAAAGGACTTCTAAATGATTAATTTTTTTTTAATTACAATACAGATTGGGAATAATTACTGCCTGGTTCATTAAGTAATAGCTGCAATTAAATGTAGTTGTTACTCTTAAATAATATTTATTTTATTTATTTACACTGTAACACTTTAATTGTTACTTTACTACAAAGTCGATTAACTATCACTTTTTGTTTTAATATTAACTATGGTTGTTTCTCGCCAGGTGTTACTTCCAATTAGTGCTCTATTGTGTATATTCTGCTACTTGTATTTTTTTTATATATAAAATGAGAGTAATTACTGTCTGCAAGTTTTAACTAAGAGCTAGAATAGATTAGAGGCGTCATTTACTCCCAAAGACTATTCTAGTTACTGTTATTTAAGTTTTTATTCTAAAAATACTATTTAAAGTAACTAGTAACAATTAAAATAAAAGCCCCAAGGACTTTGGAATTCCCAGGAAAAACAGCCTAAGCGCCTAGACATGACCAGAGGTTGGACGAGTGCAGTGGTCCAGCTCAGCAACTCAATGATTTTACAGTTCAGCTCCACAGTTCGACGCTCTGAAGAGAATGACCCCTGCAAGCGAGCGACTCGGCCTTTAGCCGTCAACTGCTCTNATTCCTACAGGAACAAACACATGTGCAACAGATACACCGCAACAGCAAACCGCCAGCCACGTGGTTGTACCACCACCGACCGCCACTGCTCTGCCAACAGCGTATCCAACAAAGCCCGCAATGCTTCCGAGACGCAATGGAAACGAACGCGAGCTGTGGCAAGGATAGACGCGTCACAGCAGGTATGACACGGAACGCTGAAACACTGGGCCAGCTCACCTTTATTTCAAAGGAGGAACTCACGCGGCACAAAGAATTTTAGTCTATGTGAGACGGATGTCCTTAGCATCTTCTCCACTATCTCTTCACATCATCTCTGTGATTTGGATTCCTGGAGAAAAATGAGGGAGGTCTGTGCATTGCAGCGGGCTCTCACCCTCCAAACCTACGCAAGAATAACACTTCACCCATAAGATGAAACTAGAAAGCTCCTCAAAAGAATTTAGAGTCCCACAGTCACGCAAAACACGTCAGGAGAGGTGTCAATAAAGACACAGAGCAGCACTAAACTCCTCCTAAGAGGACTACACAGGTGAGAAGGTGCAACAGTAGAGACATCGGCACAAGCAGGCGGGAGAGGACCAGGGAGCCTTAGAGGATAGAGCCAGCAAAACAGACAACCAGTGGTAAGATGGACAGACAGAAGGGCCGGAATGCCATGACACACCACTCTACAGAAGACACACGAGATCTGGGTTGCTCTGAAAGGCACCGAGGGCTCTGGGACATGTGGAATGGCACAGAAAACACAGATGCCTGTGCAAAGAAGAGCAAGCAAACCTGAGACAGCCGGAGCCGAGACAGCTGGCAAGGAAAACCTGTGATACGGGAACACCACAACACAATTCTGGTCGCTTCAGCGTGAAGAGCAAAGCGAGATACCTGAATGGATCAGTGATTTCAGCTGGTGACTGTTGCAGCAGCACAATGATATGCATATCGTGTATTTCAAGCAGCAGGAACGGGAATAATGCGGAGAAGAGCTTGGAAGTCAGAGCTCCCCGCCGCCACACGCCCACAGCCCTGGTGCCTGTGTCATGGAGACCCATTCAGCCCTGCTAAGCCTGCCAGTTGTGCTCGCTCTCCCCTGCTGAGCCTCTCTCGGTCCTCAGTGTGACATTACATCATAACTGGGCAGAGCCCCGGTGACAAGAGACCGGCTGTACCGCTGCACCACAGGGGTTGTAACGGCAGGATGGATGAAACGGGGCACCACCGGGAAGACAACGCACCTCCCGTCCCTCGGGCTGTGGCCCCCTCCCACTGCAGCGGAGCCACATCGCCTCTCCCACCACGAAGATCCGGGGGCAGGCAGGGCTTCCCCCACCGGCTTGCGTTCGCGTGCGGCCGTCAGCTTACTCCGGGCTGACTTGTGCGGTGCCATCAGCTTGCTACGGGCGGACGCGGAGCCATCACCATGGAAACACCGGTTGCCAGTGCAGGCCCAGGAAGGCGGGCAAGGGCCCTTGTAACTGCCTGGCAGACAGACCCGCAGAGGAGGAGCGGCAGCAGGATGTTGAGTCCCTGAATGTTCCCTGCCGGTCCGAGGGGCAGCCCTTTGGGGCAGGACGGGCCTTGGGGCCCTGAGGAAGCCCCCGTGGTCGGGAAAGGCCCAGAGCCACTGGGACCCACCCTGGCCGTAGAGACCCCGCAACACCTGGAAAGTCCCTGAGATTCTGGCAGGACGCCTTTGGACCCTGAGAGAACCCTAGTCGGTCTGAGAACAGGCCCAGGCACCAGGAAAGCTGCTCTTGAGTATGACTTAGAGGTTCTGGAAAAGCCAAGAATCTGCAGGAGCCTTGGAATAACTGGGAATGCCCCAGCACACCTGGATCAGCTCAAGCACATCCACTCAAAGACCTGTAGAACAGCCCCAGTAATGTACTAACAGCCTGGAAAGAGCCCTGGAGCATCCCCAGAGACATCAGGATGGCTTAAACCACCCAATGTATAGGTTTGAAATGCCCGGTGCTGCCCTGAAGACACTGAGCGTGACCTTAGGGGCCTTGGAAGCCCAGCCAAGCTTGCAGAAGGAGCAAGGCAGCCCTTGGAACACTGGAGAACAGAAGCAGCTCAGAGCCATCGAGAGGCCACCCAGAGACCCCAGAAAAGCCCTAGAACAACCCCAAACACACCTAGACAGTCCCAGAGACCCTAAAAGGAGTTTCCAGGACTCAGAGCTGGCCTAGAGGTGCCGAGGTGGTGCCCCAATGCCTAGGGAACAGCCCAGAGTAGCCGCAGAGATGCCGAGATGGTCTGAAGGAAAAGCCTCAGATCCAGGTATAGGCCCGGAGGCACTGAAATGTACCCTGAGACCATACCTGCAAGTGCACCTGGGTCTTGCTGTGCTTCTGCCGGTGCTTTTGATCAATGCTGCCAGGTCTGCGACACAGGGCGAGCACTGCCCTTTCCTGTCCCCACCCCTGCAGTGGGAATTGGAGTGTGGTTGGGCTGTGCTATGGCTGGATCCCCAATCCAAAGGGGGGTGGGTGGGTGTGTTTCTGCAAGGTGGGGCACAACTGAGTCTTGGTCCCAGATGAGGGAAGGGGGGATTGTACAACACCTGCACAGGGGTCTAGCTTGGAGCCTGTCTGCAGGGACAGAAAAAGCACATGGCTCACGTTGCCCTGAGAAAGGGTTTAATGGGGAGGGAAGGCACTGCTGTTTCTTTCAGAGAAAGGCTGTGGGTAACACCCACAGACGAGACGCGCACATATACACACTATGTACAGAGTGACACAGGCAGTGCCAGGCACCCCGAGCCCCCGCCACCATCCCTGCAGCGAATTGTTTCCCCCTTCTCCCTCCTTGAGCAAGATGGAGGGGGGTGGGGTGGGCTTGCCAAGCAAGGAGTGATTGCAGTCCTGACNTGGGGCCTGCCCACAGTGTTGGGGAGGGTGGAAGTCTTTGGTTTTGACATTCAGACTGAGCAGGGCAACCTTGTCCAGAGGGCTGGGGGAGGCAGGGAAAGGTTCCAGCCACTGGAAGGCCTCAGTAAAACCAGTCATCCCCATCACAAGAGGCATCTTGATTGCAACTGGGTCTGGAAGGCAGCAAGGTCCCTCCCCTGAAAGAGCCTAATATTCAGCCTGAAGAAGGGGGAGACACCAGGGATGCTTCTCTCCTGCCCAGGCATAAATCTGCATGTGAGAAGGGATTTCACACCTCTGCCCAAATGTGGTTGGACCACCCCCCAACCCCCAGGTTGCAGACATGCCCGTCTGATGGCTGGTATCTCCTAGTTAGGACAGGGAGTTGAGGAAATGGCTCTCCCCTGCCAGAGTACTCAACATGGAGCTCATGTCACCCACTGCCATGTTGGCACCACTGGACGCAGGAAGCAGGAGGCCACCGGTAGGGCTCGGGGACCCAGGGAGCAGCGCAGGGGTCTCTGGATCTTCCATAATGGCAGCAAAGTCAAGGTGCGTATTCTCCAGGTCCAGGGAGTCCAGGCTGTTGGCCACCTGCTCCCCCAAATCCAAGTAGTAATATGCGCTGCCTTTGAATCCTTCCAAGCTCCCGCCATAATTCCCGGGACCCCCGCAGCTCGCTGCCGGTTGGCCCGGCAGCTTATCCCCACCTTTGCCCACCTGCACGTGTGTGCCCTGCCCTGTGTAATACAGCAAAGCATTATCGGGCCTCTCAGGCGTGGGGCAGGCAGGGGGTAAGCGAAGCAAACGCCGGGAGCCGGCTTGCACTCCCTCATAGGAATGACTTGGCTGAGCCAGGTTGCTCGCATAGTTCAGACCGTTTTGGTGCCCGGGTGGTTTAGGGCCACCAGGTGGGTGCGGCACCATCTCTGGGTTGAAGCATGGGACGTTTAGGAGGTCTCGGGTCTCTGCCAGACCCTGCAGGTGATCTGGTTTGGCTTGGTAACCAGAGTACTTGGGGCTGAGGTATGGTGGCGCTTGCACGGCTGGGCACTGCCCAGGTTCACTGCCCAGCCCCGTGCCAGCCCCCCCTCCCTTTGCAGCTAGCTGGTTTCCCCACATCAGAGCCTGCTGAGCCTGCACGTAGCTACGGACCATCACTTCTTTGGTCTGCATGGTGGGGGTCTGGGCCCTTCCAGCACCCGGGCTCAACGTGCCCATGTAATTGGCAGGTGCCTGTTCCTCTGCCTGGTAGCCACCAGGCCCTATGTTCATGGCTTGGCCAAACGATGCAGGAGGCTGCGCGGCCCCAGCAAGCTTGGCGTTCTGGCAGGGAGTAAGTGCTGGGGGAAGTGCTGGGTAACGCTGCTCAGATTTGATCTGTAGGTGGTTAAGCCGGTGCCCCCCAGAAAATCCGTTGTCCCGGCATGAGCTCACAAGTTTGGGTTGCTGCCCACAAGAACTGGGTAGTGGGTACTCAGTATTTTGATGGTGACAGCGTGGTCCGGACATGGCAGCAGCAGAGGCACAGACACTCGATTGCCCAGAACTCATCTCCAGATTGCCTTGGGGAGGTTCATCCCAAGGAGCTGGCACGGTCTCGTTGCCAGTGTGCATACTCGTGAAGTGCTGGTTCACCTGGCACTGAGGGAGGAAGAACTCGGACTGAAGCAAGCCCTCTTCTATGTCCCCGTGCCCTCCTGGGTTCAGTTGCATGCCCCCCGTGGTCCGGTGACTGCTGCTGTAGAGGCTTTTGCACTGGAGCTCCGCACCTGGCCCCTGGCATGGGAAGCTTTCCTCAGGGTAGTTCAAGTACTGTTCCATCTCCAGCAGGCCAGACTCCGTGCCTGGGCCAGGGCCCTCTATGCTTATGCTCTCCAGGAAGACATTTTCACTGATACTAGGTGGGTGTGGGGAGAAGACATGGCGCTGCAGGTTGGCATCCGAACCACCCAAGGGCTGCAGCGCAGTTCTGCCCATTCCTGGCGCATTCACGTTACCCATGCTCTTAAAACGATGCACCTTGGGCGCAGCATGAGGGCTGGCCGCGGTCCGGGCAGGGTCGCTGGCCCGCCGCGAGCCATTCCGAGGCACCAGATGAGGGGGAAGGCTGCCTGCATGGCCAGGGTACTCATTGGAACTGTGCCTTCGCAGCAAACCATTTGCAAGGAAGCGGGGTTCAGCTGGCCCAAGGTATTCCTGAGGTAAGCTGCTGTGGCCACTCATGGCCACCCCCTCCACGCTGGGCAGTGGGGTTGGGGGTGGGCCACCTGTGGCTGCAGCATATTTGGCCTTGAGACGGTAGCGCTGGGCCGGGGTAAGGCTGCCCACACCTGGCAGCCCTCCACAGTGGCTGGCATCACTGGAGCGCCGCGACTTGTCTGGAGAGATGGGGTCATAGCCGTCTGCCAGACCTGCCCCACTGGGTATCACCCCCGCCTCGCCACCCAGACATGGTCCAGCCAAGTACGGGGACACCAGGGATGAGCGCCGGCTCATGGTGTAGGCTGAGCTTATGGTACTGGTGGCGCTGCTCCGGCGCTCGCTCAGTGGCACGCCCATCTCCGCTGCCGACAGCTCTGCAACGCGCCGGTGTGAGGCAGCTGGCGGTGGCACGGAGATCCCAGGCACCTCCCCAGGCGGGCCTGAGGGAAGAAAAGGAGGAGTTACACCAGGGCACTTGGGACGCAGCATGGCACCTGTGCTCGGAGGAGGACCAAGGAGGCACCTCCAGTACTGGGATGAGGCCTCTTCAGTGGCTAGTGCCTGCTAGGACAGGAAGCAGATTCAAGTGGTGGCAACAAAGAGGGGACAGAAGATCATTTAGAATCATTTAGGTTGGAAGAGACCTTTAAGATCATCATCGAGTCCAAAGATAGGCAAAGCCCAGATGTGGGGGTCCACCATTAGTGAAAGGAAGGCGTGGAAACATCTCTGGCTGCAAGCCAGACCTCTCTCGACACAGTGCCCCGCATCCGCATAGGAGAGAACCACGATCTCACCGGCTCCAGGGATGGCTGGCAAATTCAGGCCCTTGGTAGCCGAGGGCTTCCTCATCTGCTTCAGCTTGTCAATGCGAAGATTTTCTAGCTTGTGGAGGGCCATGAGCCCCGAGGTGCCCATGGGCTCACCAGGCACCACATCCTCCAGCGTGGAGAGATCCTCGTAGCTCCCACCTGCATTGCCCGCCATCTCCACCCCGCTGTCATTGTTGGTGGTGCTGCCGAGCGGGGAGCGGTCACTGCTGCATGACGACTGCCCGCCTGGGCTGGGCTGCGGCTTCTAGGGGGTACCCAAAACATCAACTGAGGAAAAGGGGGTCAGGTATCTGCTATGCACTTAACACAACCCACAAGCTCACACCCTGCCAGTTGTGGAGATGACTCCCTGACCACGCAAACCAACTCCTCCAACAGGCCTAGCCGGGCCTCCCTCTGTCATCACCCCCCCAGCTCCTTACCAAGGCCAAGTCAGGCACCAAGAGTTTGCTGTCATCCTTCCGCGCCTCAGTGGGGCCATTCATGTCTTTCTCCTGCTTCATGTCTGGAGGACCGCTGGGGGTGGGCAACGCACGGCCTGGCACCACATCCCCTCGGTGCTTCTTGGTGACGTGAGCGTCAGGACCGTGCACCGTCTTCACGTGTTTGCGCAGGGAACTGGGGTCTGTGTAGCGCTTGGTGCAGCCTGGAATCTTGCACATGTAGGGCTTCTGTCAGGAAAAAAAGGTGTGCGTGGTGGAGGGAGGGTATTAGCGGCGACTAGAGACCCTTCCCAACAAAGTACCAGCTGAGTATGAAATAAATCCCCCTCCACTCCCTCTCGAGTCGGCCCATGAACAGAGGGAACTGAGGGTTGGAAGGGACCAAAGAGGCTGAGACCCTTTGCAGGGGGCATGTTAGGTCCTACAGCAGGGCCTTGGAGGGGAGAGGGGTCATAGGGAGCCAGAGGAAGAATGCAAGGATGATGGTCCGTGGGAGGGACCCTGGTGGGAATGCAGATGACCGAGGAAGGGAACAAGGAGCCACACTTTATTGCAGCAGGCAAGGAGGGAGCTGGGGCACACAGAAAAAAAAACAAACCAAACCAAACAAACAAAAAAAAGCAAAACAACAGGGATGCAGGGAGTTTACCAGACTAATTGGGAGACATATGGGGAGCCCAAAGGGGTGCAAAGAGCCCCAGATGGGTCTGTACCTCATTGGAGTGAGTGCGGTTTTGATGCTTGGCCCGGTCAGAAGCATTGGAGAAGGCCTTGTTGCAACCCTCGTGTTCACACACATAAGGTTTTTCACCCGTGTGTGAGCGCAGATGCGTCTTGAGGTTCTCCAGGCGTGAGTAGGCTTTGTTACAGCCCTCGAACTGCACAGGCAAGCAGGGTGAAACATGCCACACCTTCAACAGACCCCATACCACATCACCCCTATACTATGTACCCACGGCACATCTGCTATGGACACATATCACACCTCCCAACCAACGCACAACATGCCTGTCCTCCTTTGGGCCCTCACACCACCGCACAGCCCTTTACCCTATGTCATGTCACCTCACTGTGCACTGGCCACACGTACCCAGCCTGTTACGTACCTCTTGGCATCGTGTGCATCTCTGCCATGTCCTTGATCGCACAGGCTGCCACACACGCCCACTCCATCATGTACTGCTGTGCTCGCCTAACCACCTTGTCTGTCCCAACGCACCTTCCCCACCACGTATCCCCCCAGTGCTGTATACTAGATGGGCTGGCTCGCACCCTGCCCTCAGCTCCGCCTGGTACGAGGCACTACAGCTTAGCCAAGGCTTTGCAAAGGCTCGTGCCCAGCTCACCGTGCATTTGTGAGGTTTCTCGCCTGTGTGACGTCGCATGTGCACCACCAACATGTACTGAGCCTTGAAGGGCCTCTGCTCCCGGGAACATGCTGCCCAGTGGCACACAAACTCCTTCTTCTCCCCATGGATATGCTCATTGTTGATGTGCTGAGGAGAAAGGGGCATCACTGGTGGTGCTGGGAAGGGTGCCAAGAGTCCGGGAGACAGAGGCATCTTAAGGGAATATCACCAGAGAAATGGGACATAGAGGGACTGGGATGGCAGGTGGAGACACCAAAGGTCAGGGGAAAAAACAGTGTGGTCACATGGTGTCTGGAGGGTGCAGGAGATGGCTGGGGGCTGTTTTGGGAGGACCAAGAGACGACACGGGGATCAAGGTGGTGTGAGGGGTGGTCAAGGGGATACAGGAGAGTCGGAGTGTCTGGAAGGAGTCTGGATGCACCAGTGGTTCAGGAGAGCCGCCCCAGGGGCGAGGAAAGCCAGACTGGGTGTTCCCCTAGGGACGTGGCATGGGAGGGTCACCAAGAACTCACCCACAAGAAGCGGGGGATGCATGTCCCTCCCTTCCTAGGGGCAACTTCCAACACCATGCACCTGTACACTGAGTTGTCAGGGTGGGGGGAAGCGGCCCAGTATACAACAGTCTTAGAGCAAGAGTTGTGTGTTGACACAGGGGGAGGTCAGCCAGCAGCCTGAGCACAGGTTCTGGGACTGGGTGTACCCAGGCAGGACGTAACTCACATGCACCAGCTGCTCCTGCGTATCGAACTCCTTGGCACAGCCGTCCCAGTAGCAATTGGTTTCATACACAGTCTCAGATTCAGGTTTCCCATCCTCCTTCTCCAGATCCTTCCGAACATCAAGCATCCCCAGCAAGGGGTCCTGGGGGAGCACAGCCAGATGAGCACTCCCAGTTATGATGCTTCGTGCTCCCTGTTACTGNCAACGCCTGGGGAGTACCTGTGTGCCTGTGGAAGCTGGACTGGAGATGTCTCCCTCAGATCTCTCCTCTGGGTATTTGACAGTCAGAGGGCTGCTCAGGCTCCACTCCAACTTCAGCTGCTACCGGGGCAGGGGGAAAAATAGAAAGCAGTCAGCACTGAGATGCCCGCTGGATCACCACTCATATGGATGCAAAACCCCCTTACCTGGCAGTGTTTGAGGGTCCCACGAGCTGGGGCATGGTGCAGGAGCCCTGGGCGGGTGGACAAGTGTTCGTGGGAGCTACACGGTGGTGGTGGCGGGGTGTGGCTGTACAGGTGGCCTTGGGCCTTCTGCTGAGCCGGTGGACTCTGGTACCCCAGTGATGGACTGTGAAGAGCAAGAGGGATGAGTATATGACACCATCAGAGGACAGAAATGTAGGTCTTCTGAGCCAGGGATCCCACGTGTCTGAACTCTCAGCCACTCCTTCCCTAACCCACCATCCCACTCTGCTCCCACCTTCCCTAGCCCTCACCCCAACACTCCCCAAATTGGGAATCGGCATTCAGGCTCCCAGACTGACAGGCTGCAATGCATGCCAGCAGGGCTGAAGTCTGGTGCCCACCTGATGGTGCTGATGGAGAGGTGGCCATAGGAGCCACTGGCAGAGGCACAGCGGGAGTTGATGAATGCAACGAGGGAGTTGGGTGAGGTGCGGATTATCGTCTGCAGGTCAATGCTAGAGTCTGAGAGCGGTGAGATGGACAGTGCCCGCTTCTTGCCCAGTTTGCCTGCACCACGGGGCGTGGAGAACCGTGAGCCTGGGATGGCAGCAGAGGGGGAGGCACTCCTCTCAGCATGGGTCCTAGGAGGCTGAAGAAACCCCGAAGGACACAAGCCTGGTGCTTTGGACCCTGGAGGAGTACCCTGAGTGTGCCAGTTAGCTTCTGATTTAGAGTAGAGTAGAGTAGAGTAGAGTACAGTACAGTACAGTAGAGTGGGAAAGGGAAAGGGAAAGGGAAAGGGAAAGGGAAAGGGAAAAGGAAAAGGGAAAGGGAAAGGGAAAGGGAAAGGGAAAGGGAAATAAAAATTTCAGTTGGAAGGGACCTACAACTGCCATCCAGTCCAACTGCCTGACCAATTCAGGGATGACCAAAAGTAAAAGCATGTCATTAAGAGAATTGTCCAAACGCCTCTTAAACCCTGACAGCAATTGGGGCATCAACCATCTCCAGGAAGCCTGTTCCAGGGTTTGACCACCCTCTCGGTAACAAAATGGTTCCTAATGTGCTGTCTAAACCTCCCCTGGTGCAGCTGTGAGCCATTCCCACATGTCCTATCACTGGATCTCAGGGATAACTCAGACCTCCCTCTCCACGTCCCCTCCTCAGGAAGCTGCAGAGAGCCATGAGGTCACCCCTCAGCCTCCTTTTCTCCAAACTAGACAAGCCCAAAGTCCTCAGCCACTCCTCACAGGACATTCCTCCAGCCCTTCACCAGCTTGGTTGCCCTCCTCTGGACGCACTCGAGGACCTTCACATCCTTCTTAAATGATGGGGCCCAGCACCACACACAATACTCAATGTGAGGTCGCCCCAACGCTGAATACAGCAGGACAATCCCCTCTTTTGACCATTTGGTTACACCCTGTTTGATGCCCCCAGCCCCTCTGGGCTGCCACGGGACACTGCTGACTCCTGAGCCTACTGTCAACCAGCACCCTGGATCCCTTTCTGCAGGGCTGCTCTCCAGCCGCTCCTCTCCCAATTTATACTTGTTGTCTTTGGACCATGGCAAGACTCAAAAGCATCCCTTCTCCCTACCACATCAATGTTTCTGGGGGTACCCGAACCCCTTGACACACGTGTACTCCCTGCTACAGGTCACACCATCCCAAGAACAGTGCCTGAACCCCTGGCCACAGCCAACACAAATCCTCCTGTTCATACAGGTGTCACTGTTCCAGGAAAGGTAACCAAAGCCCCAGCAATCTCCTATGTCATCACAGGCATCACTGTCCCCAGCACTGCCCAATCCCCTCAGCACCTGCACCTGCACTCCTGACACGATGAACACAATCCCCAGGAGACGCCTAAACCCCTTGTAGGACCCCTACCTGCCCCGTGCCCTCCCAAGACTGGAGACTTACCATCACCACTGCCCGGGTGCTCGGTTCCTGGCACCAACCCATAACCACGGTGACCGCTCATGAGGTTTGACTGATGGCATGAGGGGAACTCAAGTCCTGGCAGACAGGAGGAGAAAGACAGAAAGATGTGTTAGGGTGGGTGGCACAAGGCGGAGAGGAAACCCCCAAAGCATCCCTGAACCCAAGGACTGAATCTGAAGCCAGGCACCCCTCCAGGCACAGCTCAGGCCCAGAGGAAGAGGGGGCCACAACTGACCTTGTGGCCCTGGGGCGCCCAGGGCTGGTCCATGGGCCGGGCGCAGGCAGCGATGCTCAGCGTAGCCGGTGGCCGGGGCGCCAACAGGGTTGAACATGTCACGACGGGGCCTGGCCAGGCTCAGGAGCACATCGGGTCCCCGCCGAGGGGCTGGAGCCGGTCGGGGCCTGAGGAGGACAAGGGAGGGCCGGCGTCCCCGCTGCCGTCCCCGCTCGCCAGCCTCCCCCCGCGCCCGGTGCTGTCCCGTTGCCGCCAGGGGGCGCCGCAGCACAGCGCAGCCGCGGGCAGCGGAACTGCCCGGGCCGGACCCCCCAAACCGGGCACGGAGGTTCCCCGCTCCGCGCCTCCCCACGTCCCACGTCCGCCCCGCCCTGCCCACGGTCTGAGACCGCCCACCCGCCTGCTCAGGGCGCACAACCCTCCGTGCTGCCGCTTCACGGCAGCCCCTGACACGGCCTCTGCCCCGAGCCCACCACAAAGGGAAGTCCAGGGAGCTCGGCCAAAGTGGGAAGGGCAGGTGACAAAGGAGGAAAGCCTGTCCACTGCCGTTGTGGGGGCACAGACAACGAGGATCCTAGGCAGAGGAACTGGGATAGAGGGCATCTGATTCAGCAGCAACCACCAATGAGCATCTCTGCACACCCAAAAAACTCTGGGGACTCCTGCCTTGTCGTGGTGGCCCCTGGCATCTTCCCTCGCCCTCTCCCACATTCTGGTGCTCCCCTCCCATCAGGGTGGCCCCCCCTGACCTAAAGGGCTCCCATTTTCTGTGGGACATATGGGCACAGGTCGATATGTACCGGGAAGGGAGCAGGGGCTGGTGCAAGAGGAGATGTCTGCAGGGCCAGGGCGCAGCCCCTCACATCCCTCTCCTCCCCTGCTGACATTGCAGAGACAGAAACCACGCGGAAAACTGCATGCCTCCGGCAGGCCCCAGGTGGGGGCAGGAGGTTCAAGTCATGGCAGCTCTGTGTCACCACAGCCACCTGGCCAAACACGGAGGCCATCCGCCACCCCCTCCAAAGCAAATGTGTCTGTCCCCACACCCCCAGTGCCTCGCATGCCCCTAGGCCCCTTGTGGCACCAGCACGGGGGAGTTAACACACCCTAAGCACAAGGAGCACTGTATAGATGACCGTTGCCCAGTTCGAGGCCACCTCTGATAGCTTGGCACAAGCAGTGACACTGCTGCAGGGCACCCCGTGGTCACTCATCACAAGCATCCCCACATACTGACTCAGCAAGGTGACCTCCAGCCTGGCGCTGTACGAAGAGGATCCTGTCCTGGCAAGAGTCCCAAGCCCGTTGCAGTGTCTGTTGCACAGGGAATGAAGTGTTCACATGTGCACCCAGACCCCCACACAAGCATCCACACTCAAGCACACACAGATGTAAAAATTGCGAGCCCTAACTGCTGAAAGGGGAAACAAAGGCACAGATGGTTAGAACCATTCTTGGTCAAAGGACCCAAGCTGGCACCCTGCTCTGCCCTCCTCATGGCTCCTTGCAGCATCTGCCGGTCCCACCCAGCCTTGCCTTGCCCGTGGGTCCCCACCCTGCCTGCAGGTCAAAACCCTGCCCTGTCCCACCCACACATCGCACCCCTGCCCACAGGGCTCAGCCCAGCCCACTATCGCATCCCTGCCTGCAGGTTCCTGCCCTGTGCCTGGGTCTCATTTCCACCTGCCGCTCTGCCTGCCCTGCCCATGGTCGGATCTCCAACCGTGGCTCTGCCCTCGGCCTCTGCACCCAGGTCCTGCCCCATCCCCACCCACAGTCACTGCCCCAAGACCCCCTAGGGTTTACATGAAGGACAGAGGCTCTGGAAGAAGAAACGACCACAGGGTGAGGGAGCGGCACATGCGGGTGGTGCTGGGAACAAGGCCCCCTGCCCTCTCAGCCTCCGCCTTTGACAGACCAAGGGAATCGCCCCAAACAAGGGGTCCGGGGGAGTGGGAGCCCCTCACCCTGCTGGGAAAGTACTGGGTTGCATTTGGAGCACGGGAGGGGTGAGGGGGGCAGCAATTCTTCCGCATGAGTTGTGCCTTTGAAAGCTTGTCNGGGGGGGTGGCAGAGGAGATGCCTCTTACCTGCCTGCTGGGCCTGGGCCTTGAGGCAAAGATTGGGGGAATAGCTCCTACAGCAGCCTCTGACCTGCCCCGCTACCCCAGCCACAAGGTCTAAGGAAGAGAGGGTTTGCAAGTTCCTCACAAAAGTTAGTCTAGTTGTGGAGTCAACCACAGCACACACACCTCCCAGCCCTTTGTGCACACACGTGCGCAGACACACACACACAGATGCATGAACATATACATGCAGGTATCTGGAGAGGAACACGTGCAGCTGGGAGATGATGGGGGGTGTTAGAGTTCAGCAAAGCCATAGCCACCTGTCTCCCTCTCCTGACAACTGTCACGGGAGCTCCCCCAGGCTGCCCCAGACTCCCAGTCTGAGCCCCCCAGCTCCTTGCTCCATATGAGAGCAGACAGGTTGCTACCGTGCAGTGCAGTAACCATATGCAGCCACCCCAGCCCAGGGGGCAGCGGGGCTGACAGGCACACCCACCTGCTGCAGCAGCAATGGGACGATGGGCTCTGCCCCACACCCTGCTAGCACCCACCGGCCCACAGCTCCCTGCCCTGACCTGGACTGGGGATTTGCTGCCCTTGAGTTCCAAGCAGATGGGGCACCATCTGTGGGGCATCTGCCGCTTCCAGGAAAAGGGTTAATTCGCCCATAGCCTTTGCAACGTCCCCTCTACCTTGCCGACTGTTAGCCCGGTTCACCATGCTATGCACAGCTGTGCCAACCCCTGCTGTGCCCGCCACATGCAGTGTGCACACACACTTATGCACACCAGAGAACACATATGTCCAATGGAATACATGCAAAGCTGCATGTGCATGCATACAGCACTCATGCACACAACAAATGCACATACACAGGTTTACGTAAACATGCCTGAAGCACACGTGGGCACACAGAGCGCACACACGCACGCAGCATACCACCACACGTGGGGAACACACAGGCAGGTAGCACAAGGCACACATTACCCCCGCCTCATGACTCCCCAGCCTTGCGCACCAGCTCCCTGCCTGGGGTGGTATCCCCTCTGTGCCCCCTCCAGCACCCACCATGCAGGACTAGGGGCAGCTCAGTGGGGCTCTGGACCCACCACCCCCAGTCTCAGGCCACCTAGGTACAGCAGGAGGGGCAGGGTCCCGCAGTGCCAGGACAGACTCTCCATCCTGGGTCCAGGCAGAGGAGAGAAGTTCAGCGAGCAGACCCAGCCTGGCAAGAGCTGTGTTTTCCTGCTGGGGCAGCCTAGAGGTAGGCGAGTGCCTGGCGGGCATAATGGCAGTGACACGGCTCTGCCTGATCCCGCACATTCCCCCTGCTGAGCACCAGTATGGGGGGCGGGGGGGGGGGGCTCACAAGGCAGAAAGTGCCCGGGGCCCACAGGTCCCAGCTGCAGGATGCTCCCCCCCAGCCCAGGGGGTCCGCAGGGGCTCCCCAGACCCTGGTGGCCCCCCGAGCAGGGGAAGCTGGAGGGGGCCGGGGATGCTGGGAGCCAATGGGAACTGGCCCACGGCTCCCCCACCACCGCGCTCGCCTCCCCCGCCTGCCGCACACCGCTGCG